>WEIU01010538.1:221384-328003 GCA_013389925.1 Aegithalos caudatus | reverse complement strand
CTTCCCGCGGGCGGTTGGGCCGGGCAGGCCCGGGGAGCGGCGAGCGCCTGGCAGAGCGGGAGCCGCGCCCCGCCTCTCGCAGCGAGAACCGGGAACTGCGGACGCTCCGTGTGGTTTGGGGTAAACTCCAGGGCCCGCAGGGTTTATCTGCAGCTTTCCGCCCCTTTTCTCGTTGCATAAACCTGAGAATCGCCTCGCTGCGTGCTGGGGTGGGCCCCCGAGAAAGGCGGTGCTCAGAGGGGGAGTGGTTCGTGGTGTGGCTCCAGACGTCTGTGGGGGCAGGAGCCGTGAAGTTTAGGTAGATTTTATTCCCGATTTAGCTGAGCGTGTGTAGAATCGCAGTTGCTGGCCTGTCGGACTTGCTGTAGAGGGATCCAGGGGTTAGCTTAGCGATGCGGCTCCCACGCAGAAAATGCTGTGCTCTCCCACAGAGCGCAGTTGGAGCGCGTCTGGTCCGTGAAGAGTTACCCTGGTAAGGTGGCTTGAGCTGAGATTGTGTCTTTTAACCAAAAGGTGTCACAGGTCGGATGCCTTTCCGTGGGTAGGACGTCCCAGAGGTTCCTCTCTGCCTCCCAGCAGGTGTTCCTGAGATGTGGCCGGCGTTTCCCTCAGTTTGGGTCCGGCGCAGGGGAGGGCACACCGGGAGCTGGTTCCTCTCCCAGACAGCCTGCATCGCTCACACCTCATAGAAAAAATGTCTTTGAGCGCTTCAGCATTTCTGTTTTAAGACCCTCCCATATCTTAGTCATTGTCTTTTGATGGAGAGACATCCAGCTCCCATCTGATTTACTGCCATGAGTACATCATGAAGCACAGGAGTCCTGTGCATGCGTGAATGCCTCAAAAGCTGCCTCTCTGAACACATATACGTGATATTAACATGGGTTTGTCTTCAGCAGTGCCCCTTTTCTCCCGCTCCTCTTGTTTTCCAGTTGGTGGGAAAATGATTTGTCTGATCCTTTTACCTACCACATTTGAAAGGCAAACTCCCTTTGCAATGTAAATAACAATAATAAAGAGAAAACCCCTTTGTAGCTGTTCCTAGAAAAGTTTCAGTGCTCTTTGTACCTCTTAACACTGTACTTCCTCCCCCTCCAACCCAAGTAACCACATTTTTACTTTGTCTTTTATGTTTAAACAGTAGCTGTCTTTAGAAGGATATTGAGGCAGAGAAGTGTCCTGTAATTGTTGTATCAGCTGTGTATATCCTGCAGGGCAGTGATGCTTGGGGGTGTTGGCTGCAGTCCCTCACCAGGTCCTGGCTGTGTCAGGAGGCAGCCGGGGTTTGTTCCATTCCTCCACGTGTGCTCATATCCTTGGTGCTGAGTGTGCAGTCTGGCTTCTTCCGAAACCTTGGACTAATCAATGGAGAAGCCAGGACTGTCAGGATTGTTTGCCTACAGTGTAAATAGCATTATATAACATAACCCAGAGAAGAGAAGCCTGTCTGAATCCTTGAGGTGCAGTGTGCTGCCTAGCACTGCTTTTCCCCCTGCCTCTCATGTGCCTATAAAACTGTGGTTGAATTCTTCTGTGGCAGGCTACAAGGATCAGCAAAATAGTTTTCCTGGGGCTTGGCTGTTTGTGTCAATGTAGGTACTTAAACAGAAATGCATGCTAAAGTTCACAGATCCGTGTACAATCTCTTCATGGGAGAGTGTGTCTATAATATAGCAAGAATTTTATAACCCTTTGTATCTCCAATAATTAAACATTAGAAATCTCCACTGGTTTATAAAGCATCTTCATTTTCAACTGAGAGACAGAGTGACATAGAAATAAAATGGCCTGCCTGAGGGCACACAGTACATCACATCAGAGAGGCAAGACTGTAATGGAGAACTTTTTGGGTTTGGTTTTCACTTTAGCCAGTAGATCCCATTGCCATTGAATATGGCTTTTCCTCAGCACCACTGTGTTGCCTCCCCATTGCTCTCCCAACTCTTATTGACTGCAGAGGAAGCTGGGTCCTACTGTAACTTGAAAATTTCACTTTCCAGCCATAATGTAGTGGTTTTTTACATTTAAAAGTTCCTGTGAAACAGTTTCTTGGAAATGTGTAATTGTAGTTTTATTTTTTTTTTCTGTTATTTTTCTGTGCAGCATCCCTGAGTCTTATTCCACCATGAAACAGCTGCCTGGAGAGACAATTCGGCTCCTTTCAAGTTCTCAGGTGATTACTTCAGTTGTCAGTGTGGTGAAGGAGCTGATAGAAAATTCCTTGGATGCCAGTGCTACGAGCATTGATATTAAACTGGTAAGTCTTTCTCTCAGAAAGAATTGGATGTAAAATGTCAGGAAAGCTGTTTCGCTGCAAGTGTGGTTTTTTTGGCTATTGTGTTTTGGGGAATGGTGATGATTATTATATATTTATACATACATATTTTTACCTTAAGTGAAAGCGGTACAAAAATTAGTTTCTATTTGTGTTTTTTAAGGCCCTGCTCTGAAACAGTAAAGCATATTTCTGCTTCTGAGTGTATCGTGGGGAAAAAACTGTCACCTTTCTTAATCCTCCTTTTCCTGCTTAAAATGTATCTTTTTTGACTAATAGCCTGTTTTAAAAGATGTTGGACTTAGGTTTGCTGTTAAGTTGACATATTTAATGCTCATTACAAACTATTGTAAGAAAGGTGAAAATTGAGACAGTGGAAAAGCTTGATTACAAAAACAAAAGATGTTTTTGTTATACAAATCACCACCCTGTCACTAATTAGTGTGGTCAACTCTGGCTACTTCTAGCTCTATAAGCTGTTCAGAAAAGTTGACCTGTCACTTAAGGATAGTTTCTGACAATAGGAAATACCACTTTTAATAAAGAATTTGAGCTTTTTTTCTCAACAAATTGGGTAAAATGGGTAACTGGTCAGCTTCTCCTGCTGTCCTGTTTCTGCTTCTGCAGTGTTTTGTCAGCAGCTGTATAGCAGCAGTACCTCCTGCTTAGTGAGAAAGAAGTTTTGTTATGTCCTGTATAAATGTATGTATTCAGATGTATGTATAAATGTATGTATTTCTGCAATTTCTTTTATGCAAATAACAATGAATGTATAGGATATTCTTAAATTAAGCATTAGACAAATGCTCCTAAGTAGGAGGGCAGTTCAGTTTCTCCTTGTGTCTTTGTCCATGTCTGCTATATTTTCTGAATGAGTCTAGAGTTTTTCCATCTGAGAATGTTTTCCTGTAGATGTCAAGGAATGTGTTTGTTACTGCTTTGAGTGAGCTGAAGATGTTCTGTCTTTGCTGTCGTTTCTGATAATCTCTGTCTTCTCAGTCTTTAGATTGCAGAGTATCTTGTTTCATGAGTAACTCCAAAGTGAGGAGTGTGTGCACAGTGGGGGTAAAAGGTTTTGGGATCAGATCTTGGCAGCTGATCAGTAACTGCAAGAAGTGAACAGAAAGGGTTTGGAGTGTTCCAGAATGACTGGAACAAACCTTGCAGAGGAGAGAGCCCTCTAACCAGTGTGGGTTTCACAGCACAGTAACCAGCTGTGTCCCAAATTGATTAAAAAGAGCATTTTAAACCATTTTCAGTGCATGAGTCATCTGCACTACTCTTACATTCTTCTGTCAATCCATCCCAATCCAAAACACTGTAGTTCCAAACAAACAAACCTGGCTTTACACGAGTTGTCAGTTATTGAAAGAGATTTAATGATTATTCTTCTGTGGGTACTAGGGGAGAAGAGAAAACCTGCACTCTGCACAGTTCTAGACAGTAACACTGTAAAAGAATGGATTTTTTCCTGGTATTTTTTAATGGGAAATTAAAATAACTCTGACCATGTAATAGAGGTCAATGACCGTATTAATTCTGGATTAGTTCAAAAGCATAACAGAGGAGAGAAACCTTGAAATTCCATTTTACAGCTTGATGGGTTTTTGCCTGAAACTGCAGCATTTTCATTGTTTTAATCTTTTTCAGATGGAATAGGAGGGTGTAGTTTATCCCATTTGCTTGAACAAAGATAACAATTACTTTTTGACAGACAGGAATGAACCTGAAGATAGAATGGGTCTCAGATAAGAGTCACAGCAGTGGTGAGGTGTGGGTTTGGTGTTTATGTCCAGATTGACCAGACACCCATAGGTGATGTTATTTGGCATCTTTGCACTGTGTGTCAAAGATGAATCATACTGATTGGCATCAGTGACCTGGCAGAGCAACTTAAACATTTCATGGGTTCATAACCTTGGTAAGATTCAGCTCATGGAGGAAGGTGTTACAAAATACAAAGTTTAAGCACTGTAATGTTTACATAAAACACGCACAAGTAAAAATGAATAAGATTAGAAGAGAAATAGAGAATCATTTATGTAGCATTTTGATTCAAGATAAATCTCACTTTTCTTAAGCAGCTATCTGGTCTGAAAGTAACAATTAGAATGGAAAACAGGGGCTCATTGTAAGATTCTCAAACCTTTCATTAGCACATACAGCAGCAAGGCAGAGGGTTTCCTGCCTCTGTTTCCTTTTGTGTTTTTGTGCTCAGTTGAGGTGTATTACTTAGTTCTGTTTTGCTGCCCAGGAGGTTGACTCAAACATGAGCAAAAGCATTGTTATTTCACCTGAGACAGCTTTTGCACCATTCATGTACTGCAGAAAGTGAAATTCATTACTGCAGAAAGTGTTTTGTTTTGTGTATTATGCTTCTAAGCGTACCTGGAGGCTTTAGGTGTTTCCTGAAGCAGGTTATGTGTGAATACAGATAATTTCTTTAGATACCTTTCTTTTGGTTTTGATTGCATCATTTTTTTACTTCAAGAAATAACCTTGGGAGTACATAATAATTTTTCATTGCTGTTTTCAGGGTAGGCCCAGGTTGGACAGCAGCGTTTGTTCTGTTTAATCAATCTGCTTTCAGTGATCAACCATCACATGCTCTGTCCAGCATCAGTGGTGGCAGCTGCTGTTTTAAGATATTCTTTCTAAGCAAAACTAGTTTTAAGGTCACCTAGGTGTATTACACACTACAGCACGTTTTTTATGTGTTGCATCATAATCTTTTTAAAGAGCCAGTCTTGCTTCTGTGAAAGAAGCTTAGTTAGTGATCCTGCAGCTCTGATTACTTTCTCCTCCTGGTTCTTCTGGGTGCTGCTCACTTGTGCAGGCTGTAATGTAGTTGGAAAGAAGAATTTTTTGCTGCACTTGTTTGAGATGTTACAGAACCTAAATTTCATCTTTTATTTAACTGTTGTAAATATCTGGGTTTGGGAGTTTTACCCTATTTATGCTGGTGCTTACTGGAATGACATATTTAAACTGGAATTCAGTAAAATATGCATTGCACGTATGTAAAGGTAAATCACAAAGATTGAACTTTGCTTCCTTGAAGGCTCTTTTATAAGACCCTCTAGGAACATTTACTTCTTTTTGCAAAGTACTGTATCTCCTTACAAGCTTTATTATTACCCTCAGCATTCATGCCTTGCCCCCCATTAGAATTTCAGCTTCTGTATATTGAACTTGGAAAATGTAGTGGAATCACTTTAAAAATTGAGACTGCAAATGGTGTGAAGTGAGGGTCTACTGAATTCTATGGATGCAGAACTGCATTCAAGTGACTTCAAAAAAATTGATACCAGGTAGGTAAGAGAGGTGAAAAGAGGTGAGAAATCTTCAGCTTTCTGGCTATGGGTCTTCCTTTGAGCTTAGGTTTTGCTGTTTCCAAATCACATGATATGAATTCTGTTATTTAATTGGAGAAACTATCACTGTTATCCTAATGTGGTGTATTTTTCCTTTTCTTTCTTTTTCCCTTAAACAGAGACATTTAGTGGTTGCTCAGTTCCTCTAAACAAGCAAAACTTCCACTTCTGTATGGATAGTTAGAAGCTGTAACCTTAACTGCTTCAAACTTACGTCTTAATTAATTTGTTTTACTCCTCCTTTGCGTTCTGTCCTTTTTTTAGGAGAATCACGGCTTTAGCAAAATTGAAGTGAGAGACAATGGCAGTGGAATCAAGGTTGATGATGTTCCAGTTATGGCAATCAAACACTACACCTCAAAAATCAGCTCTTCTGAGGACCTTGAAAGGCTGACAACCTATGGCTTCCGTGGGGAAGCTTTGGGATCGATTTGCAGCATATCAGAGGTGAGCACTTCCTGTCAATGGGTAGACTTTCACAGTTTTTGTTGTCTGCATTTGTTTGTGGAAGTTTTGTTCTGTGCAGAGAGTTTAAATGTTCCAGCCACTTGCCAGGGATGTGCTTGTGTGTGCTGCCTTTCTCCTCAGCCCCAGAAGCCATGTCATCTGAATCTCTTGTTTGTGTCAGTCCTGCCTTTCTGTCACACAGGTCACAGCAGTGCTCTGTTCATTCTGCTCAGTCAGAACAGGTAACAGATTGTGTTGTAGTCTCTTTCCTTTTGTGTCAGGGAGTATCATGTCAGAGTCTGGCTGGCTTTGCTACTTGAGTTAGGGTAAATCAAGGGAGGAGAAGCCGGTGATGGCCAGGAGAAATAATTTCAGGGAACTGATGGCCCACGTAGCTGCCATTCCAGTAAGGATTTCTGCCTTGTTATCTAGGTGATCAGCAGTCATGGGATCTTACTGGGCTCCTTATTGCTCTTTGACATGTATGTGACTGCAATTGCACAAACTTTGTCCCTGTGAGTAAACAGGAACCTGCTACCTGATCTATCTGAGTCTGAGCCATATGTTTGTGTTAAGAGGATTGGCAGTGTACTAATATTTGCGACTTAACTTGTTGGCTAAAAGTAAATACCTGTGCTCAAAACCATCTGAAAAGTGTTCAGGCTGCTAAAGGCACAGCATCTGCCAGATCTCTTGTGCTCTTCCTTTCTGAATTCATGCTGCACCAAGGTCAAGTTTTGGATTTAAGTCTGCCGAGGATTAGGTCATGCAGGAAGAAACGAATGCCTGTGCCTGGTTGGAACCTCAGTGTTGAGGTCAGGAGAGGTGATGTTACAGCTTCACTCCTTGGTACCTTGGGCTGCATTCACATTGCACTAAGCAGGAGTGGGTTGTGTATTTGGATGGAGATTTCCAAAGATGCTTTCAAAAGTCTTGGTGTTTCCAGAGGTGATGACAGACCTCAATCATTGGTTCCTTCTAATGAGCTCTCAGAGCAGAATGCCATCTGTTCAGAGCTTCTAATCAGCTCTGTGGTACGTTTCATAAGAGATGGGAGGTGGCCTGAGTGTATGAAGTGCTTTAATAGGTATTACTCCTTGTATCAGTAATTATGTTAATTAGCACTCCTGGCATTAATTGTGTTCTGCCTACCCAAACTGCCCCCTGAAATTTCAGTTTGAAGATAGTTTGCTATTGGCCCTTAAGTAGGTCTGCAGTACTGTAATCTCCAGTTAATCAATTACTGTTTTTCTCTCCAGGGGCATGGCTGAATGCTGAATGATTCATGTGAGACACTAAAATAAACCAAAATATCCTGAAACTCTGTATGTGTGTTAAACTTTGTCTTCCAGGTGGTTAAAAGGCAGCGGGTCTGTTATTCACAATGTTGGAACCTGAACTCTGATTTATGACTGCTCTTGCTAAAGCAATCTGTGTATTACCTTAATGGCTTACAAAATTTGCTGTGACTGACTGCCAGATATGTTTAGGTGTGGAAAGATAATATATTGTTTGTTTGAGAGTAGTCTTTAAGTTTGTGGAACCTCACATTAGTTTAAGTGTGTTTGTCTCACTGAAGGTAAAAATGCAGAACTGTCAATTGATAAAGTTTATTTAATCTGTGCCAGGATAGAAAACAGAGCAGTGTGTTGTAGATAGTAGGATCTGCTGTGCTTTGTGAATTAGTGTGATAGAAATGCTTTTAGTTAAATAGCAGGAAACGTGCAGAATAATGCCTAAGTAATGTTTCTGTGCCTGCAAGAAATACCTGTTGAAGAAAAATTTTATAAACTAATTAAATGCAATTATGGTGACTAAAGTAACAGAGTGGTGAGCATGGCATCAAAGCTTATCTAAGCTAATTCTGAACTTTGTCTATCCCTGATTAATGTAGGTCTTTTTTAAATCACTCTCTTCAGGTTTTGGTCACAACAAAGACAGCTGCTGATGATTTCAGCATTCAGTATGCTTTGGATAGCAGTGGGCATGTAACCTCTAAAAAGCCTTCCCATCTTGGGCAAGGTAGGCTATCACTACTTTATGTTGTTGCAAAATGACAGATGTTTGTCTGAGGCTCTGTCCGATGTTGAAATACCTGTTGGGTACTTAAAGGATGAGTTTGAAACCTTTGCAGCTGTAAACGTTTCTTGCCTTGTATCTGTCAGCTGAGAATGTGTTGTCATAGCATAAGAAATGATATGTCTTGGAAATTGTTCTAGATTGTAATTATAAACTAGTTTCTCCTTCTCTGACTCACTTCTTCAAGCTGACAGTGGAAATAAAACCTTTAAAAATTAAATGCTCCAAGTCTGTGTAAGTGTATGAAAAATTTCTTCAGGACCAAAGTAATGTTTCTGTATATAGCAAATCCTTGCTTAAAGGAGGAAGAGTTGCCCTGCTGCCATACGTAGGAATTGCTGGGAGCAGCATGGCTGTCGGACCAGGCAAAGTCACAGTACCTTCTGACCTGCAGGAAGGGTGTGTACCTAATTTTTACTAAGGATTTAATTTAAGATTTAGCCTGTATAGTGTTTCCCTAAGCCAGAAAGCCTGCAGGTTGCAATGCCTTGTCTTTCATTGGAATTGTTGAATTCTCTGACATATTTAATGCTTTGCAATATCCTTAAGGGCTAGGAATTCATATGGTTGTGTTGGTAGATGAATATTCCTCCTCCTGCTGTGTACTGTACCCTGAGCAGAGACATTTGGCACTTCAGGTACTACCCTAAAGCAAATGCTTGTGAAGGCTCTTAATGAAGCACAGTGTTCATTTGCCTCCAGATATGTGTGATTAGATTCTAGTGTGTTAATTAATCACCTTGCTAATGAAGGCTAACTTGTGCATTGAGAGAGCCTTCAGCTTTATTTAGTGCTGATTCTTGCTGTTGTTAGTGTGTATGAAGGAAAGCTTAATGCTGCAGTCATAACCCTAAATAAAGGAGAAGAATCAAAATTCTTGAGATACTTCTTGGCAGGGGATGACTGCTAATTTGGTATATTTCTTCTCATGCTGATAACCTGATTTAGTGCAGCAGCATACAAACACGTCTACTTAAGTAAAAATGGTTTCCTTAATATCCAGTATCAGTGATTTGCTTTCAGTGTAATTTCAGCTTTTTTTTTTTTTTTCACCTGCTTGCAGGTACTACAGTAACAGTCCTAAATTTGTTTAAGAATCTTCCTGTAAGAAAGCAGTTTTACTCAACAAGTAGAAAATGTAAGGAAGAGCTGAAAAAAGTCCAAGATCTACTGACAGCATATGGTATCATAAAACCAGACCTGAGGATAACACTAACACATAATAAGGTAATAAAGTGATGTTTTTTCTGATAGCTGTCTAAAGGATCAGTTTCTGATGAATCCATGCAGTTAATCTAGTATTTATACAAATCTTTCATTCCTAAAGTTTTTCTTCCATCACAGCTTTGTTTTGTACTTCCACTGACTTTTTCCTTTCATAGGTGTATATTTATAATGGCTACAGATTTTGATGTTAAACTCCTAAAACTCAGGCTCAGGTATTTTTTGGTCTCTTGCAGCAGATGCCTGATTAGATATATGAAGTATAAAATTAGAATATGAATCTAATTAGATTAGATCTTCTAATCTTCAATAGATATATGAAGTATAAAAATGATTCTACATGCTAGTGGTTAGTAAAGATGGTGGTGATGTTTTGCAAACAAAGAAGTGAGACCTTACTAGACCACAGGGCCTGGTAAAGTGTTAACCAAAGCCACCTGAAAAAACTTGCAAAACTTACTATTTTGGGCTGTCCACGTGGACAGAAGCTGTAGTTCACACAGGCAGCTTGCTGTATTTTGAGTCCTAAGAGCTCAGTACATAACAAAGATTTTATTTTAAAAGGCTGGAAAGTTCAAACCAATTTGTGTCACTGGTGTAAGAACAGTAGCACATAACAACAGGCTTTAGTTGAACTGGTTGCTCTTGGATTATGAATGCAGAGGTTACTTGGAGGTTACTTTGATTCACTGCATGCTGAGTGGTAATTCGGCATCACAGCTACAGAAATGACACGTTGAGCAGTTTGCCTTAGCCTGACCCAAATTTAACATAACAAATTTCATTGGCTGTACCCCTGCTTTTTACACCTTCGAGCGGTGCTAATGCATTTCCAGGTTGCCACAAAGCAGAGAGTGACATCTGGTGGCCAGATCCCTCAGCAGTCCTGTTCCTGTTCTAAAGAAATGCTGTTTGTTGATATTTGTCATGCTCACTGAGACTTGATCAGTTACCCCATCAAACAAACATTCACACTTCAGTTCCTTTTTAGTGGGAGTAGGAAAAGGCACTGTGTGCTTTTTTGAAATGACAACAGATTTCCCTTCTGTTTCTGGACTCCTTTAACATGCTTTGATTGTATTTATGTATGTATTTTTAAGTATCACTGTATAGATTCTGTGAAAAACTAAAGCTGGCTACAGAATTAGTCTTTCAATGCTGAGAAAGAGTAGCTCCTTGCAGTCTTATTTTATTGAGGTCACTGAGAATTTGAAACCAGACGTTTTGGGAGGGTGTCTGCTTCCAAGACTGGGCTTCTCAACACATCTACCAGGCCTTAAATGTTGGTTATTAAAACTCATTTTGTCTTCTTGGTGGTTTGTTTTTGTCCTGTCCAACAAGTCACAAATGCTATTTTCTTCATAGTATTTTGATTTCATCCCTTTGATCAGACTATTGAGTATCTTGGGGTGGTTTTTTCCCTGCTTATTTTAATACAGTGGCAGTAAGTTACAAGAAGGTGATCACATATATTTTTTTCCCAACACTTCCTGCAAAAATAGTGTGAAGAGTGGCGTGATAGTTACCATTGCACATTGGGGTTTTTTTTTGCACCTCTCTTATTAGCTTCAGAGGTACATTCTTTAATCTCAATTTGAGGGGTTATATGAATAGGTTAAAAGGTTTCATTCATTGTAATGACAGAGATGGTGCTGTTTTTTTGTACTCTTCATTTTGCACTGGCAGCCTTTTGTTTGTTTAATTAATTTTTTTAAAAAAGGAAAAGAAGCGAGAAAGTGCTCAAACATTTCATCACAAGAGGTCGCTCAGTAGCTATTGCTGAGACAGGAAAATTAAAGGCTTAAGTAGACAGAAAGTGTAGTCTGTCTCTGTGCATGTGGAGATGCTTTAAAGTTAAAAACTGAACTGAACTTTAAAAAATTGCATTCAGATCCTGTCTTTCTACTGCCGTTGGCATTCTGTGCAAAATAAAAAGTCACTTGTTGTATCACATCCTTTTAAAAATTTTGAAATTCTGAATTTCCAGTGTGTAGCAATTTGCACTAGATCGATGGTGAATTTGTGTTATCACAGAAAGTGAATATTCTTTATTTATTTTGCCACTATATGCTAAATATTGTCATCATTACAATTACTAACTTGGATCAGGAAGGTGTTTTTCTATATACAGACACTACAGCAAATCTGTGCTATAGTAATACTCTGCTGAACACTGTTGTTGGTGATTTTTTTGTGTGTGTGTCATATTTTTGTTAGAAATATACTAGGAAAAAGAATCAACTCCTTAGAATAGCTTTATTTTTTATGTAGCTCATAGATTATGAATAATTTAAAAGACAAATTGCATATGCAATTATTCAGAGGACTTCTTAGAATCCCAGATTCTTGAGGCTGAGCCAGTACTTTCTGTTGCAATGGAAGAAGATACATGTTGGGAGTATGATCAGGTTCTGGGCCTTAAACAAGCAGGAAGATAGCAGAGGTGAGCTATCACAGAAGGAGACAGGGAAAGGTGGATTGAAAGACTAGAAAAAATAGTAAGTGAAAAAGGTGTAAATGAAAATGTATTTCAAGGAGCTTTCTAAATAAATTACAAAACTAGCACTTTTAAAATAAAAAACCACACCAGGAAACAAAACCAAAAACAACCCTCCCCCAGAAAAGCCAGATCTCCCCAGTTTTTCAAGTCCTGTATTTTATATGAAGTTGAAAGAGAATGGTGGGTTGGATGTGGTTTGAGCAACTGGTCTTGAGAAAGGCACCCAAGGCTGCTGGGAGTTGGAAGCAGATGATCTTTGCAAGAAACCTTTCAACCCAAGCCATTCTGTGAAAGCACAAATTCTGTGAAAGGCTTTACTGGGGAAGAATGTAGTAAGGCTGAAGCAGTCATAAAGTATCTGAGGTTAGGCATCTGAAAATGGTTACTTGATTGATTCCAGCAGAAACTTACTTTGGCAAGTCAGGCCTCTTACTGAGCTGTTGAAGTATAGATGGCTTAAGGATGCATGCTACATTACATGTTGAATTTCCACCATGATTGATTGGGTTTTTTCAAGAGGTGTGTGTCTTATGCTTTTGAATGAAATTTCCAGAATTTTTTGCTTCTTCTTGCATTTCATGTCTGTGTTAGTTTGGAAAATATTGATTGCCATTAAGTGTGGTTCTTCACAGAAAAGAAATCAGACAGTCCTCTTCCAGCCTTTGGTTGATTTTTAGTGTGTAAGAAAAGAGACATTCCCTGTTCCCCCTCAGATTGATTTATTGTGGACTCTCCATCAGTGGCTTTCCAAGATAGGAAACACTCAATTGCTCTTTCTGCTCAGAATGTTTTGTTTGCATTAGCAATAAATAATGAATCACTTTGCAGATCAACCCTTGAAGTACTATTGCTATTTTGACAACTTGGATTAGCTAGTGCTCCTTCTTTTTTATGAAGGTTTATCCTGCCAAGACATTCTTTGAATACTGATAATGTTGATCCTCTTGCCAGTATGGTTATGTTAGAAAGAGGTATTTTTCTTCTTTCATCACCATGTTCCTTGAAAGCATATTGAATAATGAGACAGCCAAATGGAAATAATTTACATGAGTATTCAGCAAGTTTATTTAAAGTTAATGTTATCTGAAGGCGTGTTAAGAACATTTCAAAGTCAGCTACTGCTTAAACTGCCTCAAACCCTTCAGCCCCAAATGCTGTGTTCTAACAACCTGTGAGCTCTGGCTGTGTTTTACCTAGGGTGGTAAAACAGCTTTTAGTAGTTCCAGGCTTTCTCTGGAACTGAACTTTTCATGCTCTTTTCAATACTCTTCTCTGTTTAATACCAGTAGCCCTTGGCTCAGTCTCCACAAACCACTGATGTTGAAGAAATACCCTTCTGTTTTTTAAGACTGATGATATGGAATGCTTTAATTCTGTTTCAGTTGCCTCTGTTCCACAAATGCCAAAATGAGCAAGGACACCCAGTAACTATACCTATTTTAACAGTACTAGATATTGTAGACCCAAAAAAATTTCAGCAACAGATGGTTTAGATGGTGCCTATCAGCAGGTCATACTGTGCACAACTGGTCCCATGTCTTGTGCAAAGTACAGATGGGCCAGAAGTAGGCTCAGTAAATTTTCCAGTTCCTGTTGAGGAAAACTTGGCATAAGTGAATATTTTTTTTCCAGTGTTTTTCACACATAACATTTTGAAGCTTGGTCACATACAGTTCTGCCTAGAAGTGTTTCTTGTTTGTTTCTTAAGAGAGTCACGAGTCAGAACTTTAGGATGCAGAGTCCATTTTAAAAGTCTTATAATATAGCTGTAGTATTCTTTCCCAAAACCCCTTTCATTGGTGATGTTGACTTAAAGGATGCCACTTTGTTTTCTTTGCAGTAAGTTTCCTCTATTTTCCAATGCTGCATGATATTAACCAACAGTTTGTATGAAATAATCCTAATCCAGGGGTTTTTCTGTGTCTCTGTCCTCTGTAATAAGGGTGTATTTTTTAAGATTGAGTGTGTTAGGGTAAGTTTACTATTTTTAATAATGTCAATATATTTTGCATTTATTAATTCTGCTTCCAAACTCTGCTGTAGCTGCATGTTGAAAAGAAATCTGAATTGAGCAGAAATAGCAACACATAAACTCTATCTTGATTTGGAAAGGCCACTCTGTTTAATGTAATGATGATGAATTAAATCCCTCTCAAATCTGTGAGTCTTGAGATATAAAGAGGAATTGTGATTAAGAATCTGCAGTGCTCTGCAGCCAACATGCTTCCATGCTAACCTGGAACACAGCTCAGTGTTTGCTTCAGTTTGTTGTTGAGTGGCTTTGCTGAAAAAGCCAAACAGAGAGTTAATTATGGTGTTTTTTTGTGCTGAGGACACCTGTCCACTAGGAAATGCGCTGAGACCCTCAACTCAATTTACATCAGCCAGAGAACAGCTGCCAGATGGTAACTACTTTTGGTCACTACCAACCTGGTTGAATTTGAACTGGTGACCCAGAGGTGAAATGCTTTATATCCTATTACTAATTCCTTGAGGTTTCCAGTTTCTCATCCATCACTTTTTTCAAATGACAGCACAGTATATGTCTAAAATCTCAAAACAATTACTGTTTCACATACGCAGTGTGTGTTGCAGAATCTGAGATGTGCCTTTGCAAGGCTTTTGCACTCAAACTGTCAGCTTAAAAAAAATAGTGGAAAAAAGGATGTTTCCAAAGCTGCATGGGAATTTTCCCTCTTCTTTAGCAGTGTACTTTGTCACTGTTATATATGTTATTTTTGTTAACTGGTGGTTTACAACAGCCTTTAAAAGCTCCCTTTATTTAAATAGAATTCACTGTGATGTTGAACATTTTCTGAATCACAATTTGGGATTGGAAACTGGGTTTTGACAGTAGTTTGATTGTTTAGGAGGCTTTATTTTTTTTTTCCCTCCTACTAGGGAAATGGAATTTAATAGAATCTTAGACTATCTTGAGTTGGAAGGGACCCACAGGGATCATGTTGTCCAAATGCTTCTGGAGCTCTGTCATGCTTGGTGCTGTGACCACAGGCCTGGGGAGTCTGTTTCAGTGCCCAGCCACCCTCTGGGGGAAAGAACCTTCTCATAGGATCAGAGAATGGAAAAAACCTCCAAGAGCATCAGGTCCAACCTTTAGCCAAATACCACCATGGCCACTAAACAGCATTGTGAAGTGCCATGTCTGCTCAGTGTTTGAACATTTCCAAGGAGGGTGACTCCACCACTTCCCAGGGGAGCCTGTTCCAATATTTAACCACTCTTTGAGTGAGGAAATTTTTCCTAACACCTAACCTGGACCTCCCTGGTGCACCTTGAGGCCATTTCCCCTTGTCCTGTTGCTGGTTGCCTGGAAGAAGAGCCTGACCCCTACCTGGCTATGACCTCCTGTGAGGTAATGAGTGCTAAGATCACTTCTGAGCCTCCTTTTCTCCGGGCTAAACATCCCCAGCTCCCTCAGGCTCTCCTCATCACACTTGTGTTCTAGCTCCATTGCCCTTCTCTGGACACGCTTCAGCACCTCCATGTCTTTTGTAGTGAAGGCCTGAGACTGCACACAGGACTTGGGGTGTGGCCTCACCAGTGCTGGGGACAGAAAGACAATCACTGCCCTGGTCCTGCTGGCTACACTATTCCTGAGAGAGGGCAGGATGCCATTGTTCTTCTTGGCCACCTGGGCACACACTGGCTCATGTTCAGCTGCAGTCAACCACCACCCTCAGGTCTTTTTTCAGTGGGCACTTTAATAGCCACTCTTCCCCCAGCCTGTGGTGCTGCAGGGGGTTGTTGTGATCCAAGTTCAGGACCTGGCTCTTCATCTTGTTGAACTGCACACCATTGGCCTTGGCCCATCAATTCAGCCTGTCCAGATCCCTCTGCAGAGCCTTCCTGCCCTCTAGCAGATCAGCACTCCCACCCAACTTGATGTTGCCTGCAAAGGCGCTGAGGGTGTGCTCAGTCCCCTTCTCCAGATCTTTGGGAAAGATGTTAAACAGGCCTGGCCCTGATACTGAGCCCTGGAGAACGTCTGTACTGACCAGCTGCCAGCTGCATTTCATTCCCTTCACCACCACTCTCTGGGCTTGGCCATCCAGACAGACTGCATCCAAAAAGAGTCCCCTGTTCAAGCCATGGGCCCTCCGTTTCTCAAGGAGAATGCTGTGGGAGACAGTGTCCAGGTCTGTACTGAAGTTTGGGTTACATCCACAGCCTCCCCCTCATCCACTAGGTGGGTCACCTGGTCATAGGAGGAGATCAGGTTCTCTGAGCACACGTGGCTGAACATGTGGGATTAAAGCAATCAAAAAGCATATGACTCTCAATAGTCTTTGGAATTCTTGACAGGCTTTGAAGACAGGTGTTACCAGATTAAATCCTTGGCTCCTTGTAATATCTGTTAGCTCTTATCCTAACTTACCTCCTAACTCCCAAATCCAAGCATTTCTCCACTGTGTCATGCTCAAGAAAGTTCTTTGAGAGGGTGCTGTTGTGTCATGAAAGGGAAATCTGAGTAAGGAATACACTGGAATTTGTAGAATTAACAGTGCTGTGGAACATGACTGTCTTTCAACAAATCCCCTTGATAGTTCTAGTATCATGGGATAGACAGGTATGTAGCTGTATCTGTTGAGGGGAAAAATGGTGCCTTGTGTTTCTCTATGGCACATATCCACTGGTAATTGTCCCAGCATCACATACAAAATGGAGGGGGCTACTCATTCCTTTTGGATGAGTATAACATAGCTAGGAAAATAATTGATTAGTTGCTTAATGCTTTCTAAGGTAAATTGAAAAACTGTTGTGATTTATGTTTTCAAGGGCAGTTTATGTAAGGGTTCCCTTTTAGTAAGATAACTTACCATTGGTTTTAAAACAGGACACCAGTTAAGGTGTGGAGCTGAAAAATGGCAGCACTTTTCAAGGCTGGCATTTTAAAGAATGTGGTAAGGACTTGATATTGATCAGTTTTGATCTTAGCAGATAGGTTTTCTTCCACTGCAGAAAATGAGCCAGCCCTTGGAGCTGTCTGTGCACCATTAAGATGGGGAGGTTATAGACATTGTACTGGATGATGTGGTTTTTGTTTCCCTTGGGCTCAATTCAAACTTGGGATATTGCTGCCTTGTTTTGTTCCAGTTTGTGTACTCTCTTCACAGGTAGGCAGCAACGCTTTCAGGTGAAGCCTAGTAAGCTGTTAGGTTTTAAAGTCGAGAAGCTAAGGAATGTACTGGCCCAAAGAGTTCTCTACAGTGAGATCTCAGATGCCAGGGTGACAGGAGTTTTGAAGCCTGTAGCACAAAACTAGAGAGACTGTGAAATGCAGTTCTCTTCTAAGGAGCTAACTCAAGTTTACGTTACCAGCCTACAGCTCACGTACAACTGCTTGCTCAACTAGACTTTTACACCCTCAAACTTTATTACAGGGTGAATACCATGACTGTCATAAAATAAATAAAGAAAATGGGTGGGGTTTGGGTACTAAAAGTCTAAGTGCACTGCCATTATGTAGTAATAAAGTAAATGGAAGGAGTTGGTTTAACTCAAAGCATCGCAATTGTGCTGGAGTAGCCACAGTTGGGAACAGCATCTGGTCCCAGCTCTAATTAAGATTTTCCTTTTATCTGGGATTGCAAATCACTGTAGCTGCTGGTAGAAATTCTAAAATATGAAGCATAGTTAGGGATGCAGAGCAACTGCTCTTTTTTTCTCTCTGTTCTTCCTTGGGGTCTTTGAAGAAATAAATACTGGGCAACTCTTAATTCTTGCTAGTGCTGTATAGTAGGGACCCCAATGGGAAGAGGTTGCACATGCTTTCTCCACACTTTACACATTTTTCAAGGAATCTTTCTGCACTATATGTGTTCATCCTGAAATAACAGATGCCTGGTCTGTATGTACACGGAGTCATAGAATCATTTAGGCTGGAATATACATTGTCATCCTCCACAAAAGTGTGCCAGTGTCCTCGGGCTGCATGGGGTAGAGAAATAGGTACACAAAGGCACACACATCATTATCTTTGCATGTGTGCAATAGATTTTATGTGCTTATGACATTTTGTAAGAACTGGATCGTGCAATCCCCTTCAATGAAGCAGAGAGGTGGAATATATTTGGCTAGCTCTTGCAGAACCTAAGATGGGCCATATGTAATAATATATCTTTGAGTGGGCTGTTTCTGCAGCGTCATCATACTGACTAGAGTCAGATTCTTCCTTGGCTCATCCTAGACACCCGCTTTATATGACCTAGAAAAAAAATATGGGGGGTGTGTGAGGGGTGTATTTTTAGCTAAACTAAAGGGTATAAGCAAGGTTAGAAAAATAGGGTATTGCAGGAACCTCATGGCAACACTTTCCAAAATAAATGAAATGGAACAGGCATTGTTTCTCTGATTTTTTTTTTAATGCCTGTTGATACATCTGGGGAATCTAGAAAAATAATTTTCTGTAAATTACCAGCTCTTCCTATGTTGTTGCTTCATAATGTGCAGTCAGGGCTAAAAATGAATACACACTCTATTCTGTCTTTATATAGTATACAAATTTAGGAGTTGCATGGCCTCTTTAGTTTGTAGCTTTAATTCAACCTACAGTGATAATTGCTTCCTAAAATTCTATCTTAAGTACTAAGTAAAATACTAAGTACTGAGTGTAGATATCTGGTGAGCATATGACTATTTAAAAAACTAATCTGAACCTATTACAGTATCTACTTTTAGCAAATTTGCATTTAATAAGTTCTCATTTTGCACAGCTTTCTTAAAACCACCTTACTCAAGTGATCTTTTCACAGTTCTGAGTATCAGCCATTCTAGCAGGTCAAGCTGTGTAATAACCTTGCATTAATCAGCAGCTAAGATTTATATCTGTACCTGCAGCATCACACTAGGATACCCCAAAATAAACAGCACGATGTTTATATTAGTCATGTAACAAGTGTCTTTCTCAGTTTGGTCACATGCATTTAATTTAAAATATATCCAGTAAAGAAAAAAATCACTTGGCACTTTCTGTTTCCATTTTAAGTAATCAATTTTAAAATAGAAGCAGTACAGGATATGTTTTATAAGAGGAGCTATAAAGAAGAGGACAGATTCTTTCATCACTCCAGAATGTCTTTGAGGAGGCTTAGAGCAGGTGTAGAGGAGAGAGGCTGAGGCAGCCCCAGGCTGTATTTCACCTCTGCCTCCTCTGGAGCACGGGGGGACTCCCTGCCAGAGCTGTGGACACCCAGCCCGTGGCTCTGCTTACTCAGTTCTCCTTCTCCCCTTTTTCTGTTCACTGTCCCCCGATGTAAATTGTGTTTTATGTTTGAGGGGCTCACCGAGCTGTAGAATACCAGGCTGTGATCCAGCATGTGCCAAGGGCTGTCAGGCTGCTCTAAAGGAGATGAATTACATTCAGGCAGGACTGGAAAGCCTCAGTTCACAAATGCTGCAGAATGTACATGAAACCCAACAATTAATGATTCGGGAAATACTTTGGGGTCAACAGTATCAAATCTTTATAATTCCACCTGTCCTGTAGGAGGGGAATATCATGTTCCAGGAGAACTGTGTTCTTCTGTGGAATTCACCCCTGAAGGCCAGCAAATATTCCACTGAACAGGTGGAATTTTAAGGCTATGTATAACATTTCTTGAGATGGGTGCTTGTGTATTTTTTGCTCTCTCACCATCCTTTCACTTAACAGCCTGTACTTGAATACTGTGAGCTCATTTTGGATTTACTGGACACGTAGCACCTACTGAAAGTATAAATTTTAACAGCACTGTAACATCCAACTTAAAATGCAACGTGTTGCATTATTTTTCCTTTTGTGTTTAAAGGTTGCACATGGAATACATTCAGGCAGCTAACAGAGGCAGAAATGAAGTGGACTTGAGTATAGTAGTCTCAGTTTCCTAGAAGCAGAAAATGAACCAAGGACAATATTTTTATTGTTGATACACAGCAATGAAAGTCAGAAGTTTCAGAATTAAATTTGTGACTATTTGGCCTAGGACTTCTAATTAGTGAAAATGAAAATTTCACCTCCCAAAGTAGCTAATACCTTCTGTATGCATAAATGGTCTTGACAAGTAACTTCTATTGCAAGTTGCAGTTCATATTGCCTTACTGTATTTATTGTTTGTAATAATATTTCAAGACATGTAGCTATTACAGCAGATGGTCCTTCATCCTTCTAACTTGTACAAAATATTTGTTAGACAAATAACAGCTTTCCTAATATAAAGTTCCTTAGAAACTGCTTTTCTTTCTAAATGGCAGGCTTGTCATAGACCTGGAGTATCCTGGTGAGAGCTATGGTTGGACAGCTAAAAGCCTGCTCTCTACCAAAACAACCTCTTTGGTATAAGTGACTTAAGCACAGCAGTGCCCACCTTCAAATACTGATCAGCTTATGAGATATGTCATAAACCCTCACTTAAACTGCTCAGGAAAAGCCCAAAGCCCACTGCTGTTTATCTAGGAGGAGAAGTAGTACCTGTATGGATTTGGTTTTAACAGTTTCTTTCAGGTACAGAAGTCCAGAGTAGCCACAAAACATGCATGAATACAAGCTTTGCTTAGTTTTCCAATTGCTGTGTGTCTAAGTAAGTAATACAATATGAGAAGACGTGTCAAAAGGTACCATATCGAATCTGTTAACACTGAAAATTGTGATTTTCAGAGGGTCAAGGTACAGAATGTTACATATACAGTGTGTGTGCAGTTGCATATGCATGTTCATAGACATGACATGAGTTCAACAAATATAATGTCAAAAATTTGACTCTGTGCCATTTGTTTCAGGCAGTTATTTGGCAGAAGACCAGGGTATCAGATCACAAAATGGCCTGTATGTCAGTTCTGGGAACAGCCGTTATGAGCAGTATGGTACCTTTTCAGCACTGCTGTGAATATCCTGAGGTGAGCTTAAACTTCCTTCTCCCAAATTCACTTCAGGTCTGTTAATGAAGAGAGCTGAAGAAATATTCAAAGAGAAGGAGGCTTGGAAAAAGAAGATGCATCTCCAGATTGACATCTGATTAATGTGTTTGATTCTATTACTGTCCTCCCCGTAAAATTAATTGGTTTGGTGATTGAAAATCCACTCCAAGAATCGTCTCGTCGGGACTCATGTGGCACTGATCAAATGGCAGTAAAAACAGTTGTGATGACAAATGCAGAATTGCTGATTGCTCAGAGCTGTCTTAGTTGGGATTCCTGGCCCACAGGCAGGTTGTGCTCTGATTAATATCTGTGCATTTAGATGGGTCTCATCTTCGTGGCCTCTTAGCCTTGTACTCTAAAGAGTATCCCTTCAGTTTCAGTGGGGGCACCTGAACAGCAAAAGAAACACATACTTAGAAGGGCAAGTTATGCAAATTTCCACCAAACATGTATTTCCATAAAATACTTTCTAGTTTTCAAAAAATTCTGTGTTCTTGGCTTCTTTTGCCACTTCCGAAAATGAGGGAATTCTCCATGATACCCTCCTTTGTCTAATGTTTTCAAAAATGTTTTACTCTGCTTCCATTTTTGTTGGAGACATTTTTATTAAAGGGGAATCTTGCTACCTTGGAACTTTCTAAGCTGAATTTTCCTGTATCACATAGTAATAATAAACCTTGACAGGATGAGATGAGTCACTGTAAAGTCACAATGGCTCTTAGACACAACTTACAATGCTGCATTCAGCATGGTGCTTAATAATATTATTCAGACTTTAGAGTCTCACTGTTTATATATACAGCTTAATAGCATTATTCAGACTTAAATTTTGAATTTGCCAGAATGCTTTTATACATGTAGTAAAATGAGGGGGAGCAAAACAAAGTCACTTCTTGTACTTTACCAAGTTTTAGTTGTTTATGTCCAAACAGAACATTCAGAGCTATTCTTACCTGAATGTAGCTTGGATGTGCCCCCAGGACAAGTGCAGGGGGCTCCAAAGGGAAGATAAGGGGGTATTTAGAAGGGACTAGCTTGGAGGAGGCACTTAGGTTCTCACATTACTTCTCTGCTATATCGTGAGGCATCCATATTCCTTGAATAGAAGTTGGGGAACATTCCATCTCTCTCTCTGTCTCTAAATAGTGTGTAAAATACCATGTGCATCATTTATAGGTGTATAAGTGATCCATGTATAATGTCGACGTTCAGAAACTGGACATTTTGAAACTAGGCAGCCAAACACTACGAAGTGAGAGTTAAGTTGCCTGTGTAATCATTTTTTCCTCCCTTGTGTGCAGGTATTGGAGCAGGTATTTAAGGGCAAGGCATATACTGCTTTTTTTCCCTTCCCATTCGGTCTTGTGTCTGGTTTGCTATTACAGACAAGAGGGCAGCTCTTAAATTCTTTTTACTCCTATTTGTTCATTGTGTAGCTTCTTGCTCCTTTGCTGCAAAGTCTACTCTGAAGACAAAACTAACCTTGCTATTCCTTACTTAGTTAAAACTTCTTCAGCAAGTGATCCAGGGATTTTAAAGATTGCCCTTCTTGAAAGCATCTCCATTATGAGCACTGAATGAAACAGGAACACATTTCAGAATAGGTTTGAAGCTTGCAAACTTAGGAGCTATTTGTAAAATAAAAATAAAATCAAGAAAATAAATAACTGACACAACTTTTTACAAGTACAAGACAGTATTTACACTTTTTGGATTCCCAGTCTTGTGAATGGATGGATTTATTTGGGCTGAAAACTTTGACACAGGAAATTTCCCTAGTGTCTTCTTTTCTTGTGAAGGTTAAGTTTAGTGGCTACATGTGCCACTGGGAGAAAGATAAGTATGAAAGAAAGGCATTTTGCTGTCCACCCATCACAGATACGTTTTAATGCATACATAAGTAGTGGTTTTTATTAAAGTATTAATTTTGAAAACAGTTGATCTAATATGAAATCAAAATTTCATTAATATTTTCCAGTGTCTGTAATTGTGTCCTCATACTTCATATACTGTCATATATGAAAATTCTGTTAAGACTAGTATTATAAATTGTAGATAACTTTTTATGAGCATACTGATATTCTACATGGCTGTAAATAGTAACAGCAGTCAGCCATTTCTAAATCTGGTAACTTGTTAAATGAGTTATTTAGAGACTTTCAGTTTTGCATTAATGTTTTCTGTATGAAAAATATTGTTTGAAGTGAGAGACTTGTACAAATATTTGTGAATTAGAAAAAGAGCTTGAAGCATAGAGGAGGAACATTGAGGGAGGATGTGCTAAAGTTGCAGAATAAATTCTAGAAGTGCTGCATGTTGTTTTCTGATAATCATCCAACAGATACTTGACACCTCTTTAATTTGACCAGTGGTGTTTGGTTCTGTGCGACGTTGCTGACCAGAACACGCCAGCTTTAGCACAGAAGGCTTGGTACAAGGTCAAGAGGGAATAAGGGAGCACATGAGCAGATAGCTGCGTGACGTAGATGAATGGGAAGGGTAGGCCAAATCCCATGGATCTTAAATTCCATTTCAAATGCATGATAATTTGGATTTTAGTAAATACAAGGGGTGCTGCCAAAAGCAGAGCTTATGAGGACTCGTTTCTGTATTCAGTGATCCACCCTGCCACCAGAACATTCTTCAGACTTAATCATCTCTCCAAAATCTCCATCCTCATGCTGCTCCAGGGTTCTTTCACCTGTTAGTTTGGGCAGGTGGTGGAGGGCAATGTGTGGAGCAGGATGTGGGCTGCCCAGGTTGTCAGTTCTTGCATTCTGCTGGTTCCTGGCTTTTGAAAAGTTAAAATTGCCTTTTCTTTTAGTAAGGTCATTATCTTGAGGCTGTTCTCTCCAAACAGCTGCCAGTTATCACAGGAATTGTGGAAATACATCTTTGGGATTTCTGCTTCTTTATCAGCTTGATTTGAAATCCATCCAACAGTTTCAAAGTTGCTTAGCGAGAGAGAGGGGGAAGAGATGGGACAAGCAGCACGAGTCATCGGCCTTATTTTGACCTGAAAAACCTGTTAAAGAATCTAAACACAGAAATCTTAAAACTTGGAGTTCACGTTAGGTACACAAATCATGTGCTGTTTCCAAGGCTCCCTGGCAGTGCTGTGCTCACAGGTTCTGCTGCAGCCTGTGAATCGTGGGTGCTCAGCACTCTTGAGAGTCAGATGATTTGGATACAGGTGGCGTAGGTAAATTTAGGTGCCCTGAATAAATGCCCTATGACAGGCTATTTAAGGTGCTCTGTAGATAGAAAGGGAGGGATTGTGTGTTTTGGGCTTTCCCTTTAGGGGTGGTTCACTGCTGCCCTGGCCAGGTTGAGCAGGACTCTGTGCCTTTGGCTTGGTTGGGGCTTTTACGTTGGCAGCCCCACAGTCAGCAAGCCAAGAGCTGCTGGCCTGGCTTCCACAGCCTCAGCTCCAGGCAACATCCTGCTGCAACTGGCAGTCCATATGGGGAATAAATAATAATAAGTAATAATGTTAATAAATTGATCAAGGGAAATAGATACAAACCCATCTTTCTCAGCCTCTTCTTTTTTTTTTCCTATAACTGCCTTTATCTTTGTATATTGTAACTGTCAAGACGCAGTGCATGCATTTGAATGACTTGAACTCCTGTAATGTTGTTTTACTATCTCACCTCTATAAAAGTACATTTGGGGTTCTTTAAAAGACTTTTGCACTGTATTTGTTTTATCATTGCAGATAAATCTTTCTGGATTTCTCCCAAAAGCTGAGTCAGACAGTTCTTTGACAAGCCTTTCAAGTTCAGAAAGGAGTTTCATTTTTATAAATGATCGTCCAGTTCTTCAGAAGGAAATACTGAAGGTAACATCCTCTAGCTTTTAATTCAAGGGATAGAAATGTGATTTCTTGGAGGACAGAGACACCTAAGCAATCTACAACTTCTTTTCCCCCATGAAATAATTAAGAATATTACAAGTGAAAATACTAGCATTTACAACAGAAAGCCCTTCCACAAGTCCGACACTGCTGGTGCCTCAGTTCTATTCCATTTGCTGCAGTCAGACCACAGAGCTGGAGGTTGTGTTTTTAGCTGTTTAACAAAATTCATTTCAGATGCTCTATGCTAGAGACCAGAATAATTGATTCTTTGTATTAGCCTGTAGAAATCAGTATTACCCTGTGCAATTTCCCATAAGGGAACTTGGTGTCGTTTCTTGTAAGAGAATTATTCTGTAAAAAAGTTTTTATTTAGTCCACTTCCAGCTGTGGGCTTATCAAGCAAACACCCATGCTTTCCCTTTAAATTTGTGTGTGCATTGGGTAGAAATGAAAGTGATAGTGCAGCAGCATTGGCTACAGCTAGGCATTGTGTAGGCAGAATTTGATACTCTTGGGTTTCTGTCACTACTGAACCTTGCAGCACTTCACTTGGAGCAGCCTTGCTGTCCTAATCCTTGTCATCGCCAGGGGAGAAAATCATGCCCATGCCAAAGGGTTCCTGCAGGTTTTAAAGTGGACACAACAGTCATTTTCAATTGGCAGGCAAAGCTTTGTAGATGTAAACCCTGAACTTATGTTGGTAGGTTAAATGCTGAGTAAGGGTAATCCATCTCCATGCGTTATTTGATGTGCCTGGCTCTTCTGGGAGTTCAAAGCTTAGCTTGAATCCCATGACAGAGATGGTTTCTTAATGAGAGCAGGGAAGCCTGGATTCAAGGTGGGATTCAGCATACAAAGTAAAAATACAGTGCCCTGCATGGAAAATAGGTTATATATCCCTTCCACCTCCATGCTGTGAAGGCATGGGAACTGCCGGGAACTGCCCTTTTGGTGATTATTCTGGCATACATGTATATGAGGACCTTTTAAGCATTTCCTTAACTTGAAAAACTAACAAAACCAGCAAACCAGTTAGCTTTTATAATGTCAGATTTTGTTTCTGTGCATTTGTGTCTATTTTATTGCCTTTACTGACATCTCTTTATTAAATCAATCTCTAGTTAATTCGACAGTACTACAGTCAGGCGAAACAAAAGGACAGTGCTCGTTTATATCCTGTTTTCTTTTTGAGTATTACTGTACCTGCCTCTGCTGTGGATGTGAATATAACACCTGATAAAACACAAGTTTTGCTGCATTATAAGGTAATTAAGGTCTTACTCTGATTTTGAATTGTCAGTCTTTATATAGGCATAATTAGGGCCTTGGGACTACCAGAATGTTCAAACATAAATGCTGTCACTGGGTTTTTTGGGGTTTTTTTAGTTACATGACAGCTTGCCTTTGTCAGAGCACTGTTTTGATCAAAAAGTACTGAACAGGCTGACTGGGGGATTCTTCGAAATTCGTTTCCCAGTTCATTTAAAAGACCTTGATGCTGTCAGATATATGCATGTACCACTTTGGTTTCAAATGGCTTTATAGTGAGAGAAGCTAAGTGGAATTGATATGTGGCCATGTATAAATCTCATGCTTAATTTCATATTTAAACCAAGTAATCACTATTTAAACACCACCATTAAGGTGAGGCTGGGCAGAAGGGGAATTTTTTTCTCATCCAAGCACTCTTTTGTCATTATGCATATAGATTATTAATGGCATCAATTAAGTGCCTCAGAAATTAGAACAGTTGCATTGGTGGTTAGTAATGTGCTTATTCGAAGTGAATATAGGTAGTCACACCAATATGTTAATCCTCTTCTTTGTAAAAATCTTTTGTATTTGTCTGTGTTACTCTGTAAATGTACTGCCTGTTAAGGGTCACTTGTGTGAAAATTAATGCAGCATTTTTACATTTGATCTAGTCTTCCTTTGGCATTAGAAAAAGGGTTGGAGTTTCTTTTCTCTTTTTTTTTTTTTTTCCCTTTTCTAATTTATTTATATTTTCTAGGGGATTGGGTTTTTTATCTTGCTCATTTCCATCACTTGGTGCAAAGTTGATTTGGAAGCATCCACCATAAAAGCACCTATGCAAGCACATTCACAGGAAATTGGATGTTGCTGGTGCACCTGTTTTGGCTGTAAACTTCTAACTCCATATTAGATAGGAATAACTTTACCTGATACTGGTTTAAGAAATCAAAACCCTGTTATAAAGCAAGAGTTTAATTGGTTTTGTGATATCAGAGTAAACTAGTGAAGCAGAATACATGTCACAAAATATTTGAGGCTGAAAGTGTCCATCCAGTTCAGAGCCTTTTGGAATGTGTGAACAACTGAAGTGCAACCATCTGCCCAGATTTGTCTAAAAATTATTCCAAATAAGAGCACTTTGCATATTGTTCCATATTCTTTATATCTGGCAGTCACATTTTCAGGTGCACTTGTGTGTGTATATTTTCTTCTTTTTTTTTTTTTTTTTTTTTTTTTTTTCCCAGGAATCTGTCTTACTTGCAGTTGAAAATGTGTTGAAATCACTGTATGGGCCACTACCTGCTGCAGCCCCTGGTGAAAGTAATAAAACAGATGTTACCTCAGAAGACATGTTTGTTCATAGAACAGACCAAACAGATGTGGCTGTTAATGAAATGGGACCATCTGGAAATGATGAGCTACATGCTCATACTTCATTCCTTTCACTCAGCAGTGATGTGCAAAACTGTCAAGCAGGAAAAAATGCTGAGATCTGCTTAAATCATCAGACATTTAGTGGTGATAATGTACACAGTCGCCTGGACAAAAGAGAGGTTTCTAAGAGTGATGCCTTTCCAGACAGTTCCTTCAATTTATTGCTTGAGGAGGAGCAGAATGGACAGAATATGGCTGATATTCAAAGTACTAGTGTTCCTGTGAACCCTGAGTATAAAGTAGCCAATGAGCATCGTCTGAGTTCTGATAATATTGACAAAATAGATGAAAATGAGGAAACCTCAGTCCCTAAGGACTTACCTGAAATCTCTGCTGATAGTTGGAGTATGGGAAGTGCATTTAAAGACAGTCTGGGAGACAAGCTGGAACCTGTTAAGATCTTGATTCCTGAAGTGGGAGGGACGTCTAAAAAGCAAAGTGAATACACGGGTGAAAAAAGCAGTGCTCCACAAAGCTCAAATCAAAGCATAAAGAAAAAAAATGTGATAAGTGAAAAATTTGGACATGTGACAGCTTATGACTTAATTAATAGCAGAATAATAAAGAAACCAAAGTCTGCTTTTGAATTTTTCACACATGAATGTCGTCCAAAATTGATGAATGATAATCCAAAGAGCAGCATGAGTGACATCCTGCTGACAATTGAAGAGCAGTGGAAGAATTTGAACGAAGAGGAAAAACAGAAGTAAGTTCAGGCTGTGTCTTGCTTCTGAATCTGGAAGCTACCAAAGAATCACTTGTAATGAATTTTAAAATTTGTAATGTTGCAGTTATTTATGAAAAAATAGATAATAATTTTTGACTTCTCAAGATCAGAATCAGCACTGTGAGTTGTTTTGTTTTGCTGTATGCAGTTGTGCACTGCTGATTGAAAGTAGTCAATTTGTCACTGTGCTGTGCAGCAGTTAGATTAGGGACAGTTCTTCTGAATAGTTATTTAAGGTAACAGGCAAGAAAGTGACTGTTTAAATCCTACAAACTTCTATAGGGCAAGTCTTTATCACTCCCAGTGTGTCTGTCCTTGAAAACCAGCATGATGATGGATGAGGCACTGTAGAGTTCTTCAGAGGTTTTTTAACTTCTGTTACTATAAAGTGAGAATTCTCTTTTAGGAGCTTTGGTACTCTAAATTCTCTATTCCTCTAAATTTCATTTGTATCCCAACCTAGGCCACTCAGAATTGTATTTGCAAAACCCAATCAAATAACACAAGGAATTACTTTTTCCCCTAAACAGCTATTCCAGTGCTGGTTCAGAGGCTGTAGTGCAATCTAAATTTTAATCTGTTTCACACAAGACCAAGTCTCTTCCTAGGCTACTATCTGAACAGCTAAATTCCATATTTTTCTAAAATGAATTGTCCCTGAGTTTTTGAAGTCCATCTGCAAGAAAAGGAAATATTTTAATAAGACATCTGCATTGTTCTGAATGTCATCTATGTCAGAGTTAAGTGTAACCTTGTCACCTAGCTTCTGGCTTACCTAATTTAAAGTTTACTATGCAAGCAACATGCTGTGGTCACAAACCCATACATGTGAGAAGGTGTTTTGTCCATCTCTGCATAAGCAGAAATATTAATGTAACAGTAGAAATCTACTCCAATTATATTCATGCTTTTAATGAAATGAAACAAAAGGTTCTGCCAGCTGTTTCAGAAAATTTTAATTTGCTCTGCTTTAGCTTTTGAGATTTCATGGTTGCTTTCCTGGCACAACTGTTATGTTAAAGAGTGTGCCTACAGATTAACTTTGCATTAGTTCAGGAAGGTGACCTCTCTGGTAATCAAGTTTTCCTTATATGTAGGATTGAATGCAGTATATTTAAGCTGTATATATATTTACCTTATATGTAGGATTGAATCCCACGGTTGTTGAAGGAAATGAAGAACTCACCAGTAGTTGTATCTATAGATACCAGCTTTGGTTTACCTTTCCACATTTATGATCTTTAAATTGCCTCAGAGAATAACAAATGGGAGTTGAAACACAGACGTGCAAAATAGAAACACAACTTTTCCTTCAGAGCAGCAATCCAGAAGGACTTGTGACAGAGAACTTAAGTCTTGCCTCCAGGTACTCTGGATAAATTGGGCCACCTAGAGGTAACAACAAACGTAAAATACATCAGGGCAGCCAAGTACCACAGCTCTGCTTGGTGCATCCTTGCTGGCACAACCCCACAGTTCCTGGGCTCCAGTCCTCCATCCTACTGTGATAAAGCCCTGCCTTGTGCAATGGCCCTGCATGGTTTCAGCATCACTGTTTCTCTCTGTGGCCCCTCCATCGGGTCTAAATTAATTTAAATCCCTTTTGGGAGTAGTACAAGCACCAGATGTCTCGTAGTGACACAGGATGGCCTTTTCAAAACAAGCCAGCATTTATTACACAACCGGAATGTCAAATGTTACGGTCTTTAGGTTAGAATAGAGGAGGAAAGCTCCGTGCATGTCCATGCTGGCAGCATCACATATCCCCCTGCTTTGCAAAGGATTTCATTCCTTGCACTCACTCTGCTCTTACTTAATACAGCTTGCATGTGTTTCTGCCTTAGTGTTTCCTGCCTATCAGGCTCAGGTAGGGGTGGGAGAAATCCCTCCAAGTGCCATAACAGTGGCAGGAGTAGTTACCCTGAAGGTGTAGGAAAGGTTCAAAGCTACACACGTTCTCATGGGACTAACAAATCACCTTGTCAGCACTCTGCAGTAAATCTTCATGAGTAGATTTGTACCTTGGGAGAAACATTTTTTCAGGTAGCGTGGTCTTTGCTGTCAGAGTTTGCGACAAATACTCAAATTCTGATTATTTGTCTTACAAGGGCTGAGAGACATATATTGAAAGGGTTTTTTTAGTATGCTGGTTATTTTGTTTGGGTTTGCGTTGCAAAGGGGAAAGAGTATATCATGGGTCCATTTTTCTAGTTAAACCAAAGCTGCCTTTGAAACTAGTCTTCATTCTAGTCCTCCACTCTCTGCTTACATCCAGTTTTGCAAATTTTCTTGGCTTCAGGTTCTGTAGCATCAGAAAAAGATCCTGAATTTGCAGTCTTAATTCACAAAGCAGAGAAACGCTGTTCTTGTAGCAGTTGTTGATTGTATGTTCCTCTGTGGGAGGATTTTCAGAAAGGCAAACTGTACAAACTCCCACAGTTTGTAAATCTGCAGTTCTTTTGGTTCTGGGCAAATCACTCATATTGATGTGTATGAATTGGAAGATGTTCACAATCAAGGTTTGTAAGACTAGAATTTTTTTTTTGTGGTAGCTTAAACTGACAGGCAAGTTGGACTTTGTTTGGAAGTGCTTTCGTTTTGGATTGTCTGATCACTGAAGGCTCAGTTCTCTTGCACTTAAGTATTTTTCTGCATTACAGTTAGGTCTATTCAAAACAAAGTATTTGTTGATCTGGTCAAAGCTGTAAATGAATTTGGGATTTAAAAAAAAAATCTGTTCAAGTGATTTCTTCCATTCATTTTAAAAGGAGCAGATGTTTTTTATCTTAATGTTTGCTCCATATTTTCTAGGACGTGATTTATTGCAAGAAACTATTTAAGCTGACTTTTTTAGTTAACTAAATATTGGTACCATATGTGAATGCTAGCACATCATAATTAATTGCAAATGGTGACCCTTTTGTTGACCTTAATTTTCCAGCGTGCATACACATAATTGAATCAAACTGTTCCAGCAAGTAGCAATAAATAAATATGACCAGCTAAAATACTTATTTCCAATACTAACATATGATGGTGCTAGTTTTTTTTTGGTTTTGTTTTAATTGAAGATTAGACTGGTTTGAATTACCTTGTAGAATTCAGAATATCAAATAAGGCAAAAAGAGGGAGTTCAGCAAATCACACCCTTTGCTTTCAGAAAAGTAAAATTCATATGCAGTAGACAAGCATAAACCTGGGACCTATAAAAGTTTAGTTATCTCCCTGACATTTATAAACTCATTAAGAATCCATTCATGTTGTGGGGGTTTAGTATGTAGTAATATTTTAACCATTTAGACAGCATTTAGGAGTAGTTTTTTATTGAGTGTTTTTGAAAAATGTGTAAGACTGATTATTACTTACAGAATTCTGTGATAATCATACATACTCTGTATTCTTACACTTCATATGACTAATTTTAGGCCATTTGAAATCAAATACGCTTTTATTAAGTAAGACCCGGGGCTTGGGAAATTATTCAAGCTCCAAAGTTCTGCCAGCTCCACGGCCTCCCCTTGGAAGGCTGTAGAGCTCTAGAAGCTTAAATTACTTTGTGAATTGAGCTGGATGTGCCTGTGACAAAAAACTCCTTGTAGACCTCTGTCTTTGATTGCAAATTAAACAAGGGAAACTGAGGTGAAAAGAACCTTGCTGTAGATCTTTATATGGTGCACTCTATTCCTTACAGGAATAGGTCCTCCCCCTTACAGTAATGGATATTTTTCTGGCTGTCTTGATGAAGGAAAGTTTCCAGTTTTTGTTCAAGGTGTGATGTAATAGGAGCACAGTCACCATCTCCATCTCAGTGAGCAGCATATTGATGTGGGTACTTGGATGGACCATGGATGTGATTCTTGGCTGTTGAAATAGCTACCTTTCCTTCTGCTTTAGTGTGTTAGGGGTTGGAGTCTGGAGCTTTTTATCTGCTGATGCTGCTGGTTTGTTTTCTCCTTTAAGTTATGAAATAAAAGCCACTAAGGACCAGGAACGGTACAACAGAGAGGTCAAGAAAGCCAGTGCACAGCCAATGCACCGAGCAGCGAAGGAGGCAGGAAAACACAAAGCCAAGCTAAAGAGTTCTGCATCTGACCAGCAGAAGCTTGACAAGATATTTCATGACAGGATTGAAAAGAAGGGGAGACTGGAACAGCCTGTGAAAGTTGTGACAGTGCCTTTTTCTCTGAGTTCCTGTAGACGTCACCTTCAGAGACAAGGGAGAAATGTTTCAGATGAACACGAGCTTTTCCTGATCCGTCGTCAGAGTTTTCCTGATGTCTGGATACTTGCTTCTGAAAAAAATGTAAAGCTGCTGAATCCATACAGACTGGAAGAGGCACTGCTATGTAAGAGATTATTGGTGAACCATAAGCTTCCAGTAGAGAAACTGGACAATCCAATTGTGTTAACAGACAGGTATAGTACTGTTGGGCAAAAATTTCTCTGTTACTTCAAACAGTATTTCCTAATTATTTACAGTAAACTCTGGCGAGGCCCTGTTTGCTAATGCTGTGCTTATTTGTGCACTCACTTGTCTATTAAAACAGATTTTTAGTTTTTATACTTGGATCTTGAAGTAATGAGCACACTTGGTCTTATTCTAGTTGAAATAAGTATGATTTTGGCCAGTTTCATGGGTAATGCAGCAAATATAAATTTCCTCCCCCAGAAGAAAATTAAATGCTCCACATTTTCACAACTTCACTGTAGCTGACTTTCCCCCAAGAATTAGGAAATGGCTGATAGAGTTATTATTACTGTATGCCTAAGTTCAGTCCCTCACTAAGATAAGTAAATAGTTCTCATTTTGCTTCTTTAAACAAATTGCTTTTCCAAAATACTTTTTAAAGTCTTGATTACTCCTTATCACTTGCTACCTTTTTCTATGGTTTTTGCACACTTGTAACTTTTACATAAGGGATGTTGGTTTTTAACATTTTGGGGATTTTTTTTCCAGTCTTATTGGTGGATCTCAGTATATGGCTGCTCTTTATAAAATGCAGAAGAATTACCAGAGTTTCCATGGATCAGGTTATCTGTCAGATCCAAGGCTTGTAGCAAATGGATTCCAGATAAAAGTGATAGAAGGTATGATGGTTTTAAAATCTATTAGTTGCATTGGAGCATGTTTCCTAAGATTTAATTATTTAAATTGTTAATGTGGATCACATTATTCTGCATCACCTTGTCTTTTAAAGCACTAGCATTCTACCGTCCCTAACACTGAGATTTTATTTCTTGGCAAAGAATGTCATCTTCCACACAAAACATTGAGTAATGGAAACTGATGACTGAACAGAAAACTTTAATAGTATTTCAAAGAATGGTCTGAAATCCATGTTTTCCTCACTTCTTTCTTCTTTTCTCAAAGTGCTCAATACCCATATCCTCAGTTGCTGTTCTGACATAATTTAGATTAAACTAAGAAGTCCTTAGGCCAGGCACCTTGTGCAAGTATGTGCTTTAGCTGATACTCCTGTACTGCTGAGCAGGTGAGGAGGTCCAGTAAGGAGCTGGATCCTGGTCAATGTTGTACTTTTCTATTAAAATTGTAACCCAGAGCCCAGTGGGGCCAGAACAGAGATGGTCAAAGGATCACCACACCTTTTCTTAGAGTTTGATCTGAACATATTTGTAAGGAATATACTTTTCAGTATTTCAGTATACTCTCTGGTGATCACAGAATAAATGCATTTTGTCTAAAATTCTTTTACTTTATCAAGAGGGGTCAAATGTTTTTACATTTTTTGGAAGAATAGTTTCTAGGGATGTGTTGGAAACAGGGGTGACCCAATGTTGGTTCTGCAGATCATGAATTCTATAGCAGAATTCTAAGAAAAGCAAACATCTTTGGGGGTAGCACCTAGCTGACAGCTCAGGGAAAAGATTGGCCATAAGAGCTGTTAGAAATGCTATAGCTTTGTGTGTTACAGATCCCCACATATGTACAGTGATGACAGATGTACTGTAACATATGGGATCTTTTAAGGGTAGGTACAAAAAAGGGATGTAGACCAACTCCTTCACTCAGAAGCTGGCTCTTGTGAAGAACAGAGCCAAAGCCGTTTTCCTTACTAAATCATGCACTGCAAAAACAAGGAAACTTCTTTCTGACTGACTAGATCTCTACATAAATACCAGCATTTTAGTAGAGGAGGTGTTGGTACTGATCATGATAATAACCATGGAGTGAATGATTAGGGAAATAAAGCATATACTGTAAGAGGCAGCTCTTACATGCTTTATTCAGACAAGCAGATCAAAAGCTGAGGAGGTCTATGATATGTCCCTAGGCAAATATGGAAGAGATGGATTGTGGCTTAGAAGGTTTGCTCACCTCCTGATATTCTAAGTTTGCTCAAAATCTAGTTAACGTAACCTAAGTGTGAATAAACTGAATGTGAAAATTTGAAGACAATTCATTTTTCATCCTGGGTGAAGAGTTTAATTTCTAGTTTATTTCTAGGCAACAAAAGAGATTTTTGACCCATCTCATAGTACTGCAGATGTGTCATGGTTTAACCCCAGCCAGCAGCCCTGCCCCACACAGCCACTCATTCACTCCCCACTCAGTAGGATGGGGGAGAGAATTGGAAGGGTAAAAGCGAGAAAACTTGTGGGTTGGGATATAAACACAGTTTAACAGGTAAAGCAAAAGTTGTGTACAGAAATGAAACAAAGGAATTAATTCACTGCTTCCCTTGGGCAGGCAGGTGTTCAGCTATTCCCAGAAAAGCTGGGCTCCATCCCATGTAATGGTGATTTGGGAGGACAAATATCATCACAGCACCCCACTTCCTTCTCCTTCCCCCAGCTCCATGAGCTTGGTGCCACATGGTCTGGAGTGTCCCTTTGGTCAGCTGGGGTCAGCTGTTTCCCCTCCCAACTCCTTGTGCTGGGGTGCAGTGGGGAGCAGAAGGGGCCTTGCTGCTGTGTAAGCCCTGCTCAGCTGCAACAAAAACTTCCCTGTGTTACCAACACTGCTTCCTGCACAAATCCAAAACAGCCCCATACTACCTACTGTGAACAAAACTGGCTGTCTTGGCCAAAACAAAATGGGAAACTACTTTTAACACAGCTTGGTTAGTTTAAGAGCAGGATTGTAACACTATAATAGCAAAAGACTTGACACAGTAACTGGGAAGTAGTCTTCCCATCCTGTGTTTCTAAAATGTAAATTTAAGAAAATGAAATCTCAAGGAAACTGTTCTGGTTTGGTTTACAGTTAGTGGAAGTGCCTTGTATGCACTGTGGAGGTTGATAGAATAGAATAGCCCAGTAAAGAATGGGAATCTAATTCAGTTCTTTGTCCCACTCTTCAACTGCTTGAGTGAAAAGTTAATGACATCTGAGTCTTGTCAGTCATGTTTATAAGCTTCTGCTGATGACATTATAGCAGTTACAGCCTCTTTTAATAAAAGAGCATACCCCTGCAGATGAAGGTAGAAATATCAGCAAACAGAATTTCTCCCAGGTTTTTTCCAACTGACCCAAGGATTTCTACTTAATACTTCATCAGTTTCTCCTCTATTTCTTAAACTTGTCCCTGAAATTCACTATCTTCTACAAATACTTATTAGAGTTGATATTTAGACACAGGTGTTAATTCTTAACATTCCTAATATGTCCTTCTCTGGGAATTTCACTATGAAGTTTAGGGTTATTTAATTCATAGGTTTTTGCATAATCTTTACAGAAAGGGACATGCATACCAGGAATGATTTGTCCCACTTAGACCTGAGTATTCTGTAGGATTTCTCAGCTCTGAGAGAACCAGTTTGTTTCATAAAATATCTTTTACAATCCTTATTAGAAGCATTACTTTTTTTCACTGTGTTCAGTGTCTGTTTTTGTGGGGTTTTTGAAATTCAGACACATCCTGAAAGAAAGGCATTCTGATGTTTTTGAACTAAAATTTCCTTCAGAAGAGTTTTGTTTCTTCAGGATATATTGTTAACTTCGTGGGCCAGAGGTTCCTGCTTTTCATGGTGGATGATAAAGCCACAGCTTGCTGTGGAGAGGGCCTAGAATGGAAACCCATGGTGTTAACCCATGGTATCTGGAGAGTTTCTCCTTAGCAGCATCCATAGGAGCACACCAGAACCCCATTCTCTGTGCACACAAACTTTGTAACTAATATTTTCCTGACTTTTTGGATTAATTGGATCAGTCCTAGTATTTGCTGTTCCTCTACTGAACTGAACTATCAGCTCTTTGTCTCTGTCAGGGTCTGCTGCAGCACATTCAGAAGTCTGTGTTTTCCTCTGGGACTTCAGCCCTGATATGGCCATAATAGATATCCCTTTCTGAATGCTGATTGATTTCTCATTAATAGACACTTATTAGCACTTGTTAATATGCATGGCTTCCTTTTTCATCCTGAATGAAATTTTTATTTTCTGTAGTAGAAACTTTACTTTTTCTGACACAGAGATCCTTTTGAGTCACAAGCAAATTTGTTGATTGATTGGTTGATTGATTGATTTCTTAAGATTTGAATTTCAATGGGCAAGTGGTATTTCTGGTAATTTCTTCTTGTAAAATAACAAGCCTTTCTGTTGATCCATGCAAATAAGTTTGTGATGCCATCACTAGCTCTAAGATACCTCCCAAAACAAGAGCAAAGGAAATTTAGCTGCTCCAATTGGACATTTAGCATTTCTAGTCATAGAAGAGGCTTTCCTTGACCCATGGTGGTCTCTGAAGCGTCTAGTAGGTTGCATTGATTATTTGTTTTTTCTACAAAAGAAGAAGAGAAGGACCCAGAGTATTGCTTCTCATTACCATTTATTATAATACCCAGATAATAATTTGGAACAGTGGACTTCTTGCCTTTGGTATTCTGCACCCCATTAGGATAGTTTCCTAGATGACTATAACGATTTAAATTTAAATACAGGACTGCAGATTTATTCCTTATTTCTTTCTGACTGCTTGTTTATTAAAAAAAAAAACAACAAGCAATTGCCTTAATTTGGAAGGTGACCTATAATTCCTGTGCTACATTAGGCTTGCATCTCAACTGATCTTTTTTAAAATGCTTCTTTGCAGTTCAGAATCTTAGCTTCTGGCAACTTATGGCACAAAGAGGATTTTTATGAAGATTCTCATTCTTACAGTTTCTTATTTGAAAACAATCCACCCATGAAGTATTAATTTTTCCTTATTTGGATGACATGTTAGGGGCAGTGTCATTCATAGGATAAAAAAAGAGTCATTCATTAATCTTGCATTAAGCTTGGGATTAATACTCCAAAATTGAATCTTATTCCCTTGCAGTACTTGGAATTCTTAGAAATATAACTCTGTCCTTTAATGGCCAGTATCTTTTAGCTAATGGGGTGATTCTAAGCTTTATTTACTCTCATAATATACCAGGAGTCTCTCTCACAGGCCTTGCTGTGAAGCCCACTGCACCATGTGACGCTAGATACACTGCTCCTAGTGGGTTTTTGAAAGGTCTAATTAGCAGGTTTTTTCTTGACAAGAATTCAGTTTCACATGAAGTTTTGTTCTTATTTTGGGATTTTGGTGGGAAAGCTGCTTAAACATCTATATTTGCACAAATGCACCTTAGGATGTTAATTTTTGCAAGAGTGTGAGAGTTGGAGGCCTTACTTGCCTATTGTTTCATTTGAAGAGAACTCTGCCTTTTGAATGTGTTCTTGCCAGAAGACAGAAAGGTAATCTACCTTTACTCCTTTCAAAGACTCTATATGACTGCAGACAAAGTTGTTCCAAGTATTCTAGATTTTGGAAGTGCCCCATATCTTCTTCATGTTTTTGGTAGGCCAAGATCTTTGTATTGTCTCCCTGTTTCTCTTAATTGCTCATAAGTCTAAGGAGTTTTCAACTAGATTTTTCTCTGGATAGCTCACAGTGAAAAACATGTTGTGAAATAGCCAAGAAAACACTTCTTGCTGTCAGTGTGTCAGTTAGGCAAAATCAATGGTTTCTTTGTGGAATGTGCCAGTTGTTGTAATTTGCAAAGCTGTGACGCTGAGCTCCAGTCTCTCTTCCACTGCCCTCCCACCCCCTCATGTTCTGGCCTTACTGAGGCTTCAAGTGATGCTACCTTTGGGAGAGCAGTCTGTTTGCTTTTACTTAATAAAGCAAATTACTTAATACTCAGTGTTCTGGGACCTGCCAGGCATTTGTTTGCTCACAGTGACCCCTACGTGCAGGGAACATTTCAAGAAGTAAGATGGATTACTTTCTGTCCAGTTCATCTTAAGATGTGTTTATTATATGTGCCTTCACTGCACATCTGTCTGTTTGCCTTTGGGAAAGGCCTAGAGAGAGATGGGAATTCTTGGCTGGAGAGGAACTGAGAGCAAGGAACACACCTTAGCTGGTATTGTATCAGTGCTGGGTCTTGGGCCATGCTCCAAGGCAGGCTTTTAGGGTAGAATTGTCTGCCTGATGTAGTCAACATGAGTGTCTACAAAGAATGTGCTTATAAAGCCTCAAAGAGCAGTAACAGGTAAATAACCCTTTGTTCTTGGTGATATGAGGCCCCTCAGCTCTTGTAACCCAGCAGTGGAAAACCGTGCTGCAATTTAATTTGTGATTTTGACCACAGACTGGGAGATGGACAATGTTACAGTGTCACCTAATCTAGGTGGCAGGTGGAAGGGAACAGTTTTTTCCTGGCCATCAAGAAGAAGTTATCCAAAGGTGATGGTAAATTCTTTGTTTGGAAGGAGAAAAGGGAAATTTGTAACAATGAGAAATCCACATTTTTACTCATTTGAAAGCTAGTTTGTTTGTTCATGGAAATAACGTTCCTTGGAATTTGCAAAGTATTTCAGAGAAACTACCATGGCAACTGTTTGAGAACTGCTGTTTGAATACTCAAACATCTTAATATATATTTTGTCAAAAATTTACAAGTACACTGAGGCTTGGACATCTGCTTATATCATCAAGTGTTGCCAATATCAGAGTTCCTGCAGAGACTTGCAGATAAATACTTGTTAATCAGCATGCAACCGGGTTACTTTGCAGTTTAAAGAACATTAGCAGAAAAGGAGAACGGCACACAAACAGAAATACCAATGAAATAAACCTCCCTTAGCCAGGGTTTGTACTGTTTGTCCTGACATTAAACTCTCTCAAGCTCACTTTGACTTTCCGATGAAAGAGGAAAATGACAAAGTCAAATCTGGCTGTCAAAATTTGCAGATGGAACAATGACTATTGGTGACTGTTGGTGAAGCTGAAGGGTATATGAGGAAATGTTTTGCAAATCCAGAACCTCACTGTCATAAAATTTTAAAAGAAAGTGCAATACAAGTTTATCTGAATTTCTAAATAGTTGAAACTTTTAAAAATTGGTGTCCTGTCTTTGGTAGCAAATAGAGAGATAATTATTGAAATAGACTAAGTTCTAATTTTAGAGAGAAAGCAGCATAATCAAATGGTCTGGAATAGTTCCTCAAATTTAATCTGTAATTAAATCAAAAATAGAACAAAAATTAATAGAAAAGAGCTGAAGGAGATTTTAAAGAGAGGCTTTATCTTTTTCTCCTGTCCCTTAGTGACAGGCTTGCCCATGGGGAAATGTTAACATAGTACATCATCCTTTCTCACCTTTATATCTGACAAACTTCCATATAATTAAACATTTTTCTTTAAGCTGAATCTGAACAGATATTTACCGTGTTATATAAAAATATGTCTCTACTTGCTGGCTGCAATTAGGTAAAGGCAGCTTGAAAAATAGAAGAGAGACAAGGCTGGGTGAAAAATCAAATAAAGTTTCAGATGTAAAGCAATGTTTTATGCATAGCTGCGAGAAGGTTATGTGATTTTTGGGGAAAGGAGGGATGAGGGGCTGTTCCCTATATCGAATTTCCAGTGGTCAAAATATCTGGTGCCATGATGCTTAAAAAGGCCTAAGAACATAATTTACCTGGTGACACACCCATATTTAGGAAAAGTTTCAACCTGCATAGGTATCCTGTTCATCTGTGCTCTTATTTAATGATTGTCAAATAAACAGTGCCTGGACATGGATAACTCAGCTTCATTTTAACAGCTAATGAAAGCACATTTTGCTGACTTATGTTGCATATACATTTCATGTTGTTGTTTGGATTAGGAACAGGAATTACCCCTTGTGACAGTTAGTGTGATCTACCTTGGAGCAATCTGTCTCCAGCTCTTTTGACTGTATGAAAACCATCTGTGACTTGAGCTGAAAGTAATTTATCCTACCTAAAGGATTACACGAGAGTGGATTTATTTTCATTAGTAATTCCATTTTTCTTTGCTGTCTGTGTCAGAGTTTGTACTTGTTAGGCTTGTACTGGTGGAAAAGGGAAGGTAGGTGTGCAGGTTGGGATGAGGTTTCTGTGCACCCAACATGAATGATGGGATAATCTGAAGGACTGACTGAGGATATGAGACCACCAGACAACTTCCTACCACCAGAGAATTTGCTTCTAACTGGGAGTGGAAATAAAGTTTCTGTACAAGGACAACTTCAATCAATTTTTTTCCTGTAATGTGGATAAGAAGGGAAATCATATAGACCTCAATGCTTGCATAGATACTCTGTTAGAAAGGCTGTTTGATTTTTTATTCATCATTCCTACTCAGAGTGTTACCTGCTCCAGCAGTGATACCATATGAATGATAATAGGAAGTCAGAGCCTCTACTGTTATGGGTTTGAGTTTTTCCTCAGATGTGGTAGGAGAAAAAACTGCATTTTATTTCAGTAGAATCTGAATTTGTTATGATAACATTTGAACTCTACAGATGTTTAAACCAGTTACATAGGAAATAGTGCCAACACCATTACAATTTTTTCAAACTAGATTGTATTTTATTGCTAGCTTCAACTTTAATTTTATGTATGCTTAATTAAAGTCACAGAAGCTTTAATTAAAGCTGTGCTCAAGACTGGGAATGCTGCAAATGTTAAGCATTAAACAGTGCCAGCTAGGATTTGGATTAATGTAAGCTGAGACATTTGTAATGTGAATAAACACACATCATCATAATGAAACATTGTGCAAATAAATGCTTTTCATTCCAAGGGAGGAACAAAAAACTTTCCTAATTGTATTGGACTAAAGTACTAAATGACTTTGCATCAGTTTAATTTTCTGTGAATTGTTGTAGAATAGAAATTAAAGCAGTGCATGAATTACTGGTTTGTTTTTGTGTTTTCAGGTGTTTCAGCTACAGAAAGTCATCTGGAAATAGAAGGGATGGCAAATTGTCTGCCATATTATGGGATTTCTGATTTGAAAGAAATTCTGAATGCGGTAGTTCACAGAAATGCAAAGGAAGTATATGAATGTAGGCCTCTCAAAGTGATAAATTACTTGGAGGTGAGACAGAAGCTTTCTTTTACTATTAGCCAGCTAAACTTGTTAAACTCCTAAAGCAGTTTGAAAATCTTTCTTCAGCTTTGTGTTTTAAATAATTTCATTGTGTTCTAAACAGAAGTTACTCTTGAAAAGAGAGTGTCATATCCCCTCTGAGTTGTGTATTCCTTACCAAAATACCTCCATCAGATGTGCCCAAAAGTAGTTACCCAGTGTGATATAACACATGCCAAAAGCTGATGTTCACCAAGTGTTTCCTCTGGAAGGCACTCTTCAGACTAGGAAGGCATTTCTCCATGTTAGGATACAAAACTGCCACAGAATGGCAGTGACTCATGTTAATATTTTCTGTGCAAATAAACAAATAAATTGTTCATCCAGAAACAACAATGGCATGAAGTGTCAGGGACAACTAATAGATGTGTACTAGGTAAAGCTGGAGTAACCAGCAGTATTATTCATTTCTTGTCTAGCTGTTTCACTAATGCTCTCTTATACCAGTTCTATTCAAAAAGGTTACCAAAATACATGTAGTCTCTTATTTAAGCAGTTATAACATGCCCTTCTGCATGGGGTTACTTCAAACTGGGACCTAGATACATACTTACACAGCGTATGTGTTTTATCTTTTAAGCATTATTACACAAATCTTTCCCTGTCTTTTGTGGGTAGTAAGCTGACTTTGCAGGAAGTGAATCTGTTCTGTACTACTGAACCACTCTCATGCACTAAGGAAAGAAGCTTCAAGAAGGGATAAGTTCAGTGTTGAGACAGGAATGGTTTGTAAAAAACCCCAGACAGCGATAAAAGCTGTTACTCAGAAATAAGCACTGAATTTTTGACCATTCTAGGAGGTGAACACTGGAAATGCCATTCACTTTCATATTCAGAATCACAACTTTAATCATTCATTTCACGTTTGAGCAGGCAGCATGTCTGCAGCTTTTGCTGTCAGTCCATAGATGCAGAGGAATAGGGTAATGGTTGAAGCAGCAGCCTTCCATGGTATAAAACAGTCCACAGTGATCTGTTTCCCACTTGGAGGAGTGAGAGAAAACCTCAGACAAAGAAAATGAGGTGATTTAGATTAAATCATTATCATTTAGATTAAATCATATTTTATCATTAAATCATTATGAATGGTGCTCAGGTTTGTGCAGTATGAAGGGAGGTCGTGTGCCACACACATTTCTGTCTAGGCAACATGACAAGTACAGAAGAGAAGGCAGTGGAAGGAAGGCCCATCTTGGAGGAGGAAACAAAACTTCTTTTTGAAGTTACTTGGTTCCTTGAGGGTGAGTGCTTAGAGCAGTCACTTCTGCTTTCTAGTGGATCCAATAGACCATAGTAAATACAAATAATTCTATGAAGTTTTGCTATAGTATTTTTCAAATTTTACTTACTGACTGCTTGAATTAATTTATGGTACTTCTAATGTTTGTGGAGTGAATTGTGTCTTGTGAACTGGTAAACATGTACAGCTGCTGGTGACAACAGGAAATAAGAAACACAAAGCAACTTCCAAAAGTAGGCTAAAAGAGTGCAAACATAACCAGGGGGCTGTGTGTGCATGCCTCCATTGTAGAAATGTCATGAACTGACCAGTAGGAGATATTTAAAGTTATATTTAGATTTCTGAGATTTAGAATATATAGCAGCAGAAAATGATTACCTTTAAACAGCGCTTGCTTAACTCCTGCTTTCTGATAGCCCCAGACTAATGTGCTAAAAAGTGGTACTTTAAAACCATTGGAGTTTTGGTTTTGTTTTTCCTTTCCACAGGGAGAAGCAGTACGTTTAGCTCGGCAGCTGCCCTTACATTTGTCAAAAGAAGATGTGCAAAACACCATTTACAGGATGAAGCAACAGCTTGGAAAGGAAAATAAAGGCTGCGTTCATGGTCGTCCTTTTTTTCATCACTTAACAGATATTCCAGAAGTTGACAAGCACAACTCCATGGAAATTATTCAGTAAATGGAACATTTTGTTTGGGGTCATACTTCTCTTGCTTAATTTTGGTCACTACTCTGTAATTTCAGTATGTTTTGTGCAAAGCTCTTCTATAGTGAATTTTCATTGTTACATGTTCACCTCCTAAAGTTCACCTCCTATTTTATTTAAATAAAATGCTACTTGGAAACTGGAAATAAATACTGTAGAGAAACAACTCACCATTATTTTTTTTAAAAAAAGGATTAAAGACATGTTCTCAACTGGTTTCCTCCTTCTCTTATTGCTGCAGGTTTAAGAAATACCAGTATGTCAGAATTTTTTAGATGTGGTTAGAAGTTGCTTTCAACAGAGCATGGCAAAGTTTATTATACTAAAGACATCAGCTGGTAATTTTCAGAGGAATGCCAGATAGCTGTAAGTATTTAAATATGGCATTGCCATATGCAGTTATTAGAGTTAAGAGTTGTTTATTTCTGTTTGGAAATTCTTAGCTAATGTAGATTAGTACTGACAGTCCAATCTCCAAAAATTCTACACTTACAGAAGTGTAGTTCTTAAAAGTACAGTACAAAAGTTTACTACAGATCAACAGAAACTGGCCAGTTATTTGCAAGCAGAATGGATGTGAGTCACAGGAGCACAGGTTAGCACTGAAATCAGGTGCCCATGGATATTTATTGGTGCAGCACTATACACAAACTGCTTGGGGGTGGGAAACAGAAACTGTCCTCCCTCAGAGAGAATGTGGCATAACTAGGGCATAGCCTGCTATATAGAGAGCTACTGATTTTGGTAAACTGGTTCATTCTCTTTCTACCAGAACACAGTGTTTACTCCTCTATTTCAAGTAGTGGCCTACTTCTGCAAATCTGCCCCCCTAGGCCGCCTGTGCACAGCAGATGCCTTGTCTCTGGAAGAGTATGTTTTGAATTTTCAAGCTCACCTGAAAATTCCTATCCATCCCCAGCTGTTGTGTGCAAATCTTGGCACTGTGAAAATTAAGCTTGGAAACTGGCTTTGCAGTGTTTCTTTGGCTGCTGGGTAAATGGTTGAAGGTTGCTGAAAGGCCCAAGTGCAAGCCAGTTTGTGGACAAGAATGTTGGACCTGACAAACAAATCTAGTGTTTGAATATGTAAATTACTGATTGATATGATGCTGAACTGGTGAACTAAAGAAATCACATCACAGCCATAGATCACAACATGTAAATTCTAACCTGAAGGGCAATGATTATCTTTCTCACAAAGCCTGTTGCAACAGAACAAGAGGTAATTGATTTAAACTGAAGGAGGATCCGTCTAGATGAGGTATAAGAAAGAAGTTTTTTACAATGAGGGTGGTAAAACACTTGAACAGGTTACCCAGGCACGCAGTAGATGCCCCATATGTGGAAATACTCAAGGTCAAGTTGGATGGGGCTCTGGGCAACTCGATCTAGTGAAGATATCCCTGCTCACTGCAGGGGAGTTGTACTAGGTGACCTTTAAAAACTCCAACTCAAACTATTCTGCAAATTTATGATTATTTCTTTATGCCATTAAAATAAGTTTGTCCTTTTCATAAAGAGCAAGGATGGTCAGAGGGCACAAGCAGGATATCTTTCCAAGCTTAATGGTAGCAAGGTACAAAATGAGAATGTCACTTGCAAACAGGACACTTGGCTCTAAATGTCACTCAGAGCAGAAGATGTGAATTTTTAGAATCGAAGTGAGAAGGTGGATGGAGACAGAGGAAGGAGACGTGACCCTTGGCTCTGATGGGGAAACAGGATCCCAGCCTTGCTTGGGATACAGAAGGTTATAGTTTGTTTATTTTTATTCTTGTTGGAATACAAATTCTGAGAGGTGCCATTATAGTGAGAAAAGCCAGAAGCAAGGTGCAGAATGGAAGTTTATCTCCTGACTAAGGTTGTTGGAAATTAAATTAATGTGTGCACCACTTTTAGTCAGTTTGGAGTATAACATATGCTGTTTAATGAGATTAATAATTGCTAGTTCTTTTCCAAAAAGCAAGATAACTGTATCCTAATTATACTGAAGCCAGTGCTAGTATGTCTGGTAACACTTGAGTCTACATCAAGAGGACAAGTTTTAAGAGCTGTTCAGGCCCTAGACTGTAGACAAAGCATGATTGGCAAATGGTATTTGCAAGTGCCAGGGTGGGTTTAGTTGCCATGGAAGCAAATGAGCATCAGGATTTTCAGTGGGTGCAGGTGCATCATTTTAGGCAATCAGTGGGGTCTTCTTTCCTGGCTGTTTGCTGCAGTTGCACTTCAGAGAGTCTCTCTGGATTTCTTCCTTGGGTACGTGTACATACAGTTTGTTTTCTCTCTCTCTGGGGGATGTTATGTGGCTGGGTGTCAGCAGCACGTGCTGGAGCACGGCTTTGGAGCTGTAAGCCTGGGTGTCTCCTCACCGCAGTACTCATGGTTGGGACTGCAAGCTGAAATTGAGAGTTCCACTGATGTTCTGCTGATGGGAGGTGGCTTTAGATAAGGCAGGATAGAGGTCTCTCCTTGCTTTATCTGGTGTGAATTAAAAGAAATGTTACTTTCTGTTTCTAGAGATGACACTGACACCCCTAAGCGATGCATCCAGTTAATGTGCTTTGTTTAGACGCTAAAGTACCCCAGCTGTAGGTTTAGCAGTTAGAAGTTAAGTGGTGTGCCTGAGGTAGGAGTTCTGCAGAAGGAAGGCACATCAGCCTCTGCCATTGCATCGGCACGGGGTGCGACGCCATGGACCCCACGAGGCTCCCGGGGACGCGCACCAAGGCTGCCTTTGCCTGCGGTCAGTCTGCCCCAGCTCCCTGGGCAGTCCGCTGAAAAGGAAGAAGAAGAAAGCAATGTGCAATGTTGGGTGGAATTGGACATTGCTGTGCTTGACCTCTTCCCACAGAGGAAGGGCTGCGGGGCGGGTGCGTGTCCCCGCGGCCAGCGAGTGGCAGCCACCTCCTTGTCCCCCACGAGTGGCCGGGCTGGGGCATTCCAGGGACTGCTCGGATTTGCACTGCCCTCTGCCGGCATTTCGCTTTTGTACAATTTGGCCTTAAATTGAGGTCTGGGCCTCAATGGATGAGCATCGTTCCTTCCTTGCTTTGCGTCCCCAGCAGGTCAGGGCGTTATTGCTTACCTTGCTCCTCGTGCTGCGCGTGTTTGCTTTCCTAAAGTACGCCTCGTGCGGGTAGCAGTGTTCCCGAGGGGAGAGTCGGGAGCTTGCCAGACTAAAGCATCATCTCAGAGTTAAACTTCCAAAGCCTTGTGGTTGTACATAGCTTTGCATTTTCCACAGGATGGATCGTTTGTATGATTGGTTGGGGCGGGTTTGGTTCTGGTACTGTGTTTGCAGCTCGGGTGTCCCCTTCACACAAATTCTGAGAGGTTGCACGTTCCTTTAATGGGAAACCTCTGAATATCAATTAATCTTCATAAATACAGGAAAATCTCACTGAAAAAAAATACTTTTCCTTGTGTGTAAATATGGGTATAAACATGAAATGGAGGTAGCACCTTTTACATGTGTCTTTTCTGAATGTATTAGGAATTTTGTTAAGTTTCTGTTTCAGTTAACCAGTGTGTGCATGAAGGAGTTTGGACTAGTGCTTCTTAGTTTTTTTCCTCTTTATCATGAATAGTATACTTCAGAGAACTACAGCAAAACCAGAGGAACATTGAAGTTATTTCAGGAGCACCTGGCAGTCATTGGCAACAGGAAAATCTAGATGATGGAATTTGGGATTTGTGAGAATGGATTCTTCTCTTTTTCCATATTCTGATACGGAATTTTAAAAACATCTATCAATAGAATCAGTATTCCTCACCACTTTATTTAGTTATACAAGCAAACATTCTCTAGTCTCAAGGATTTAATTCCTTTTTTTCTGTTCCCCTGCAAACTTATTGGTATTACTTTAATGAAAGTTAACTTCAACAAACAACTTCTTAGGTTTTTGAAAGGGTTATAATATTTGGTCTTCCGAGTTTGTTTTATCTTCTGTAAAGCAGGCCAGGTTTTGGTTTTTTACTGGAGTTTGGTTTCTTTTGTTAAATAAACTGATAATTCTGAATTTATTTTTTTGGCTGCAATAGAATATTGAAGGGTTCTTGAGAATTTAGTTTCATTTGTACCCAGCATTTAACAGGATGGGTTGGCAATTATAAGAACCTTGATTTTGCAAATGGAAGGCTACCAGAACTTGCTTTTATTTTTTTTTTCCTCTCTCCCGCTCTGTGTAAGTATGGAGTATCATATCTGAAATTATGGAGAGTATAAATGTGGAAATGTTAAATCTTTTGTTAATGGCTTCGAATTAAGCACACATTGTTGCAGATGATTTGGGGGACTTATTTAAAGTAAATATACAATTTCAAGCTCAATTATCATTCATAGTTTAACCGAACATAGTGAGATATTCAGTCTGTGAATTTGATACAGTGTTACTTCATAATTACGATGCTTTTTTACAGTAAATTTGATATAGAACAGTTGCTAAAGGAAAGCTGCTGAATAGTGTGACCAACCATTTTATGGGATACATCTGGTGCATTAGTTCAGGATGTGCAGTGCAGGAGAACAGAGCCTTTTGCCCAAAAGGAGAAGGAAGCTAACTCCACATGTATACATTTTGGGGACATGCAGAGAGGTTAAATAATTACGAGTTAATTGTGTAAGCTAATAGGAGGGGTGTTTGTAATGTCATTTCAGAATAGCTAAGGAGGAAACAGAAGAGAATTATTGTTTTAAAATCTCAAATGAATGGTTTACACCTGTTAATGTTACATTTAGAACAGCTGTTTCTTTTATTATCAGTAAACAGATGCAGAAAGTAATGGAATGTTTTAAAGCAATATGTTAATCCTGTCTTCCACTACTCAATATTCTCACAATGTCATGATTAAATATTAACTGCTGTAATGCTGCTGTCATCTGCAGTTAAAGAATATTTACCTATTTTTTTTAATCACTTTGTATCTGAGATTGTAAATGTTTATCCATAGTTACTGTAGTCTTTCATTAACACAGCCTGTTTTTTTCACATCAGTAATTTTAGTGATGATTTAATTGGACTGAGCTACACAGTCAAAGTAACCCTGATTTTGGTTTTGCTGGAAGGTTATTTCTGTATTTGAGAGGGAATTGCTCTTAAGGGGCCAGGCTAGCACAGATTTTATATGAACTCCGTGTGAAGTTGATTATAGGTGAAACTTTGCCAGGGTATACTCAGGTTAAGCACTGCAGTTAGAATAGTACCAGTCAGGCAGTACAGGAGAAGAGGGCCTTGTTTGTTTGTTTGTTTGTGTGAAAATAGTCTTTTATTTTCAGATGTGTTGTGCTGCCTAAGTTTTAAAAGAAACAGAAGCTATGAATCTGACAGTCTCTTGGAAAGAAATACGTCAAAACTGCAGACACCGTATCATGTACTTAGAAAACAAAACCAAAGCAAGTATTTCAAAATAATGCCTAAACTGACCTGAAGTTCCCTAGCAACCTGCAGTGGCCACTCAGATGCTCAGAGGTGACAGTAAGAGTTCTTCACCTAGAAAAAGTGTGTTCATTTTAGAATTGCAGTGTGTGTCAATGTTCTGAGGCCCACAGCATTTCAGTGACCTAACGTGCGATGGTGGAGCATTACTAACCGGCCCTCGAAGCACGGAAGCGCACAAGGTTCATGCTGTACAACTTGTTTGGCAGATTAGTTTTCAGGAAATGCAGAGACCAACGAATATGGCAGCTGCATTATTAAAAATACTGTATTCAAGCCCAGGTCAAATTGTTCATTCATGCATGGAGTAACTCAGCATTAATTGAATCATTGCGTTTTTTACATATTTTAGATACCGATATTTTTTGCTTCAGCACTTGAAATGCCTGATAAATTACTATATTCACAAGGGGCAAGCATTTTGACAGAGGAATGTTTTATAAAACATTTATGTGTGAGTGTTTGCTCATCAGGTTATTGCAGTAATAAAATTGCATTGGTAGAACTAAGATTTTGTCTTAACTCTAATGTCAGGCAGTCTATTTTTGGAGGATTTCAAGATACTTAGGTAAAACTAGTTAAAATTATACAAAATAATTAAAAGGGAATGTCTTTGTTTTTATTAGCTTGATACTGCTTGTATTAGATAACTTAGAGATGTTCCTGATGAAAGGTGAGAGTTTATGTTCTCAAATTAAAAAAAAAAAAAGGTGGGGGAGCGTAGGGAGAAACCCGCTCGTGTCCATTAAGTAGATTTAAGACTCCTGTCATCTCACTTCAGTAAAACGAAAAGGAAAGTTATTTTTGAAGTAATTTGAGTTTTTCATTTGAAATAGCTTTTGAAAGGCAAATAATTCCAGCTTGTGAGGAACAAATCTAGGTATGATTCTTGTCAGACTTTCCCAAAGCAAACTAGTAGTAAATAGATTATTTCAAAGGAATGTTTTGTTGGAGGTCTTATTCTTCCCTTAAGCAGGCAGAGTAGAAATATTATTTGGTCAGTTAACATTCCTGATGCTCCCTGACATCTTAGGTGTGCATAATTTAGAACAGGAACCATTTAATAGTTACTAAGACAAGTGGAACTGTAGAAAACTCTTCCCTCATCAGAGAAATTCACTCAGTTACTTCTTCCGCAAGAGAGATACAAAACCTTCACCTAACGCTTCACATTGAGCTTCAAAATGCCCTTTTCCAAAAGTGGTTGTCCCAGATCCCATTGCCATTTAGGAGAGCCATATCTCCTATGCTTTATTTACAGTGACCTTTGGGCAACTGAAAAGGCTGCCAGCTCATTTAGAAAGTGTGGCTTTGAAATTTCCATTTTGATCTATGTTTGCAAATGAGCAAGTGTGATTATGCATCAACTATAACAGTAATAAAATGGATCCTGACCTTTTACAATATTAGTGTTGTTTTATACTCTTAGTGGGCTTCACTGTAGATTCTGAAAATGCCTAATAGTGCACCAGGCACTTGTAGGTTATGGAGACTGAAGACACAGCTCAGTCAGCCATGAGAGTGATGCAGAGTTTACAAGAGTGAAAACTCCAAATGCTGCAATTCAGATTTACACTTGTATTTTTACTATGATGACCATGAACCTAATGTTTAATGGGTGTGTGCAGCTCATTCTTGGCCGATTGCAAACTTCTTGTGGAGTCCTCTGTATAATTTCTTACTCTGCATTAATCCAAGCCATCACAAATCATGCATCTTTTCATTGTTGTTGTGTCCTGCTTCTTCTGAGTTTATTTAGGTGCTCTATAGCAACAAAGCGTTGTGTTAAATTCCTTAATCATATTAAGTAAGGAAGGTTTCAAGCACCATGAGATTTATTTTTATTTTATTTTTAAGCCCATGTGGATGCAGAACTAATTAAAATCAAGTCCATCTAAAGAAAGGTTTAAATGACAATATATAGTGCAATAACTCTCTTGCCAGTTTTCTTCTGGTTACCAGTCTAAGTCTTTTAACTGTAGCTTGAAAATCTGGAGCAAGTATTTTGGCATAGCAGTTTGTTGTAAGGAAGATTTAATAGCTTGTTATGTCCTATTTCTATAAACAGAAGTCATTTAGAGTTCAGCAGATATATTTAGAATCAGCATTTGTGCTGGTAGTTACAAGCTGAATAAAATAATCTTTGAAAAGCTCAATATGCAGAAGGGAATATTCAGGTTCAAATTTACCTCACAACTAATTCTCTTTTAGGAGACTTGGGGATTTTCACAAATAGGAACCTACAAAATTGAGTATCACACTTATTACTTTATTTTAAATCTTTTTAATAATGAGGTTTTGTTGTGTGCAAATTTTAATAGTTTTAGAAGAACTGTGTGGCTACTGCTATTCAAGAGGTCAGGTCCTGTTCTTTTTACTCTGGCAAAATTCCCTAACCTTCAGAGAGGGAGATATCCCTGTCTAAGGGAGTACTGAGCAAGGCCTGATAAAATGGCCAGCCAGAAGCTTTAGGGAAGTCTCTACTCTCAGCTGGTTTGGGACAGAATATTAATACAGGTTTACACTGAGTGATTTGTAATCTAGCCTCTGATTTGTTGACTTCAAGGTATGCGTGATAACTGAGAAACATATGCAAAGTCAGTTCAAGATACGAGTTTTATAGCAAATAGTAAATTAAAACCATAGTGACCTTTTAGTCTTGCTGATCATGTGCAGAAGGATGTTCATGTGGTGCCTGTACTAATCACAGTAACAGGGCTCTTGCTCAGGGAACAGCAGGCACAAGCAGTATTCTTGTGTATTTGTTCTTCTGCTGCATTTTTAATGGAAAAAAATCTTGCAATTAAAATGTTATGTTGATGCAATTTTTACATATTCTGTTGTGGGAAAGGTAGTAGTTCTTTTCTTATGAAAAAGGTTTTTGCTTAAAATTTCAGTTGTTATTGCTGTCCTGATTGCTGGCTGTGGCCATGTTTGATGCAAAGTCTAATAAATTTTATTATATAAATTCTTGTTTAGATTTTGCCAAACACTCCAGGAGCTTGAAACCTAATTAGAAGCACATTAGATATAACTTAAGTATATATTTCCTCCTGCATTTTAACACACTAATAACTGCTGTAACTTGTTTTGAGTGTCCATGTTTTCAGCATCACAAAAAATCGCACCTAATCATATGATCACCCCCATCCTTAAAGAAGTGTCTTGTAAGGATGGTTTTGCAAGACAAAAAACCCCTTCATTTTCTGTTCTCATATCTAAGCAGGTAATTTTTAATTTATTTTTTTTTCATGTTTGAATTCTGATTGTTTCAGTAAGCCTTGGAGAAGCCTTTGTGTAGGTGTCTTTTTTAAAGTGTCAGTGCTGAAGAGGGAGAAAACATTACTACTTTTGTTTTTTTTTCATGTTTTCATTCCTTACAATGTTGGTAGCTGTTCATCTGAGTGTCAGAAGCGTGAAGTTGTGTACACAAATGAAGTTATGTACACAAATGATCCTTATGATGCCCCCTTTCCCATTAATCCAGCTGGAGTATTGGGAAGGGGACTGGTCCTGTGGCTGGCCCTTGGCAAATCTGGGAACTGAACACATTGATATTTTCCCCATTTTAACTTGTGGGGACTTTACTTGAGGGGAAAATTATATGCTGGTACCAGATGATCTATATGATGTGCAACACAAAAGTTTTCCTGTTTTGTGGGGTTTCTATGACATGACCTGTGGGCTAACTGAAGAAAACATCACCGAGAAAGTGCTACATATACAGATACAAGTGCTCCTATTGATACATTATTTTTCTAAGATTTTGCTGAGTAAAGCTCTTTCCATACATAAGCGTTTTGGCCATCTGCAACTGCTTGTCAGTGAGGCTGGTTTGAGAACACTGGCTGTAATTGTAACCTCAGGAATGTGTGACCAGCTAGCAGCCAGCTGTGCATGCCCTGACTTTTCCCAGGTGTTAAGATACATGGCCACTTTTGTTCCCCTTAACCAATGGGGCAAAATGCACTCCTTGTTTTTCCGCACCTTGTATTAAGCCTAAAAACTGCTGGGTTTTGTTATTTTTTTCAATCGGTCACAGCAAGTGACTACATGAAGTTGTCCGTGTTGTTTAATTATTGGGCATCTGTGACACAGTGTGCTGCATCTGTAGGACAGCATGTATTTTGAGACATGCAAAAAGGGTACTCACTTCACCATGGTCTTGCTATAAATTAGCAGTGCTGACCCTGCAAGTCACATAAGTTTTCCTTTTTTATTATTGTTGCTTGAAAAAGATTTTACTTATGTTTCGATGGCGTAGATATTTCTGCAGTCTAAGCCTCTTGAGCCAGAGTGAGTTTTGATGCATTTTTCAATTGGTTTTCAATTGGTCTTATTTTAATGATCCATTTCATGTGCAGAGGAGCACTTAGAAGCTGTTTTCTGCACAGGAGCCTAATTGGAACTCCTCCTAAATTCAACCTGGAGTTGTCTGCAGAATGTTCTGCATTTTATCCTTACCTGTGTAAAAGCACTTTCTTTGCTTGTGTAGCATTTACTGTGTTCAAGGTGAGGCACATTGCTTGAAGGCAATATGTATGCCCACAGATTTCCTCCTTAGAGGAGGAGGGGCAGCATTTCTAGGAATCATGAGGGCAAAAATTGCTCCATGGCCCGTGTCACTTTAGTCAAGTAAAAGTGAAAACATGAGATTAATTTATGTACGTGATAATTTGCACAGTGTGATTGTTATAAAGGGATAAATCCAAAGTCATTGCTTTTTGCTCTTATATGCCAACAAGCTGACATGATCTCCACATTGCAGATATGGAAAAGGAAATAGTTTTTAACTTAGACCAATTCTTTATATGGTCAAAGTCACATGGATCATCCATAAAAGTAACCTACCCACTTGTATCAGTTTCTATGTCCATGGAATGAACTCAGACCAGATCTGTATTCTGTAACACATTCTGAGTTCTTGAATTAAAAATTTCTGCCTTTTACGGACTTTCAAAGCTTGCACTTTTGGATTTGATCATCCTTGAACATAGGAAGGACACACAGATTCTAAACCAGCACTAGGGGCTTTCCTAAATGCTCAGAAGTCAGGGATGAGCACATGTGAAAAGTTTCATGTGCCTAAATGCTTTTCAAAATCTAGTTCTTAGGGACTCAGAAAAGATCATGTAATCTTGAGACCCAGTAAAATATACTAGGCTCCTAAACACTTAACCCTTGAGAAGTACACCAGAGCAGTTTGGGGAGGGGAAGAGGACACACTAATCCAGTGCTGAGACCTGTTTGAATGAACACCTGTAGAAAGAGAAGTTCTCCCTTATAGCTGCAGGGATCAGTCTTGCATTATGGGCTTACATAAAAGACTGAAGGATGTGCTCTTTCAAAGGCTTTTCTGTAAATAAAAGTCCTGGTCTGTGAATCCTCTTAAAAAAGCAGGGGCTGTCCACTCTTCCTCAGAGCACACAGAGCTGATGAGTCCTGGGATCAAACTGCATGGTACAAATCACTCATGATTTGTGCCTCTGACTGACGTTCCTCCAGTGAGGACTCCCAGCTATGTACCAGCACTGTGAGATTCCTGTAACCACTGGTCTTCGGTATTTCCTGTGAAACTTAAACCTAATGTTGGAAATCTGCATCAGCACTGAACTGTTCTGCCCTTTGTTTTCTGTTGGTCAAGGTGGCTTTTCTAATTAGCATAAATCACAAAGCTCCTGCAGCAATAGTGTTGTCCATGTGATATACAGCATCTCTGCTGTGCCCAAGGAATATTTACAAGCCAAAGGGCTCTGCTTTGCTTGATTTGGAGAAGCCTCTTGTTTCTTCTTTCAGTTTCTCATTATAAGATAAAGCAAATAAGGGGCTTTAAGAGAAAATAATGGTAGAATACCATGATACTTTTATTAGTATGTATGTCTGAAGTGAACAAAATAAATCAGCTGAAGGCAAAGGAAATGCAACCCCCTGTGGACATTCAGAAGTTTAAAAACAATGAAGTAACAATGTCTGCAGTACATTACATTAGACTACAGGAAAAATGTTAAATGACTGAACTGTGTGTAACCTAGTTGAAGAAGTAAGACCCTTCTGTGGGGTATGGGTACATAATGTTAACAATTTCAGAGTATTTGACAGTCTCTCAGAATTTGCTCCAAATGCTTTTGGTTCAATGGGAGTGAAAAGCCACGCTCCATTGTAGCCTTGATATTTTATTTTAGAAGAAAGAAGCTTGGAAGCAAGTCTACTTCGTTTTTTTAAATGGCTTTAAGGTGACAGTGACAAAAAAGTAAGATGAACTGCCTGCTTATATTTCTTTTACGTACTCATCTTTCTTATTTTCATTGTTGCCTTTAGTTTTCTTTCACTTAAAAAATGAAAATGCACATGCATCAGATATATTAGTTAGAGTAATTGGTGACAACTACTCCCTTCATTTAAGAAACTAACTGATCTGTACACTTGCTTTAGTTTCATGCTCTTTCTCAGGGGCTGATGTTGGAGAGGGAGTAGGTGTTTCTGATGTTATATTCCTAAGCAGTCTATCTTTATAATGTTTATTTATTGTTATACCATCTGAGATGATCTCGAGTGCTTTGTATATGAGGAGTTAGGACTCTGGACTAAGAAACATTTTTTTCCTCTATGGCTTTTGAAAGATCAATTAAGAACAGCTCTGATTCTGTGCAGCTTTCATTCCTGTTGCCTTCTGCTGCATTTTCATGAGAAACTGCAGCCTAAGTAGTATTAATCTGCTTAGTGGTTGGGTGGAAGCAGAGAACAGCTAGAAGTTGATTTTCCCCGTTTCCTGCAGTGCACAAACCCAGTTGAGCAGAGCAGTTAGCCTTGCTCCTGAGGGCTAATATAAATTAAAGGTCCTGAGCACCAGGGGTTGTTAAAATTCTCAGAGGGCTCTTTATAAGATGTTAACCCCCGTGGTCTGGCCAGGCTCCAAACGGGGTAATTACATTCTTCCTACCTAAATTCCCCCTGCAATTGCAATTCGATGTGCTGGTATTCCTCACTTCCTCTCCTCTGCCGTGCCCCGTGGAACAGTTGTTGCATTTCATCCCAGAGGTACTTGCTTTCAGTGACTGATGGAGTGATCTGTGTGTAGAGTCTATAAAGCATTTTAAGAGCCTTTTGGATGAAATGTAATTTATGATGCTTATTTTTTTTTTTTAAATTATCTCCTGTTTAAAATGAACTGGGTTAATGTGAGCCCTGAATGAGTGTGAACTGTGTGCAACAGACATGGAATGAGAAAGCATCAACAACTGTTCTCATTCCTTGTTGAACTTCTTCCCAGAGGTTTTTTAGATAATAAAGGTAAAAGATCAAACTAAAAATATAGGAATCTTTTCTAAGGGGTTCATTACAGAATAGGAAGAATATGAACTATGTAAAAAGGCTAATGTGACTTTTGCCTCAATTGAAGTACAAATTGAAATGTGTATATATATATTTATGTAGCTATAATATTCCTCTTGCGTAGGGATTCTGTTGTAACCTTTAAGAGCAGCAACTAAAATCTCATGTTCTAAAATTTATTCTTTCTACCCCTTTTTATAAAAAACTTTTTATTATAAAGACACTAATTTTCATCAAGGTATTACATAGTAATTGTAAGCAGACTCATGTAAATGTAAGTGTTGCTTATAAGCAGAAAAATAGGTAGTTAACACTCACTGTTTAACAAGATTGTGGGGAATATCTATATGTGCCAAATATACAGAGACTTCAAGTCCAGTCTCCTCTAAATATGGGATTTGCATGTTGTGCATGTGCAATGCAAATAGGGTCAAGTGTGGCTGGGCAACATCTTTCTGTTTAGTTTAACTCTGGTTTCTCTCCACCCTCAGAGTGTCTCATACTAACCTTAACTGTACTACATAGGAAACCTTTGTGCAGGTGCCAGCCTGAATGTGCTGAACACTTCTTTCAGGAGGTCACCTATTCTGGTCTAACAGCCTAAAAGGTTGTTTATATCAGATATTTCTATCCTAGAGCATGGACAGATAGAAACAAAAGAACAGTGTTGATCTGTGCCATAATGTCCTCTCTAATTAAGGGCCATGCCTGAAGGTGAGCTGTTCACCATGCTGCAGAGCAAGTTGAAGGTTTTGCAGGTGACTTTTCTAGTAGCACAAGAAATGTATTTCCAGTCCCAGATGGGAAAAATCAACATATGCACCAACACAAGTAAGTGTGATGCAGTACCTGAGCTTCTGAGGGGATTCTTTGTGCTGCCTTCTGAGTCAGGATGCTTGGAAACCTGCACTGACCAGCATTAGCCATCTTTCTGGTGCTGCTGAGGAAGGTTAAAAAAGTAAAAACAGGCAATAAAGAAACTGAAAAAACTATTCTTTACATTAAAAAAAAATTAAAATACCTGTCTAATACAATACAGATACTTTGAAAGCCTGAAGCTTAAAATGTCCTCGCAAGGTCTTCCGTTGTGTTTTAGTGAAAAACTATGCTATGACAAACATATCTTCCTCTCTGATCTGTGGTAAAAGCTGAAATTAATTTAAATATTTGACACTAAATGTAGCTCAATGTGCTCTGCTGCTTGTTGCTTAGAAAGGAGCCTGCACTATCTACATAGCCAGATGTTCTTATGAGTTATACCTATGTAATCCCACTCAATGTGGCTGTCATGGATTTAAACCTAGAATAAGAAATGTAGTTCTCTTGCCTGTACTCTATTCAGACATACTCTTATTTAAAAACAGATTGCCATTTAGAATGCAAATAAGCTATTTGTATAGTTTTATTACTGTAACCAATGTGTTTTTCTAATTGCAATGTGTGATAGTAAATATTTGCATAAAATACAGCTGTGCTCCGAAGCATTTCTCTTATGATACTTTCTAGTTGCTATTACCAACACACTTTAAAAATATGTTTAGTTTGTAAATATATTACAGAAGGAAATTCACTATTTTTAGTTAGTTTGTATAAATGAGTATAAATAGCTTTCTTCACACTGGTGGTCTCCTGACAGGCATAGGAGCTCTATACTCACTCTTCACATCAACACTCACATCTCTTCACATCTTCTAATCCTAGAGTGTTTATGTTATTTTATTTGTGAGAGTTTTGGCAAATCAGGATCCTTTCATGTTTTATACTAGGTTCTGTTGCCAAGACAAGACACAAATGGCTGGAAACTTTCATGCAGAAAAAAAAATCCATGTATTTTAATACCTGAGGAACATTTAATTCATTGAACAATGTTTTTAGGTAATCTGGTATAATAAGGTGGAAGGTGACTCACAGCAGATATTGCAGAGATGCATAAACCATAATTTTGTGCATTTGTCATCCTTCTAGCTCTTTTATGTTTTCTTTTTCCTTGCATGACATGTGCAACTGTTTTCCATTAATTTAAGTATAAAATTTAATTTTTCAGAAATTAATATCAAAAACAAATCTAATAAATATCTTGTATTTTGAATTCTTTTTAATCCTGTTATTCATTTAGCAAATAGTTTCTGCTGTTTGTGCTTTTCCCCTCAAAGCTATCACATTTTATTTTTCTCCAGTAAATTCTCTCCTTTGCTTTCTGTTGCTGTTCCTACTTCTTGTATCCTCTCTCTCTGTAAAGGAGGAATGTGCTCTTTTTTCTCTATTCATTCATAACTTTTTCACTTTCTTTTGCTCTTTCCTTTTGTTACCCACAACTGTCTGCATGTTCTTCTTAAACTCTCCATCTACAGCTTCGTTCCCTGTAGCATTCTCTGGCCTAATTAACTTTAATGAGAAATTCCTTCTTGTTGCACTCTAAATTCAGTTTTATAGCACTCAGTAGAACCTTTCATATCTAAGGTTGAAAGAAAAAGGGTTCCTATTTCACCCAGTCTCCTACTCATTTCTTCTCTCTTTTTATTTTCCCTTTTTTTTTTTTTTTTTTTTTTTTTTTTTTTTTTTTTTTTTTTTTTTTTTTTCATTGATACAATTTTCTTCTTTCTCAACCTGTATCTTTAGTACTCCAAACTCAGATTTCCTTCTGTGGTTGTATTTAGTTAAAGACACAGTCTGATAATTAAATATTCTAAAATATGTTAAAAAATGAGTGAATTTGCATTAAGGGGTTTTGTGGTTTAGGGGTTTTTGTTGTTGTTGGGAGGGGTGTTTTTTAAATATGTTTTAATTTGGGGGGTTTTGTTTGTTTTTTTTTTAATAATGACTCATGTCCTAGTCATTGGAGGAAACATACTTAGGAGAAGTTTCAAAAAAGCATTAAAGTGAATTTTCTCAGAGCCCCAACCTCCTCATATTTAGGAGATTATGTTGTCTACCCAGAATAAGAGATTATTATTGCAATTCATTAGAGTGAAACTGTAGAAGTATCTGTAGCTTCTCCAAAAATTCATCATCATTATGGGATGTTGTCTTTAATGACTGCTCCAAATTACATTTCTTTACAAGTATTTTGTTAACTTGGTTGTAGAGACAGGTGGATTTTTACACAAGTATTTTGTTGTGCTCTCGGGGAAACCAGCAGTGCCAGTAACACTCGCTTGAACTGAAATTGAGATAAATAATCTGAGGGTGGCTTATTTGAGGTTTGAAACAGTTAACACTCTCTCAGGAGGAGATGAGGAGTAGATAAATGGTGAACAACTGGAAAGCTGGCTCTGAAGGACATGCTCGTGAATTTGGACACCGGCTAATCTGTTTTGGCTGTTGCTGGCATGGCAAATAACAGCATAATGCAAACCCTTCCTGCTTCTTCCCACTCTGCTCTTTAACTTTCCACTGAGGGCGAGCAGCGGCCACGGGCCAAAGCCTTCCCTGGCAGAAGTGGGAGCAGCAACCTCCCTCTCTGCCCTGTGCCTCTTCTGGCTCTTGTGCTGACCAGTGCACAGCAGAGCAGGGACTGGGAGGTTTCCCCCTTCTTGGCCAGCCTGGAGTCAAGCTGGGACCTCAGCTGGAGCCTATGGCCTGGGAAGGGGTGTAAGCTACAGGCACGTGCCTGCTGTGTGGCCAAGAGCAAAACCAGACACCTGTCACTGTATTAGGTTGTACCATCCTCTCTGTTTGCCTGGGCAGAGCTGCTGGGCTCATAAAATCACCTAAAGAAAATTGCTGATGTGGAGATTTTACCATTCAGGATTACCTCCTGCTGTGTTCCTGTTAACTTTTCCCACTGTTGAGCGCGGTCAGTTTTAGGTGTTGGGTGGGTGTTTTTCCTTTTGACTGTCTATGAAGATAAGCTGGCTAAATGACTTGCTCAAAAAGCTCATTCACTGGAAAGGATATTATGGGCTGCCTTGCCCTCAGGTCTCTTCATCTCCTTCATGGGCCTGTTCCTGCCTTAGTAGCAGCAAAACCCATTTTAGCATTGCAAACTCTTTTGACTCCATCCCATAGAGCATCTACAGGAAATGTTCACTGAACAGCTTCTCATCTTCCATTCAGCCTGGTTTGGTGGTTTCCTCACCCTCTGCTCAGTGTAGGTATGGGGCAGAGTTCCTGCTATGTCCTTTCCAGATGCTCCCAATGGCAGCTCTGGAGAGCCACAGCTCCATCAGAGCCTGGCAGCCTCTGAGGACTCCCACGTGTCTGTTGTGTCACTGGACTGAGAAACCACTTACCCACTACTGGGAATTTCAGATCAGTGGTGTTTTCTCTATGGCTATTGCCTCAAATGGAGGAAATGTTAAGGAAAGGATCTTGTTGAAAATATCTCATATCCTGTGTTGTGATAAGGTATAGGTATGTTCTCAAGTTTCTGTAAAAGATAGTTTTATGCTTTCAATGTAACCAAATTATTTCTCTTCCCCCCCCAAAGCCCTGTTTTATTCTGAACCATGGAAAATTTTGTGCTTGCTGTTTGGAAAGATCTTTGTGTTTCAATGTAGAGAAAAATGAATTTTCATTTTCTCCTAGAACTTTTTCATACCATCCATGTCTTTTGCCTACTCCATAAAAGTAGTAAGTTTTACCAATACTGTCTTGATAAAGTCAGCCTTCATCTGTTTCAGACTCTTCTAACTATATTAAGACTAGCTATCAAATAACAAGGAACGTGTTAAAGTCCTGTTCCTCTGAGGCTCAGATAGTCCATGCTGCTTCCCTTCAGCAGTTCCTTGGAGCTTTTTGGATTTTGCTGTTTAGAATCAGATTTATGCATGAAAATTTTACCTGTTAATGCAGAACTGTAGAAAGGATTTGTAGTCTGCTCTCTTCAGTCTTCAAATTGCACTGCTTTGTCTGAAGCTCAATGTAGAATGCCTTTGAATTCCATAGATGAGTCTGTGGGGAATAAATTTCGTTTATTCTGAAACATGTATACACCCTCAAAGTAAATTTGCATATATATGTGATCCTTGCTCTGTCACCCATCCTGTCCCATCATCCCAATTAGCTGAATAAAGATAGGTTAAAAACTCCAAAGTCTAAAATGTCTGTCTTGTTAAAAACAACAACCAATCAGCCAACTCTCCTGAAGTGCAGTTAAAGCTCTGCTACCCTTATAAAGCAATAGGGAGGGCAAACAAGGTACAGTCAGACCCAAAGGAATATTCATGCCGAGAAAATCTAATTGCAGGTATCTAGAAATGTGCAGATCAGTGCAAAACATTTTCAAGACCTATTCCTCTATAAATTACTTAGGTTTTCTCTTAGCATTTCCTTTAAGAACAGGAGATACTCTGACAAATTAAGGGAAAATAGATTGATCATAGTTGATAAATGCTGTCTAGAATCTATCAGAATCTTGGTGTGGTGAAATTCCTACATTTTCTTTATGGCCCAATTTGCTCATCAAATAACCTCCCATATTTTTTCTGTTTTAGCAATGATGTCAATATTTTGGACAAAGCTTAGCAAAGGAACTTTTATCAGTTTTAAATTTTCCCAATAGTTCCTTACATCATATCAAGGCTCTAAAATAACTACATTTTGACACCATGTTTGGTTTGTACTTTTGATTTCAATTCCCAAGTTACGTAACTCTGTCAAAACACCTCGAGCCTGATTCAAACTCCTAGAGCAGTTGTGATGCTAAAAATGAGAAGAGGGGTTGGTCAGTGCTGGCAGAAGTAAAACCATCCTTTGCCTTCATGCCTGTACTTGGAACGATCCTTGTGTGAGTTACTGACACTGAGGACTAAGATCAGTAGCAGAGGCCAGTCCTCAGGGATGAGGTTTCTGATGGAAAGGGGCATCCAAGAGAAGTTTGTTTATGTGTGTTTGGTGTAGGCCAGCAGATGGGTGGCTTCAAAGATAGTCAAGGAAATGTTAAATTGATGCAAAATAGGGGTTCTTTAAATCACAGAAGATTGGGTGTGCATGGCAAGGTCTTGTCCTACTCTGATTTGATTGGTGATAAATTTAACTCATTTCCTCAAGTCCTGTCTGTTTTGCCGGCAATGGCAATGGGTGAGTGATCTTTTCCTGCCTTTCAGATGATGAGCCTTTAATTATATTTTGTATTACATTTTCTCTCCCCTGTCCAGATGAGGAGGGGAGTGATAGAGCAGATTTGGTGGGCACCTGGCATCCAGCCAGAGTTAACCCGTCACACTGATCCAGGAAAGCAAAATGGCAACGGTCTTTGGGGGTTCCCTGTCATTTACAGAGTGAAGACCTAAGACTGTAAGAGGGCATTGAGGTAGGCATTAAAGAAATGAAAGTATTTAATCAGATGTAGGGTCAAGGTATTTATGAATACATTTGTAAACAGGTGCAAAACACTCTTTTCCCCTGCCTGGAAAGCTGCCACTGTTATGTGATAGCTTAATATTTCAGCTAAACTACAGCTGAAAGGCACTAATATTGAGTGATTTTCATTATCCATTCAGTGTGGTTGAAATGAGCATAGCCATGTAAAAATAATACTAAAATAAACTCATCAAACAGACTTTGCAAAAAGCTTTGTAAAAACTGGAATTATTTTTTTATTTGTAAATAATGTATATTTATGGAAACCCCTCTAAAGAGTTCTGGGCTGCTGATTGAGTTTTCAGGTAACCTTTTTAAACCTGTTTAAAACTCTGAGCTACAGTTATAAAAGGCTTTACCCCAGAATTTGCAGCTGCTGCTGCTTTCCCATGTGCCAAGTGGAGTTTGGGAGTGGATCACTCAGCAGGGCAATGTGATAGCAGCTCGTTAGTGTATTCTTGTATTGCTCTTACTGCCCTGGGACTCTGGTGAAGATGCTGCATAAACTTGCAGCAGAGGTGCTGCTCCTAATACAGGACAGATAGGGACAGTTGCTAGACTAAAGCTAATTATAAAATTAGCATTAATTTGTTTTCAAACTGCATTTCTTGGCTTTGCTAGGTTCATGCTAAAGGTGTTCAGTTTCGGTGAGATCATCATGTTGACTTGGGGGTTTGGGTTTTTTTGTACTTCCTTATATTCAGAGCATCTGTTTTTATGATCGAGCATGTATAAGCCTTAAACAAACCTGCACAGCAGAAGTTGTAATATTCCTGAGGCTAGAAGAAAAGCAAGAAAGCAAGAAAATCATTGGCTGAGGATTACTATTTTAAGTTCAGTGTAGCTTAAATAAGCAAACTTGAACAGAACCACTTGGTTTAAACATCTAAGAGAGGTTCCTAATAATAAATATTTCTTCTAGCCCCGGACTTTTTGACCTGGGAAACAGATGACTGTTCAAATGCTAGATATATAATGTAGCTCAGCTTTCCACCCATGTTTTTAGTTTCTTAGCTGTTTCTAAATGTTTGGTTCACATGTAACAATGTGAACAAACAAAATATAAACATCATCTTTAGAGTGCAGGATATTATCTTGCCTTCTCTGAGTTGTGTTTCTGCTTGAATGTCAATCTGAGAAATCAGGATATCAAAATACAACCAACCAATTACCCAGGTATTTGGAAAGCTGTACTTAATTTTGTAAAGCCAAACTTGTCCAAAAAACCCCTTATGTTAATAACAGATAATTTATTACCTCGGAAAATCCATTCTGCATTTTAAATAGGATTACCACTGGATTCAGAAGGATGAAAACCACTGCTGAAATGTATCACATTATTCATGGCCCATAGGGGAACTGTGCACTATGGAAAAGCAGGTGTCTCCTTTCACTAGGAAGGCTTCCCATTACAGGAATAGGATTCAGAAGGACACATGGATCTTTGAAGAATCTTTAAAGTTTCTGCTTCCTACCCCTCTACATGTTTTTCAACACACTTTTGGAAGGATGAGGGAAAATTGTGTTTACTTGAGTTTTGTACTTACATAGCAGAGTTGCATTCTCTTTCAAGTAATTTTATTTTGCAAAGCTACTTCTTTCTGCTGGTGATTTAAAAACTGATGTGGTTTGGTTTGGTTTTTTACTGTCGCTTTTTCATTATGCACAGTCTAGTGATAAAACCATGCAAATGTCTTCTAAATCAAGCATATTCAAATAGTTTCAGTAGGCATTATATGAAGAAAAGCTAAAAGCAGCAAATCAGTGTTGAGTGTCTGTCAGTGCTCAACATAAGACAAACTGTGTGTCTTTGTGGAAAGGCAAGGATTACCAGACACTGAGTGAAGGTCCTGGAGGAAGGCTTAGAAGTGGCAACTGTCCAAAAACATTCCTGCCTGCTCTTAGGGTAGGTGATGCTCTTAGGGTAGGTTATCCATCCTTGTCCCATCAAGGAATGATTCATATTTGCTACATATCCTTACCTTTCAAGTGTTACACTTGAAAGGAGTAATCCTTCCAGAATTAATGTACACTTTGTCCTTAAAGCAAATGTCCACGTGCAGAGGTTATTCTGGAATGCCTCTCTGGCAATGTTTTATACTGAAGCAGTTTGTGTTAGCAGTTTGTCTCCTTGATGAGTAGCACTAATTCTCTGCCATTGGTAAGTCACTTTCAACAGTGTTCTTGAAGCAATGAGCTGGTTTTTTATCACCTGATAGGTTTTTAGCTGTAGGGATGACAATTGAAATTCCAGTTGAATATAGGGTGGTAATGACAAAGAGCTTCAGAGAAATGGACAGATTGGAAAATGTCTGGTGCTCTGTGCTGTGAGATTAGGTGTCGACAGCATTCTTTTGAGGTGATGTGAAGTCTCCGAGGAAACACCCTGGCAGCTTTGTATCCAAATCACAGAGGAGTGTTTGGAAACAGCAAATCCTGGGGGAATCTTCACTGCTCAGAGTAGGTGTATCACTTCAAGGTAAAGTACAGGGCTTGCTCCTGCCATTATTTATTTCAGGTTACTTGTTTGGACCTTGGACTTCCACAGCTAGGCCCCCTATTGTACCCTGATACATTGGTTCTACAGAACAGTTAAACTGTGGCAAACTATAATGATGATGGAGGGAGGAGGAGAAAAATGTTTTAGGGTGTTTCAGTTTCCTACTGCTTTTGAAGTCAGTTCACCTTCTGGAATAGTACTTTCAAAAGCAAACTGTATTTCCATTACTAGTGTATCCTCACTGAAAGGCTTAAGATATTCTAAGCTTCTCATTCAGTAGGAAATTTCTTTTTTTCTCAAAGGTGTTTGGTGGTGTAGGATCCTTGTGCTAGGTTAGTGTGCACATTCAGTAAGGAGCCTAATTTAATCCAGGAGCATAGAGCTAGTCAAAGCTCACAAATCTAATATATGCTCTAAGTAGTGCACATTAGGATTTGGAGAAATTATTTAATATTTATATCTCCAGAATTTTCAATAATGTGAGTGTGTTGATTACCTCTGGTGGGTTTTACCCTGACTGGATGCTGGGTGCCCACCAAATTTGCTGTATCCCCTCATCTGGACAGAAGAGAGAAAATGTAATAAAAGGCTCATGGGTTGGCATCAGGGCAGGGAGATCTCACTCACCTGTTACAGTCACAGGCAAAACAGATGGGACTTGGGGAAATGAGTTGAATTTATCACCAGTCAAATCAGAATGGGGTAATGAGAAATAAAAACAAATCCCAAAAACACCTTTCCTTTACCCTTCCTTTTTCCCAGGCTCAGCTTCCTTCCCAGTTTTCTCTGCCTTTTCCCCTAGCAGTCCAGGGGGGTGGGCAGTGAGGGTTGCAGTCAGTTCATCACATTACTCAGGGAAACACTGGGTGTATTACCAGAAATTGCAGGATGATGAGGCTGTTTGTGTCCCCCCCCGTGTCACAGTCACCCCAAAAGAGCAAGTCTGGAGCATGGATTAGCTTCTGACCCACCTTTCACCATTCCATGGTCATGGTAGTTTTGAATGTTTTTATGATTTAGTCTTGAAGCTAGACTTTTGCATAGTTTTGTTTTAGGAGGTAGCTGGGAATTGAAGTGTGAATTAGGGTAACACAAAGGTTGCTGCTTCAAATTTCATGACTCTTCTGATGGGGTTAGGAACAGCTACCATAGCCAGAGGTATATTTCCAGACCTCAGCATTTCATACAGGGTTTCTTGAAAAGAGGAATGGAAAAATCTTTCAGTGGCTGTACCATTAGTGTAAGATTGTCCTAATTTCATTATGAAGTCTTCAGCTGGATACAGAGGATCTTTTATGCTTCAGTTTTTCATTAAGGTTATTTTTATTAGTTCCATCTTCTGATTGGTGGCACATATTTGTATTTACAATACACAGGGAGGATGGACTTTCTGGTTAAGTCATTTAAAAATATTCTATAAATTAATCAAAACCTATGTATCTAATATTTTTTGTTTTCAGTGGGGAAATTATTGGATTAACTACTGATAAAGGGATTAATATTGGTAAATCATCTGTGGGGGGTTTTTTAAATTATGTTTCAATTTGTTTGTATGGTACTTCATGTAGCTCTACTATGATTACTACAAGACATGAAGTCTGCTTTTAGCATCTGGAAACAGTCTGGGGTTTTTGAGCAGTGGCACAGGAGACAACAGGGTATCCCTTTGTGAGAGTGCATGTGTATCCCAGTCTGTGGCAGTCAGAGTTCATGCTCACAATGATACAAAAAATAGATTTTTGAAATACACAGCTAATTATGGTTTTGATTAAGGAGTAATCATTCTGCTATATGAGAGACAGTTTTAGTGCAAACGCGAGTTGTAAAGGAGAAATACATGGTAGAATTTTCTTCCAATATTTGATGAGTCTTTCTCATTTCTTCATTTGTGTAGCATTAGTTTGGGTAACAGGAACACGGGGTTGTTGTGCTGCCCTTTTTTAGAGCAAGCCTGCCCTGTCCTGCTGAGTGAGGCCATGCATTAGCTGAGAAAAATCTGCTGTACTTCCCAAGGGTGCCAGGTCAACAGCCTCATGATAGGGTCACTTTGTGCATTGAACAACACAGGAGTAAAACTGTCAGAATTTTGTAGTCTTAAGTGTAATTTACTATAAATTATAGCCTGCTCTGTTGAACTCTCAAGCAGGAATGAAACTATGGAATAATGCTGAAGTCAAAGATGTGTGTTAAAGCCACTTTCTCACCTAAAGGTTTATTCACGGTCAGATTGTCCTTTAAACACAGCTACGTGAAATACAAAAAAGCATTCAAAATGTCCAACTAAAAATTTGCCTTTGAGCAGCCAAATTCAGCTGTCTTCCTAACAGCGAGAGTGCAACAACTTTGTTGTTAACAGACACAGCCAAAGGAAAAGGGGCTAAGGACACATACACAAAAAATCCAACCAGAAATCTAGGCTCCTGGCTTCTGAATAGCAGTCCAAATCAATGTTTGTGTGTTTCCATCCATTTGTTCACATGAATTTCCTGCTATTCTCAAAAATTCCTGGGATAAAATACATTTATTTGTTATAATTTCTGTAGTGTGTTAAAGCAAACCATCACAATGGCAATATTCTCTTACATTCTTTCCACGTGTATAGAATAAAGATTGCTTGAGTATTTTAGCACAACTGAAATCTGGAATTTAAGACTTTTGTCTCACTTGTAAAATAATGGTCATGAAATTCAGATTCCAGTCCAGGATTTTGTTATTGAGTCCAAGGGGGTTTTATTCATTATTTTACTGTTTGCTTAAATACGACCATCTGGGCAAAGGGGAAAAAAAAGAATTTTTCTGTGACTCTTTTTAGTAATAATGCCAATAATTCTTCCACTTATTCATTCTGGTCAAGCATTGTTGGAAAAGGTTAAATAATTTTTTAAATTCATAAGACAACATAATTGTTTTTACCAAAAAAATTGCATAACTTTATTGTCTAAAGTCCACACCTCACAGAGCTGGGGTGCTTGTTGGGAGTCTCAGTATCTCTGCCACTGAAGAATGGTGAGAGAAGATTTCAAAACTAATTGGAGAAAAGCATGAAAATAATATTCCTCCTCCACCCTGGTGAATGAGGCTGTATCATTCTCCCATCACCCCAAGTACTTTCTAATTATTTATTCACATTAGATAGTAGTACTTTATCAGGAGAGTTCTCCCATAGCTTGAGAGTGCATTCATCCAGAAGAAAAGAAATACAGAATTTAGAAGACTTCCCCATACTTTAAAACAAAAAACCAAAGAAAGATAAAAGCAAACAGAAATGTGGAATACAAGTTTAAACTGAGACGCTTCCATGCAATGGAACAGGGGCTTTTCAGATCCAGTATACACTTACTTTTCTGTCATCATTGTAGCAATAATCAAAAATGTTGGCAATTCAAGCTGCCTGATTCTGATTTCCATATTGATGCCACAGAACCTTATTTTTGCCAAAGCTGCTCCTCTGTTATTCTGCCTCCCTCTTTGACTTTGTCAGTCGCAGAATCACAGAATGGCTTGTGTTGGGACAAAACAGTTACCCTGGGTCACCATGTTCTTACCAAGGTGTGAGTACAGTGCCAGTGAAAAGTATCTTGTGCAGCACGTCCCAACCATCCTCCAAAAATCTCTAGAATTACTGGTGTCCTGCTGCACTGCCTTTCCACCAGGTGCTGGGGGTGGTTAAAGTCCCCATGTTAATCTGGAATTGTGAAGTTTCATCTAGTTCTTTAAAGGAGGCTTCCTGATGTCCTGGTTAGATATTCCATAACAGATACCCATGATGTCTCCCTTGGTGGGGACATCAGTTTGATCCTAGTAGCTCTGCAAATGCCTGGGAAATCCTAATTCCTCCTGCTTGTTTATCTCTATGTATGGCTTTGTGTTTAGGCACTTTTTGTTGTGAAAATGCAGGTACAGCTACAAGAACTCAGTTTCATGTAGCACAGCATTCCACCCTCCCTGTCAGTATAATGGGCAGGATCTAATATGGATAACTTCCAAATTGTGGTATAAGCAAGCTGTGGGTGAGCTGCAGACATTGGTGTTTGCTGTAAGCTGGTGGAGAATGTGTTGCTAAATCTCTGAGTGAGATCCATGGCAACGCTGCCAAGGAACAATTGGCTTCCAAACCAGAATTAGGGTCCGTGGGAGCGGATCTGGAAAAGCCTCACCAAGGCTGCGTGGCCAAAACTGAGTAATTGCATTTTGTTGTAACTAAGCTCCTTCTTAATCACAGTCAAGAGAAATCTGTGGAACCAATTTTCAGTTGTTTTTCAACTGAAGACCTGAAGTTTAGCCACGTCCAACCAAACCAATGGGTGCTGAGGGTTGCACTGTGCCTTCTATAGGCATGATTTGCTCTATCCATGAGGATTGTCATTTGTGTTCACGTGGTCGTAGCAATTACTACAACTTTGTTCAGATGAGGTCTTGTAAAAGGGCAGTGGGTGTAAAGAACTGGGCAGTCCAGGACAGCTACAGATTTCTGAAGCATTTTGTTAAGGCTGGTAGTCTTCACACAAGTGCACTGATAAAAGCGAGGCTGTAGGGGTATCACTGTGATGAAAAGAAAGTTGTGGTACAACTTGGTGTAGGATCCATTTCCAGAGCAATACCCTGCTAAAAATTATGGTTAAGGTGGAAAAGTGCTTTTATTGCAAAACACTTTTTCTAATTTTTTAAAATGTTCGTAAGACTGCAATTTTTAAATATAAATCAGTAAATGAATCCCTAAGGTAATAGTCAGGTTTGGGCTTTTAATTTTGTGGTAACTGGAGCTTGAGTCTTGGTCTGCATTGGTTGAAAAGAAAAGTTGAGACAGTTGTTTGGGAACAAGAAGAGTAAGATGCTCTTAGAAAGCAGAGGAGAGTTCTGTGTTGATGCTTTAGTAATATTCCCAGCTTTGATAAGATATTGGAGAACTGAAATTACAGCAGTACAAAAAATTGATTAATTAATAAGTCACAAGCTACTAAAAAAAGTTAAGGCAAGTATGCTGAGACTATTTCAGAGACAACACAGTGGCCTCAGTAGAAGATACTTTGAGTGGCTGCCTTTTCTATCTCCGTAGGCAAGTGGTGTAACCGTAAATGGATGTGCCATGGTAGCAAAAACTAGGTAAAATAAATATTATTAGTTTGATTTATCAAGTTTGTTGGTGACTGTTGATACATGATGTTGTGAGGACTTAGGTCCGTGAGATCTGACTGCAGATCGGAGTATAAAATTCTGATACTGCAACTGAATATCATAATGTGGTAAGAGGAATATTTCTGCATTGGGGAAAAGCCCAGTTTTAGGGTGCTCTTAGAATAATTCCTTTCTAGAAGGAAAAGACTCAGTAACGATGAAGTTGTGCTGCTGTTTGTCAGCACAACCCATGTTCCTTGGTACCTCTGGGCACACAGCGATCGTGACTGGAATCCTCTGAGATTTGTCATCCACCCCACAGTAGGTGAGCAACGCAAGCGAGCCGAGAGCTGCGGCCAGCCAGCAGCGCTTTGTGGTGGGTGTCACCTACAGCAGCGAAGCAATGGGCATTTTCCCCTGGAGCAGCACCTAGGCTGAGCTTTCCCACATGACAGCAGCGTACAGTAGGCAGCTGAGCTCAGCCCCAAGGCATGTGTTTGACGTGCCTCCCACTCCTCCGACCACCTGGCGCTGCCGAGAGGCGAAGCTGCAACCTGATGCCAGAATGCGTGACAGCCAGGTGTTGGGCTTGCTGCTTCGTGTGTCAGCACTGCCGGATTTGAGGGATAACAACGGGGGGAAATGATGAGGAAAACGTTAGTAGGAGAGGAGATTGCCGTTTGACTGAAATCAGAATGAACCTCCTCTTCAAATGCACAGATGCTAAAGCGTAAAGGAAATCTTTGCTCTTCATGCTGTTGTGTGTGATGTTTAAGAGTGACTAATTGGGTGCCACAAAGTGCCCTGAAATAATGCTCTAACTCCCTGCCACTATGGCTTGGTTGGGAAGATAATTGCTCCTCTCCTAGGTAAAAAAACTAATAAAGATTTCTGCATAAAGGGTGCATGAATCATGAACCTTAACTGCAAGCTATTAGCCAAGTTATGAGTAATTATATTTTGGATTGCTACATATTCAAATTATGATGCAACAGATTATGCTTAAGTTAGATTTGCTGTAAAACATCCTTTAACTTTGGCAAAGAGCAGACCTTTTCAGGTTAAGCATTCTTAAGATAGAAGAAATAGAAGTTTAGCAAATGCCTTCAGTATCATCCTGGATTTGGGAAGATAAAATCTTTCTTGCTGCCTTGGTTACATCCCTTAAATTATTTAATTGCTTTAAATTTCACTTTTTATATTGTACTCAGCTCCTTGAAGTGCACAGAAGTATACAATTGTTAGCACATGACTATTTTACAATGATTGTTAAACCTTACATGATTTCAGCATATTGTCCTGTTTGTGTTGCAGCTGTCTCCCAAACTGCTTTTTTTTTTTTTTTTTTTTTTTTTTTTTTTTTTTTTTTTAAGTTTAGTGGAAGCTGTCTACCAAGTAATGCCTCCATTATGCTTTCTCAGGTATTCTTCCCATACCTTCAAAACCTTTAAGTCCTCCTGCTAATTTTATTGGTGAAATACAGAACTCAATGCCAAAACCAAGCATTTTTATTCTTTCCTAACCAGAGATCCTAACAAGATCTCACCCAAGGCCATACAGGCCTCAGAAGGAGTAACAGGAAAGGCTCTGCTGAGCCAGGGCTTGTTCCTTTGCCTTTCCACAGGTAGGATTCATTCAAGCTGGAACTTTGAATACTGAGACTTTCAGTTCTTGAGGGATTCTCTTTACTTATACAGAGGTAGTATGATAAATATAATGGAAAAGCTTCAGGTTTGACATCTAAGCTGGTTATTGACTTGTAGGTGAAAGGCATTTCTATGGGGAGAAATCGCAACAGCTTTTAGGACCACTGATTACTTTTGAGTCATAATTAGATTTAGAGCACAGAGAGCCTCTAAGTTAAGAGCACAAGTTCAAGATCCCAAGCTGACTCGTGGACACTAAGCTATTTTATATTTTCTGAAAAAACTGTTTTGAAAACATGTATAGTGTAAGAGTTATGTCCGCTTGTAAAGAAAAGGAGCGGACCTTCCTGTAGCCTCAGAGAGCCTTAGTGGCTAAGGCTGGGGAAAATGAGCCAGACTTACACCCAGAATGCTGCAAAGCTTGTTGCTGATCTTGACACCTCATCTACGGAGGGCTTCATGAGTTGTTGGCCTCATCTATATTCTGGAGCTATAAAAAGTTTTTTCATTCCATACTCACTGTAGTAGTTCTTCATCCCTCAAATTCACCCTGTCTAGCCACTAAAGAGAATAATTCTGTTTTGTTTATCAATACACCTAGTAATTAACTGGAGTCATTCACTGTTGAATGAGCTATATATTTGCACTTCACCATTGCTTTTTGTGTTGCAAGATTGTTACAACAGATGTTAGCACTATCACTTTTTTTGAGATTATTTAGAAGTGGCCAAGAGTGAACAGAGCTGTACTTCTTGCATATTCAAATTCAGAAGTTGGCCCATATCCCTAACTTTTTCCTTTGGATTTTGTCAGGGCATTTATAAACCCAACAGGAGAATTGGAGCTTTAGTGTTCAGAGTTTGTTAACATTTTTATGGATTCAAACATGTTACCAGTTGCATTTCAAGCCAGAGTTATGGCCTTACTTCTTGCAGGAGAAGACTTGACAGAAAAGCAGATGCAGTTGCATTATTGGTGTCATTGCTGGTGTTAAATCAGTGTATAGATAACTTGTTGCAGTTAACGTTGTTGGGAGGAAGCTAAAGTGGAAGCACAGAGCTGACTTGGGTCAGTTAAAACACATCACTCAGGTTCTTCCTGACAATTTTACTGAGGTACATAGTTACAGCATTGTTTGGAAAGATTCTAGCTTGTGCCTCTCATAGTGTACTGTTTCCTAACCTTATTTTTTTATTGAAATGTACTAAATTTATAAGTTGAGGTGGGATATTTGGTTATTAAGTTTGTCCATCCAGTACTTCAGATTATAATAACCTGCTTTGTTTTACTGCAGCTTTAACAAAATCTATCTGGCTGGACTGAGCTGTCCAAAGCTAATCTCAAGCAGATTTGTTTTTTGAAATGTTTAGCCAAAATAGGTCATTTACATCCACATTCTGATTAAAAAAGGAACCACCCCAAAAAAAGCCTTCAAAAAACCCCAAACCCCCAATGAACAACCACAAACCCAAACCTAGACTCCACAGAATTGAGGAAAAGCTACCTCAAGCTATGAATGGATTTGGCCTTTAGTTCTTCCTTTGAAATCTGCTCATATTTAGCAAAACAGTCCATCTGTGAAAAATTGCAGTGCATTTATGCTTAGTGGTGATGACTTCTGTGTTCAGCTGTTAAATTCCCCACAGGCTCTGCTGAGCATGTTGGAAGCTTTCTCCCCTAACCACAGCTTCCAGCAGATGCAGGATGCACTGGATCTGCTTAAGGGACAGGAGGGCAGCACTCAGGGGAGCTGTTCCCCCTGCTAAAGGGGCTGTAGGGCAGGAGTCTGGGAGTGCTGGAGCATTGGCTGGGGTGGGATGGGTTGGGAGATGCTGTGAGAAATGGCAGGGGAAATGCTCCCTGTGTTACAGGTAGCTGAAGCTAGGTAGGAGTATGGGGAGAACAGCACTGGAAAAGGACTGGCTCATGTTGGGAGGGAAAGAGCTGGGCAGTAGAGCCAAAAAGAACTGAAGCAGTAGAGAGATGAGAGACTGCCCTGCTGCATGTGTGCACGTGCATCTTGGGGCACTTGGACACTGCCTTGGAAAGCTGGATTCTACCTGGTTCGTTCCTGTTGGGATTCTTAGAATGCCAGGTGAGGAAATGATGCTGTTTCTCACACATCATCCTTCATTGGCTATATTGATTGTTCTGAGTACACAGCTCAACAGTGAGGTTTGAGAGCCCTACAAAGTATTCACAAATGCTGCTGAAGTCTCTCATGCCTGAGCTTTGTAAATATAAGGATGTAACAATAAGAACAAAAGGAGTCATTGACATTTTAAATTGATTGTCAGTAAGCACATTAGTAATCAATTCTTCAGCAGCTAAAATCAACAAGATCAAAGCCCACAGCATGTTCCATGAGTAGCCACTTATCTGTAAGGCCAGTATTAAATCAGATGAGTCATAATTGCTCTATGATAATTTCAAGTTTGACAAAATATAAAAGACACATACTGCATAAAATTTACATGGAATAAAATTTGTCTGAGTGTCAAGATGGGGTGCTGGTTGGAGTAGATGCTTTTTGGAATTTGTGCTACTTATTTTCTTGGTTTGATTTTGTTTTAATTGATTTCAGGAATAAAAATTTCCATTACTTTTGCACTGCCTTTGTGCAGGGTACAGTTGTTACCGGGCAGCCAATGATGTCACTTGTGTGGGGGTAAATGAATTTGCATTACCTTTACTTTACCTATCATGAGTAAAAATAACCTTGCAGGTGTTGTAACTGGACTTTGGTGCAGACTGGGAATATGTTTTGTTCCCTATCAAAGCAAAATCCACGCTGCTGCACCTCTGCAGCTGCTGCTATATGAACTGGCCCAATTAAAGCAGTGAATGTTTAGCTACAGGGTATATGGAAGTTAATTGGAAGTCTCTGAATGGTTTAAGAGCCTCACGCAGGGAGATGCTATTGATAGTTCACATGAGCAGGATGGCACTGCTTGGTGCCTGAATGTCACGAGTTAAAAGTCAAAGGGCAAAATGTTGGTCTCTGTTAAAGCCAGTGGAAGTTTTGCCATTGACTTCAACAGAGGATTTCTCCCTTAATTCTGTAACTTTGGTTAGGAGGGGAACTGTGTTGTACTTTAAATTCTTGTGGCTTCACTGAGAGTCTGTATTCCAAAAGTTTTTAGATTTTTATTTAGTCTGATGGTGTTTTGTGGGAAACTAAATTGAAAGTGTATTTAAGGGCCCCAGGGACCTGCTCTGGTGAACTGCATCGGGAGAAGCTGAACATCTGCTTGATGCTCGGACACAGCTTTAGCAGAACTCCTAATCATTCAAAAGAAATTGCAGAAAATCTGTTTGCTTTTAAATTTCAAACCTCATAGCTCAAACTTTAAGTTTTAATGTCCTTACATACAAATTTTTTAAAAAAAGTAAAAAAAACTCAATACAAAATATTTACCACCGAGGCAGAAAATATATAAAAGAGGGAGGGAAAGAAAATGAAGCAGTTTTGCAATTTTAGGGTGGTTTTACACAAAGGAAAATTCAAGATTGAATTCTGGAATATAACAAAAATGTGCATCATACTAACATGAAGATGTTTTAACAGTGATTGTGTTGCTTTAACAAGCACCTGGTTTATCAGCTCTATTTCACATGTGGAATAAAATGGACTGTATCGTAAATAGATCTTTTTAATTTCAATTAACAGATTTTTACTATAAGGAAAATGTACAGAATTTGTGTGGAAACCCATGTATTATGTTTTCTCAAATACAGAAAATACTTTGCTGCAAACTTTTAAATATAATAAAATGCATTTAATAGCAATCTTTTGCGGTATCATCATTATTTATGAACATAACATTCAAAATATGGAAATTCAGTTGTGGATCAAAATGACCGTAAAAACAGTAACCCAAAGAACCTTATAAACATGTCAACAGCCATCATTTATCCTAAATGGCTCATACCAATGTAAAAAACATATAAAATGTAGAATAATTCTCAACATATGGTTTACTTTGTTGCATTGTTCCTACATATTATTTGTGTTAAAATCCAGAAAATTATATTATGAAGAGAATATTGGGGTTTGTTTATTAAACTAAAGTACAGGTTAAAGTCATTCTTTTCTTGTGATGAACATATACCAACAGTGATTAAAAAATAAACATTTATTTACAAAATATTGATGCATACATATTACACAAGTCAGTTATATCAAAGTGGTTTTTAAACAATATCTGTAGCAACCAACTATTTGCATTGGTTTACCATAGTGCAAACGGTAATGTTGCAAAGGCAGGTTAAAATGTGGGATTGCAATTTGAATGTTGGATTTCTCTGCTGCCTTCTGTTTTTCTATGTCTAGAAAACTATTCATTTTCATTTAAAAAATATCTATTTCTTGCGAATGTTGAATAGTGTACCTGAGGAAAGGGCAAATTCATTATTAAGCCTAAATTCTTTCACTTATATAACTATCTTTCTATTTACTCAGCCTGCTTTCGTAGCACCATTGCCATTGATTGCTAACATACTAATGAGAAAAAGGAATGGAAACACTCTAAATACACTATGCCATCCCTAATTTCAGGGTTTGTCCATTTATGTGGAATTTCATCCGATACATTTCACAAGTCTGCACTATATATTCAAGTGTTTAAGGATGATTCTGGTGGTATTGTGTAGTGGCGTATATGTTACCAGTATATATGTTCCTGTAGATACGGTATTAAGTGAAGCTGTGAAGAAAGGAACCTAAAAGCCTGCTCCTTCTGTCCTCAGGTGAGAAGGAGCTTGCTTTTGATTGCCAGTGTGTACTAAAACCTGCATGTAAATTTGCATCCCAGTGACTGAATGTTGATTCCCTCTTAGTGTAAGAACTTTGTGGATTAAATCCGGTGATTTTGATTGTAGCTTTTCTCTTTTGCTGCCTCACAAGCAGCCATCAGGTAATTACACTGTCCTTTAGTTCTGTAGCTGGTGCTGGTAACGCACAGGAGGTCGGCAATGCCTTGCGTACGTAACTTCACAGTTTGAAACACTGGTGAGGGGGTATAACTTTTTCTATTTTTTCTCCTTTTTTTTTTTTTTTTTTTTTTTTTTTTTTTTTTTTTTCTTTTTGGCAGCTCCCACGATTTGTGAAGCGGCGGGTGTGCCGAGGATCTCATGAGCAGCCGCAGCGATCTACAACCATGGCGGGTATCTTGCCGTAGATGATTTGTTCCTTGCCGTTGAAGTACAGCATATTGATGGGGGACATCTTGGTGGGCGTGCAGCAAGGGCCCGCAGAGCCCCTGGGGTTGGCTTGGTGCACGAGGTGGGTGTGCGGGTACTTTTGTAAAAACACAAATTCACATTCTCCGGAGCAGTAATTCGCTTTGTATCGTTTAGGAGCGATAATCCAATCCCACCCGAAAGCTTCGAAATCCACCGTCAGCGGGTAGCGGCAACATCGGGATTCTGTTGAGTGCTCGTCACAGTCGAGACCGAAATCTCTGCGGGACCGTTTTGGTGTGTCTGTAACTCTGACCTCTAAAAATGGATTCTGTGAGGAGAGGAGAAGGAGTTGGAATCATTTCTGAGGTAAGCCCAAGTTCACTAAAAACATGCAGACAATATTTCAGATGAAGATGTGTCAAATTAATATTCTGAAATGAAGCTTGCAAACAAAATTTGACCAACGATTCTGTTATAGTTATCTCTGCATTTCCCTGCTGTTTATCTATATAGAGCTTTAAGACCAGAGCATTTCTCCCTGAAATCACCATTGTCTCAGTGCTAGCATCCTTTAACTGCTATAAGAACATTTCAGAAATTTGGAGGATGATGAATTTTTGCTTTTGATGCGGAATTTTTTTGTTTCTTTGTTTGTTTTAAACTCCATAATAAGAGCTTTTGTGAGTCCTTCTGAAATTCCCTTCATTAAAATCATATTGAATTCAGGCTTTCTGGATATCAAGGAAAGTTTTTTGTCCTCACAAAGGACAAAAGGAGGACAAATTTGCTCCTCTATTGCTGCCACGTTTGAATGTCTCTGACGAATTTGGAGGGGCAGCTAAATATTTTGACTCCTGGAAGAGTCCTGTGGCCAGGAATGTAATTTCACCAGATCTCTGAGCCACATGCCTCCCACCAAAGGTGTGTTTCCACAGTCACCTACTGAGACTAGGAGGAAATTGCAACCTTCACAATCTCGAGTTTGAAAAAGTTCCCAAAGTTCCTGCCTTCCACACACTGGTTTCTGCCCCATGTGTTGGTTTGGCACTGATGGGTCCATTCCATGGAGACCATTCCTCAGGAGTAACAGCCCAGCTAACTTTGTTGCACGGGTTTCCCTCTCCCCAGATACCTGCCAGCTGGGGAGCTGCTGGAAGTGCCCTTTCCAAAGGTAAATTACATGGGGAGGTGTTTGGTGAAAGGAGTAGCCCTGTACTGGGAGGGGAGCTGCTGGAGAGGAGCTGGAGGGAAGGAGAGAAGAGATTTCCTCTCCCGTTATCAGCCGTGCCTCTAACCCTGCTCTGCCACTGAAACCTTTTATTTATAGATGATGATAGCCATGGGTTATCTGTATGTATCATTGTTTCAATGGATGGAGGTGGTGAGGACATTCCTGATCATGATATCCAGTTGGCCTGTTTCAAATACAGGAGATCCACGTTTATATTGGATGTACAATCAAGGTATCACAGAGTTTTTCTTTTAAGCACTTTTAAATTATATTATACTGCTGTGAAGTTAAATGTTGTCTAAATATGGTTGGACACAATGGGTTTTTCCAACCTAAATATTTCTGTGTTTCTGTGATCAACAGATTCATCTACTACATAAACTTAAAAGTAGAATAATAATCTTTATACTTTATTCAAAAGGAGGTATCACTTGGTTGTGATAAATTCAGAAATTTATATAGGTTGTAGATGATTAGTGATTTACAAGAGCAAATAGCAAGGGAAATGCTGTAGTTTCACTTTAGATTGACTTCAGGTGTACTTGTAGGTACACTTCAGATGGAATTTGTTCATCTATTTTTATAAAAACAAACCAAATAGTTATTTTATGCTCTTTCTTATCATCATGACTCGATTATTGTATCAAGCAGAATTTCTCTATTCAGACATTTCTAATAGGTAGAATGATGCATTCTACCAGACACTGAAAGGTAAAGATCTCAACATTATGCAGAAGATCTGTTCTCACCTTCCTAGAGAGACAGTTTTTGTTGTTGTTAATAGAAAATATATGCAGAGAGAGTTTGTAGGAACTCCCTTGCCTTCTCAGCAATATTGGAGGCATCTTTCCTAACCAGTGAAAGAATCTAAAGACTGTTCTTTAACTTTATGTGAAATAGCTGCTTATTAAACAGTATTTTCTCTCAAAATTGAAAACAACATTATTTGGATAGTATTACCCATCAGTAATTGCCAAAACCTTTTCTAGTTAATGCCTCACAGTGTCTCTCTGAAATACTGCAATTTCTCTCAATTTTTTAGACAGGGAAGTGGAGGCAGAGGAAAGCTATTGATTTTTGGCATGATTAGAGTGCAAAGAATCAAAGAACTGGATATCCAGAACTTTTATCTTCCAATCCCTACACAATGCATCCATTTTATCCTTAAAACAGAGCTTAAATGCTTTTCAATCAAATGGGATTTTTCTAAATGGACTTACCAATCCATCTTCCCCCGGTCCTGGGAAAGTTACAGCAAGATTCCGTCCGTTCTCATCGAAAGCTTTTATTTCAATGCCTAAATTGGATTCAGGCTGTTTGAGCCAGTTTTGCAACACTGTCTTCACATCAATACTCTGCCAAATACCGGTGCCTGGGTTCATGTCAAGTTTCAAAGATCGAATTCCAGTGTATCTTGTACCATCTTTCATGGGTTTAATGAGTCTCAGGATCTGCACAAACACCGTTGTAGGTTTTTGGACTTGCCTCAAGTATATCCACAATTGTGCCTTTACTACTTTGTTATATTGTATTTTAGAGCTAAACTTAAAGAAGCAACATTTTGGTTTTCCCTCCATTTGTACAAGAAAATCAGCTATAAATGAATGGAAAGAACAGATTACTGAACAGGGAACAAGAAAAATGCATATATAAACCTGACTATTTTTTCCAGACTGTATAGAAAATATTACAATATGTTATAAAGAGTGCCAGTAACACAGTGTACTTAATTCATTTTCTATGTTTGTACTCTACAGCAACTTTAGAGGATGTCAGCAAAATTATTACTCTATCACCTACTACCAATTCACTTCTGCTGGTCACCTCCTGAGGACCTTCATAAAGCATTTGCATAAGCTGACTCAACACGTGTGGGGTGATCCAGCTATTTCTAATTTACTCCAAAGCCTCAGCCTGCTGCAGACCATACAGCCCTGGGCAAACTGCACAAACACTTACAATGCTTTTCTCAGTGGGAAGAAAATAATTGAGGGGATTAATACAAGGATCATTTTGTTTTCATTTGAATAATATTAGAGGAAAGTCACGTGCAGTGCTGCGTTCCTCCTTCCTGTAGCCTACGATGCAGCTGTCATACCTAGTCATGGCAATATCTTTCCATGCCAGGATAAAATGGGTAGTACTAATCCTAAATGGTGCAGGGCTTTAACGTTCATAAATCTCATCACTTAAGATACCTGTCTCTTTAGTGCATTTAAAATAGCTCAAGGGCTTTTTATAAGAAGTAGGAAATGAACTCAGAGCAATGAAATACAACAACTTTTCTTCTGTCACTGTAACTATGTAGCAGTGTGATTAAAAAGAGTTATAAAGCCTTGAATATAAAAGTCTGGAATAAAAGTGCAGGCAGACCTCAGCTTTGCGATAAGGCTGCAGTAAAATAATGCTATTAAGTGTCCATGTTAATAATCACTGAGCTGAAAAATTTCACTGAAACATTTACTTTTTCATCTGTGGGTTCATTTTTAGCTGGTGAGAGCAGCTGATATTATTCTAGTCTGCATTTCATGACAATATAACTGTAACTGCTAACATGTCTTATATGCCCTGTCATATTTTTCCTTTTTGACATCATATTCGTAAGTGTTATTTAAAAAAACAGCTGCCATAGTCAAATACTTTAGCTGATGAAGAACATAAGATACTACAGTATTAGCTGTGCAAAAGATACTTGATAGGAGCCATAGCAGATGTTTAGCACTCGGAAGATAACTCAGAATCTGCTCATTCAGTAAATGCCTTCATTCTTCCTTGGCACGGCTACGTGAGCTGATTGCTAGAGCACGGACATTTTTACATTTAATCTGTTACACACATATTTGCTTTAAATAATATAGTTTTAACTCCGAGGTGGGTGGTGCTAGTTTATGGGATCAGCAAAGAGGCAAGAATTTAACTCTCTGCTTGCACTTGCTGTAGCATGTTGCAGTTAGGTAGGTGTAGTGCTCTAAGCTGCATTTCTGTTGATTTCTATTGCTTCTAAAAATACTGGCCAGTGAAACCTCCCTCACAAAAATATAGTTCTCTCATTATCTGCACTTGTACTTTATATTTGCGAGAGGAAATGCCCCGAGTGCTGCAGATAACGAAGTTGACTGAACTGCAGATCTCCCTTCGCTTTCTAATGCAGTGGGCAAATCCTAAGTGCTACAGGGCACGCACACATTATAAGGAGCCAAAAACCGAACAGTAAAACAAAGGATCGCCACACGGTCATCTGAACCTGGCTCAAATTCTTTAGAAATAACACTCTCCTCCCTCCCTCCAGCAGACTTCAGCCAGCAGCCTGTTGGGAGAGCCTGAGGAGGAGTTGTGTGGCTCTACAGCAGGGAGACAACTCTCTCGGAGGGGCGGTGGGAGGCGAAAGAAGCAGGGTTACTTACACTCTGTAGGCATTGTGATAATCGTTTCGGTGGTGGCATGATAGTCATCATCTTCCAAAGAGCCATCGCTACTGTCATCTCTCTGCACATCGTACTGATCAATCAGTTCCTGCAGTGGAGGAGCCTTGGGTAAAAGTTGTTTAATAACATCCCTGCTAATGTTAGGAGCTTGTTCCAGACGCAGTTTGCTGAGGATTTGAATTTTTATGGCTTCTATTCTGGAAGATTTTGTATTCTGTCTCCACGTACAAGCATTGCACAGTCCATCCTTTTCGGCGTTCTCTGTGGGCTGACTACTGTCATCAAGAGCGACCGGATCAACTGCAATCAGCATGAACAGGTAAATAGAAGCATAGAGCGCTAGCTTTTGCATGATCTCACATTCAGTGCAGCACTTTTCCCTTCTTTTTTTCCCCCCCTCCCCCTTTCCGTTTCAGCACTAAACAGATCCGTGAAAGCAAATGCAATCTGAGAGACAGCTTGCCACACTGGTGTACCTTATATATTCCAAGGGGGCTTTTTATACTCCAACTTTGATTAGGCTCATGTCGTCAAACCCGACGATTGGTTGCTGTCCCAACAATGAATCTGGCTGTCAGAGGGTAAAACCCTGTCGATCACAAGTCACTAGACAGCGTTTAGTTACAGCCAAGGGTGAACTGATTTATCTGGGTACTTCGCAGAGGATATGCCTTCACATTCTGAAAGGATATATTTCCAAGTATTGTGGGCAGCAGTACTGAAAGACAGCACTGTCATTCTTAAATATTATATCAGCTGTGAACTTGTACTATGAATCAAGAGAAAACTTGCTCTAAACTTGCTTTAGGCTTCTACCAATCTTTCTGACTTGAAAGTTTGTTCTGTTTAAAAGAAAATCCCAAGGCGCTACTTTTAGCAGGCAGGAAAATAATACTTTAGAAATGGCTTGCAAAGAATACTAATTTATGTTGTTCAATGACTAATACATATTCAGAAGTTTTTATTTCAGAAAACCTTACTGGGTTTTGCTAAACACTAGCTAAAGCAGTATTGGAGGTTTTGTGCATATCTGACACTGTGCAAATGCCTGTCTTGTTTGCTCCTTTAGCATATATCAAAATCCACAGAACAAATACTTAACTGAATTAACAGTCAGTAATGAAAAATTAGTCTGTCCCCTCTTCTTGTTGTCACCAGAATCCTAGGCAGTAAATTAAGTATCTTTAGTAACAAAGGCATTTTTAAGGAATATCTTTAGCTACTCACTCTAGTATTTCACAGGAATAGTTCAACTTGCTTTTTTCATTATTAGTGAAAGCGTTAAAAGACTTAAAGTATTTAAATCTCTACTGTGTATCTGTCTTTTCTTTCCATGTAACCTTTTATTTCTCTTCAAAATGTCTCTGTATTATGACAACCTAAGTGATATCTCTGTGCTTTTTTACTTTCTACTCAAATACTTAGAAATTCTTATATGTCCTGCTTATATGTTAAAAAATACAGTTTTAATATGCTTTCTGCATAACAGAGATACATTTCTGTGTGATTATATAGGTTATGGCTTATAAAATCTTACGTTTGATCTTAAAATCAGAAACCCTGCAATTGGTATGTATTGTATATATTTGTGTATTTGGAATCTGCTTATTACAGTGAAGGGAAATCCTGGAATTTCATGCAATATGCCAAAGTTTGCCTAAGTTAGGACTGAATTTTCAGTTTCTCACAGAGTTTCTTTTCCCATTCTCAGTACACCTAAAAATGTGTCAGACAAGGTGTTTTGCATGTGTTCATGTAGGAAAAAATGTTGGTATAAGTAGAGATGTGGACAGAACTCTCAAATTTTTTTTTTTCTGCCTGCTTATTCATATTCTTTTTGTATCACCTCTCCAGGGCATGCAAATTCACTGTATGCCACAGAACTGAGTCTAATATTCAGCTCATAACCAGTGACATAAATCACAAGCATTCAATAGAAACTGATCGTCCTGCCCTGATGTAAAGTCAATGCAAGTGATAGATGTATCATGTTCACACATTCCAGGCATATAGCTTTAGGGTCAGACCCTGATATTCTGATTTTAGCCAAAACCCATGTTGATTGCAAGCAGTTTGCTGCCTTAGGTCCTGAGCATTTGATTTTACACAGAGACGGACGCAGCTACTCTCAACATGTGGTAACACAGATGGGCCGTGGTTCACTGGAACAAGAAGTCAGGAGTTTGCACTGCAGACTGCCTGCCGTGCCTGTAACATCTTTAAAACAGACTCTCTGTGCATTTCAAGTGCTAGAAATGTGTTTTTATGGAAGATGCATAGGATGCTTCATAGTAAAAATCTTTCTGAAAAGCACTGACCTGTTAGTGAATTGGGGGGGGATTTAAGTTGGGGGTTGTTTAGTATTTCTATAGTTAATGTCATAATAAAATTATGTTAATTATTTCTTTATTTTAAACGGAATGTAACCATGTGGCTATAGAAGGGAATCTACCCCAAGTGAAAACTTTGACAGGTTTCACACCAGGAACAGTTTAAGATAATGATCTGTCAATAATGATGGAGATAATGATACAGTGATTGATATGAATTTTCTGGCAGACCGTGGCTAAAAACCACTCTAGAGGGAGAGGGGAAAGAGAGGTGCTCAGCAAGGCAGTGCCTCAGCACCGTGATGCTCTTGGGCTGTGCTCTGCAGCCACACTGGGACCTTGCCCTGCAAGTCCTCCCGCTCTGGCTGGCCAGCATGAACATGCAGATCTTCAAGGTTCATTCCCAATCTTCTGCAGAGAGGCCATTAATCTGCAAGAGTCCTTTTGCTCCCTTGTGTGCAGCATTTATTTATGGCTGCAGGAATAAGGCCCTCTCCTGTAAGCCCAAAACCCCAGGGAGCTCTGAGCATGGGCTCAGCTTGCTCTCAGGTGACACGTGGTGGCAAACACACCCTGCTGAGTGCTGCTCTTTAGGAGGCAACTGGAGAGCTGACACAGGACTGGGGGTGACAAAAGCACCCCAAGATTCACCAGCAGCTGCATGACAGAGAGCAATATTTTTCCATTTCCCTCATAAAATGCATTTCATATGTGCTCTGGATAACTCTAGACTGTTAGTAGTATGAATACTTTTCATCTTTTCTCGTCGCTGGCTTATTTTTTTTTCTCTGAAATTGCAAAAATTTAGGAAAGAGCACAAAGACTTTCACTTGATCAGGAGCTATTGAAGGATCTAATTTATTTGATAATGATAATAGAATATGTGATTTATTTTTCTGTCTGACTGGCACTATAGTGTTTTTGGAAAGTGATGAAAAGTGATGACTACACAAATAGGTGATAGAAGAGAAAAAAAAATAAGTGATGAAGAGACCAGGTAAAAGTTGTTAAAAAATTTATTAGACAAAAAAAAAAATACTTTAAAAAACCCCAACAACAAAACCCTAACACATTATCTAGCAAAACTAAAGAAGAGTTAAAAATGAAATGCACATCTTACTGAACTTTATGGCATTTTAATATGATCCTTGGGATTTGTGTCATTCTACCCGTTGTGCCTGCCAATAGTGAATAGTATTCCCAATCCTGACTATGCGAAGATCATGGCTCAGGCCCCCAAAATCAAGCACTGCAAGAATGTTCCTTTGTAAAGGAAAAAGGCATACATCTGTCTACCTGGCAACTTCTCCTCTACTTTCCCCTTCCACCATGAGCTTTTGGAAAACCTTTAAAAAAAGTTTAAAAAAAAAAAGGAGATAAGAAACCAAACCCACCCCTACAAATTTGATAAAGAGGTTTCAAAGACATGCTGTAACTGCAAGTTCCATGGAAAAACAGTGACTGTGCAGAGGAAAAGGAGATTACTAATGCCCTCCCTGAGGAGAATGCGAGCAGAGCCCAAGCATTACCCATCCTTTTTGGCAGGCTCTGGTCAGCCAGAGAGCTCGTGCTCCCCCGGCAGTGCTCAGCACGCCCTGGAGCATCCCCAGCCTGTCACCCCTGCCCGGCCAGCAGCCTGCAGGGACAGCAGCCCCGGAGCTCAGCTGCTTCTGGGGGAGGACCAAACGGACGTGGAAGGCAACCAGGACATTTCTGAGAAAAGGGAGAGTTGCGGGAGGATGAAGGAGCTGCTTTCCTTGGCAGGGGAGGAAAGGGACATGGGTTATAACCCTGCCAGCAACTGGATGAATTCATCCTGCTGTAAGCTATATTTTCAAACACTTCCATACAGCCTGCAGAAATTCACTTCCCTGTATTCTGTTGTTTAAGTTAAATGACATAGTTGTTGTAATTGATTCACCTCAGAAGGTAGAATTGGAAGAAACAAAGCAGGTGTTGCAAAATGCACTGTAAATCTGTTTACATTGATGTCAAGTCCTACCTCTGAACCAGTTGGCTTTTCTCCCTGGTTTGCTTATAAGGAAGAGATAACATTCCTCCTGAGCTGCTGAGGAAGGTACTGATTGAGTAAGCTTCTCTCTCACTTTTGTCAGCACAAAGCCTAAATTCAAGAATAGCAAAATTAAATAGATAGTAAACTCCATTTTAAATCTTTTTGGACTGTACTCATCTTTGTCTTTGCTGCTATAAGCCAGAAATAATGTTTGTGCAGTTATTTTGTTTGGAACAGTGAGATTTTAATAGAAAAATTCAAACATCATAAAATATAATGGAGGTAGGATGTTTCAAGTGCTTAACTATGAGTACAGCTCACCAGGTGCTTTCTCTTAGGTACCTGAATCACAAGATAGATGCATTATTTTGAGCCACAAAGCAGATATAAGACCATATAGGTGTTTATAAAACACCTAGAAAGAACTCTTGCAATAACAAAATGCCTATGGAAACATCATCCCAATTACATTATGTAAATGCATGTACTGTAAGGCAAACACAGCCATTTTTAAACTTGAAATATGAAAGCTGTTACTCATGTGAGTTCTTGCTCTGGAACAAATGGCCTGAAAGAGTTTGTCCTTTGCTATACTTTTTTTCCCCTAAAAAAGTAATCATATATAGCCTTCTAAGCATTCTGCTGTATCAGCTACTGGAAGTCAATTTCAAGTCAAGTAGATGTTGATGGTATGAATATTTAATTCCCTCAGCTTACCAAGAAAGAAATCCACCTTGGTTTTACCAGTTCTGAGTTGTAGATATCCTGTTTCACACAGAAGAGCAGGTGTGGCTCAGTGTATGGATGCCTTGGTACACTGGCATCTGGATGGGGTATCCTGCAATTCCTTCTCAACCCCTGCTGGCAGGTGGCTTTCCTATGGGAGACCAAGACATTCAGTGATTTGGGATTTTCAGTGGTGTCCTCTGAGGTGTACTTGGGTCTGTGGTTTGAGTACCAGGACAAAATGTCACTCTTTCTGGCAGATGATTTCCTCTTCTCAGAACTGTGAGTGTTGCACTAGTGAGTCCTGTGTGCTAAGGAGTGTCTCACAAGCCATGATATGCAGTTTTGCAATGGATAAAATGGGGGAAAACAGGTAAAGCTGGTGGCAAAGGGCTGCTGTGGCCATTTCAGCCCGTGATGCACCTCTCAACCTGCCCAAGAGATGCTGCTGAATGTAGGCAACTTGTACAGGGGAACCTTCAGCTTTTGGCCATCTCCCTCCTGCTTGCAGCTTTTGTGATGCCACGTGTAATTGTGCCTGTGAAATTGGGCCAAAAACGCCCTGTTGCTTTTTCCTCTCCTTCATGTTCCAGTACACATTGCTCCAGAACCAACCTGATAAAATAGTTGAAATGAAACCTAGAGACAGATAGGGAAGGATATAAAGTTAATTTAAAACTTTTAAGGAAGAATGCAGTTATAGTGAAAGCTTCCATTTTTTCTGAGTTCTTTTGTATTCAGGATTTTATTCTTCATTGTCCTTTGCTATACTTATATCATATATCTTATAAAAGAATTATATCATATATCTTGTAAAAGAATCCTGTTAAATATCTGCTTAATTCTAAGTGTTCTGCCCTTCTTAAAGCATGTTGTCCTTTCTCTTTTTTTATCGTGTAGGTTTTCTGTTTTTATCTAAAATTCCTGACATTCATCCTGACTTTCATCTTCATTGTCTTTTAAAATAGCTGCATCAGCTGCTGCATCGCTGATGGGAAAACTTGGATTCCTCTCAAGAGTTGTTACCGTGCTTGGAGAGGTTTCACCTGTGCATTTTCACAATCAAAGTGCTTGAAATACCAAAATATTTCGTTTCGGCATCACTAGCTACAAGAATGCTTGTATTTTCTCCGAGGCACAGCTCTTCGGAGGGGATTTTCGCCCGAGAGGTCAGTGATTTTGTGTGAGTGGCCTGTCCTCTGCTGGGTTCTTCTGGAACAGCATCTGCTGCGAAACGAGGGCTGCTGCTCTGAAAAGTCGCTTTCCTTTTCTTGGTTTGTTTTTTTGTTTTTTTGGTTTTTTTTAATATGAATATATAAGGGGTTAAAACTCTCCGGTGTTTCCATCTTGGCTCTTATCCCCTCGCAGTCCCTGGCTCATTTCTGCAGACTTCAAGTGTGCTCCAGCACAGCCAGGTGTCTTGGAGCCACTAGCTCAGGGCTCTTGCTTGCATCCCATTCCTCTAACCCTGCCATGTCATCCCACAACATGTCATGGCCAATCCTGACGTTGTCCCCTCTCCCTTCGAGTCTAGGAAGGTGAACTCCATCAATAAGGTGAAATTATGGCTAAATTAAGCTTCTTTCCTTTCTGCTATGTGCTGGCCTATGGTCAGTTTTAGACAGGCTAATTTGAGGCAAATTGCACTGGATTGAATGAAAAGTGATGGTAACATACTCCAAGAAATCAAGCAGCATTCAGATCTGCAGTCATCCAAGAAGGCCTTTGAATCTGGCATATTCATCAGCAAAGGTCAAATTTATAACTTAGAGCTAGGCTACCCGATTCAACCCTGGCATTAAAAATGCTGGTAATGTAAAAATTTAATAACCCTATAGAAAAAAAGTTAATCAGCCATTTTCTTATGATGAAATATAACATATTACAAATGTATTACCCTACAAAGTAATTTAATGTCATAACTGTATTATGGGAAAAAGCAGGCACAAAAGGCTGTGGTTTCTGAGGAAGCTGCTTCTTTTAAAGAGAGACCCCAAAGAATCAGGTATTTATGAAAACCCCTGTACAAAATAATGCAAAGGCAGGAAATCACATAAGCTGCTTTAGGGCTTTAGAAGACAAAGAGCAGATCAGAGACTGCATAAAAATTCTTGATGGATTTGATTCTCATTTGGAGGAAAAGGACACAAATGCTAAGTTTTTTTTTTAATAAATTGGGTATCTTTAAAGGATTTCCACATAACTAGTACAACTGTTTAAAGGTGTTGGGGCATCCAAGAAGAAACTCAGCATTTACTCTCCCTCCTTTATTTATATCTTGTTTGTTGTTCAATCCCTGCTGATGCAGCAAAGATGTTCCCTATTTCTGAGCTCCACTATGAAGCATCACATAAGAGTATTGAAGGAAATTGAAGGAAAGCTGCCTGCACTGGCTAAAGCTTTAGCTTTACTACATTTTTTTTCTCTTGGGAATTTCCTCTGGTTGCTCTAGAAGACACTTCCAATTTCTAACAGTTTTAAAGGCTGATGCTTTAAAAATGTACACGTTTGCTTTTGGATTTTGTTTTTTATCCTGGAGATTTCAAGTTTTTCTCTCTCCTCAGCCTGCTAGTTGGCAGCATTAGCCAACTGGTTGATAGGAAACAAACCACAAGGGAATTGACTGTTTGGGGGTTTTTTACCCTCAGTAACAGACTTTCAAACCCCCTCTATCATTCTGTAGTATAAAACTTCTTAAGAATTAACTCTTCATAGTGAAGAGCCCTACTATCACTGTACCCATGGCTATATACCTACACTCATGGAAATCATGTAAAGATTTTATACTCTCTGTTGGCTATGCAAATGACTGAAATGATGCATAAAAATCAGAATTCACATAGGAAATCTGAAATTGTTACAGTGGCTGCTGCTTCCAAGTTTAGTTTTAAGATATCCTAGCATAATAAAGGCTGGAGAATGGCTTTTACTGAGTAGATCTGGAAGAGTTAATGGAGGAAAAAATACTCCATGGATACCCAGATTAATAGATACAGAGTTATTTGTTTGCTGCTGACTTTGTGATAACTACACAAAGCTTTTTTTATGTCGAGTGAACTTTGTACCAGGGTTTTTCCAGCACATAAATCTGAGGAACTTCACAACTGCTTCTGAAGTTTTGAGAAGAAAAAGACTTGCTGCATACAAAGCCAAGGTTATGATCAATTAAAAATATAATCACTTGACCAAACTTAAGGCTTTCCAGAGCATATTAATAAAAGAGATTGATGGTGCAATTAGGAATGCAGTGCAAAATGGAAATAAAATTGTATACATCAAATTACTTAAAATTTCTACAATTTACTGAAGTAGTTCAACATTAAGAAATGGAAGCATTTTGTCATTTTGTCCAAAGCCTCTAGAACAAAGGAAAATTAATGAATAACTATTGAATCATGCAGTTCCCTGCTTTGCTAATTCTAAACTTTAATTGATGTATCTAATGATTTATATGAGTAACTCTGAGGAAGCAGCGTGGTAAATTTTAACATTCCAATAATAACTTGGTAGAGAGAAATTGCTTCACTTGATCCTAAATCATGTTAAAAGTTACTGTGTTGGTATATCTGTAGTTATAGGGTTTGTGTACATATATTCCATATAGGTATGTTTAATTAGACATTCAAGTAAAGGAGCAGTTTCTGCTTTCTCATTGCAGTGGCTGGTTTGAGATATGACATTTCCTTTCTGTATAGCTCTTTCATCAGTCAATCAGGCATTAGCTGGGGGATCATAATGGCACAAAATACTTTCCACTGTTGTGCTACCTGACAAATTCTGTATGTGTCTTATAAGACAAAAGGTTTATCATAATAATGTGAAGGAATTACTTATTTCAATATGGAGCTTGAATGGTATGAAATGTGTATTTACAGTTCATATAGGAAGAATGCTCTACTTAGAAATGATAATTATTTAGTGATAGGAACATCTTGTACTTTGGGCTAACATTTAGGGTCACTTGATATTGATATAAACTAATACTTTTTAATAATAACTCAGATTAACAGCTTTGGGTTTGTTTTTGTTTTTTTATTTCAGCATTGCTATATAGGGCTAAATTTCATGTTCTTTCAGCCATTTACAACTAATAAAGAGTAACAAGAAGAGGAAAGCTGGTAGGCAATTTTGTAGCCTCTTCTGTGAGTAATTTTGAAACAAGCATATTACAAGGGAAAGGATGTTAGTTTTGCATTACGATGTGCTGTGTTTCAAGAAGCTCTTTGAATGCCCCCAAGCTGTGTTAGCCCAGAGTGAAACAGAACAGTGCAGCAAGTACAAACTTGGGAGATAATACCAGCAAATACCATTGCATAGCACAAAATTTAATTTTTATTTCCTAGAGAGAATCCCATTGAAAGTGTTTTTCAGTATAATGGTGTAATTTGTGGTTTGCAGACAGTGAGAAAGTCACATCTGTCAGTAATTTCTCCATACAGCAGGTAAGAGGTGTGTTCTTTTTAGTTAGTTTATAAAGGATTAGAGCACCAAAATTAGAGCTCTGAGTGTTTGCAGCATTTGGAAAGGGATTTGCTTCCTGAAAACAGCCATCTTCCTAAGCTGGAGCATTGGAGCCAGGCACTGGGCTTGAGCTGCTCTTTGGGAACTGGCATTAATATGCAGTTCCTACAACACACCCGTCATGCTTTATGCACTTCTTCCCTCTCAAATGAGTGTTTGCCATCTGTGGTGTATAAATCACAATAAAGCTTTCCCATATCCTTCTTCCTTGGGACAATAACAGGCACTGGGACCAGAGTGTGGCTGGCTGGGTGCTTGTGCTGGAAGGAAGGGCAATCAGGGACCCCACACACCAAAGGATCCCCTCACACAAGAAGGGTCCTGGTGGCCTGGCCAAGCTTTCCTCTTTCTGTACAGAATAAGAAAAATCAGCCAGTGCTACAGGGGGGTGTTTCCACTTCAGTTTTCTCTCAGCAGTGTCCTCATGGAGTTTCTCTTTCAATGTAAAAGCAGACAGCACAAGAACACACAACACAAGCATTCCCAGCCCTGGGAATTTTTGGAGGTTAAGGGGAGACCAACAAGTGCTCTTGCAACTGCCTGGTTTGTGAAATAACAGCCATGGAGCATGGGAATGGTGGCTCCCCTTCTCCCAGCTGCAGGTTGTGGTGATGCTAAACAAATACTTTTCCATCTTCCAGCAGTGAATTGAGCTTGGAGTGTATTATTTGGCCTTTAATTTGGGGGGAGAAGTCAGATTTCCTCTGAGGACAAGTACATTTTCCATCTTTGCCTTGAGAGACGCTTTCCTCACATTTTTAATTCCTGAGAAGTGCTGAGAAGAGAACCAAAGGCAAGGGAAAAAATGAGGACCTGGAACCAGCTTGCCCAAATACAGTGGCACTGGCTCAGCTCAGCTGGAGATGAAGGTTGGTCTGAGACAAGGCTAAAGAACTGAAATAATTTTATCTTATCTGCACTGGTTCATTTGCCCCCCACAGCACACAGGGGAAATACCCATCAGAGTTTGTATCCAGGTACTCCTTTCACAAATTTCCGTGGCAGTTGCAGTAGCCATTATAAAATAGAGTGGATTTGGTTTGGGGTTTTCCTGGGAAATCTCCTTTGGCACTCTACAAAGGAGTAAGAGTAGATGTTTAAATAGAGGACCACAATAAAACACAAATCTTCTTAATGGGTTGTAATCAAACAAAAAGCTAATGGGGTTGGGACAGTTCTTGTGAGGATGTGGGGAGTGTCAAGCCTCCAGAGCAGGCTTTGCATCTGTATGATAAAATCCTTGGGAGCCAGGAATTCAGGTTGCTTTCATTCCCATTCAAACAAGCCTGGTAAGATTTCTCTGCTTTTGTAACAATATAATACAAATATCTTTTCAATATCTCAATGCTGACTCTCAGGGTTGTATTCTTGGATCTAATTCAGCCATTTAGGGTCCTAAGCATTAACATTCAGTTGGTTTATATTTCTGTGCTTACTAATTGCTAATTCCTTAAAATGTATGGGCTTCTTTTTCATCAGATTCAAGGGGCTTTATCCAGAGGCATGAAGGAAAACATGGCTACAGGCAATGCAAACTTTTTTACTTGAGCTGCTGTTCCCTCTTTTATCTTTCCATTCTCTCTTCTGGTTTTCACCAGAGTCTTTGGCTTTATAGGGAAACTATCTTTAAGCTGCATGTTCTATGAAATATGTGCTTTTCTATTTTCTGCTGTTTAATTAATACCTCACCAATTTCCCAGCTAGGGCTGTGAAATCAGGGATAACCTGTGCCTGTTTGAATATAACCAGGTCCTTTGTTATATTACCAAAACCATGGGTGCTAGGAAACTGCATAATCCTCAAGGAATCTCAGCAAGCCTGCAAAATAATCTGCCACCTCACACCTTGAGCTCTGCTAAGGACTGGCTTTAGTGTCAAAACACGAGATCAAAGCTCCTTTCCAAACTCTGAGGTGCACACTGCAGTAAATCTGGGTGCTCTGAATCCATTATAATGGTGGCATCCCCTGTGAGCTCATTATGTATTAGGTATTGTCTTTTTAACCCCTATGGATTGTCTTTTATTTCCATTCCATTATATGGTCGATTGTACTCTTTTTTAAACATTTTTATTTTTATGAGAAATCAGTGATTTTTTTTATCTCCCTTCTCTATTCTGTGCATAACTTTAGGTAATTTATCTTGTTCCTTTTTTTTTCTCTAGTAAATAGCTCTGCTTTTTTGGTATTGGTGCTTCAGCTCTGTATCATTTTTATCTCCCTTCTCTAGAGTTACACTGCAAGGAGTTTCTTCCTCTGAAGATGGAGTAATCAACAATATTCTGCAAATGTCTCCAGTATTTCTGTCAAGGTAATATAGATTATACAGATGTAGATAAACTTCAGTTGTCCTATATTTACTCATTCTACACACCAGTATTTGCAAGTTCCAAAAAAAGCACCTGCATGTCAAAGAGACATTTTTAATTAAGTTATCCACAGTGGCATTCTCTTTAAATAATAACAGTTCTTTAAAAGAATAATAAACATGATACCCTGTAAGCTTTGCAGGTAGTTCAGTTGTTCCTCTGGCTGACTGAGTACTCCCAGCTGAACAGTTTGCTGCACAGGTTTGTCTGACTGGAAGGCAGAATAAAAGCATTTTTCTCAAAGTGCTTCCCATTTAGCTATGGCCAAACCTCATGAGGGCTCTTAAAAAGCAGCACTAAATTGTTCCACATTGGGTGGTTCTGGCTACTTCTAGAACATGAAAATGTCTTGAGTCTAAAATTAAATTTCAACAGGTTGGATTCGTGCAAACAGTGTATTATTAAGTTTTTTAAAATCATGTGATAGTTTTAAATACTGTACTTGACTTTACTGGGGTGATAATTAGAATATTAAATACTTCTGTCAGTGACATCTCTTAAATGTAATTTAATGGTGGATAAGAACCCCAAATTTTTCAAAGACAAGATCTGATTTCCTCTAGAAGATCTGTAATGTAGTTTTCCTCCTGGGGTAAAAGTAAAATGTAACATTTTTACTACTACCCAGTGGTGTATCATGCAGCCAGGGTAATACACCACCACCTGTGATTTTTTTGCCTGCTGCATGCTCAGTGTTCAGGAAATAAGCTAGGATAAATTTCTTTTCCATCTGCTGTATGCTTGAATGTAGGAGCAGCATGACTATATTTAAAGAAAACTCATGAGGAAAAAGAAGTGTTTCAGAGCTTAAATAAACAGACTTTGTTCACTTGACTGATGCTCAGTGATGACTTCTGGAATTGGCTGAGAACCTTCCAAAAAGCCTTTTCATGGCAGTAGGAATGAGCCTGGAGGGTTTTGATTTTGGGGAGGAGAGTGGGGTGTGGATATTATTGCAGTGCAGTGGTATCATCATTAATGTGCCTGTGTAAACAATTTTAACACCATCAAATTCACTGCAGGGGGGAGCACAAAACCTGGCTTGTAGTTTTCTGCTAGGGACAACTGAGAGGCTGTATCAATACCCAAAAGGATGCAGACAGCTTTTCCCTAAATTCTTTAGTCATGCCTATAATACAGACAGAGTCCAAGACAGAGGTATTACAACATGAAGTGGCTTTCTTCTTTCTAAGGATGAAATAACAATAAATTGGAAGCATGGTAAAGCACAGTGTTGTTTGAAGAGACCAAATCTTGTATGCAGTTCTGTTCTTTAAGCACATACGCAAAGCCATGAGTAAATACAAATAAAACTTGGCAAAATATCACTGAAGACAAAATATTCCAAAGGTGATGTTATCAAAATCCTTTGAAGCTGAATTAAAAGATCATATGGACTTGCAAAAGCTGTGTGGATCAGGGCCCAAGAGAAGTCAATCCCTGACTCTAGTTTCCAGGGTCCTTTGCTCTTTTGCATCAAGCAGGAGCGTCTTCCAAAAATAATTTCCTGAATGCAAATGACCTGTTATAGCACTTGGGGTATAATGTTCGAAGCAGGAGTGACCCTTAAATTAGTTGAGGAACACATATGAAACTTGCAGCTTCTAATAATAGTGAGGCAAGTCTTCCATATGTTGTTATAAATTTCAGTCCAAGATGATTAACGTGGCTCACAGGCTTCTCCTGTAAGATGATAGAAGAGATATTTTTGCTGCCTCTCCTGAGAGGGCTAGTGTTTCAAATTATTTCCAAACAAGCTTCTTCCAAGTGAGAGATGGTTCTCATTTTTTTGTCACCTTAATAAAAAGGTGATGAACACTCTCTTCTTAACTGTGCCCTTATATGAACATCAAACAAATATTAGGACAGTGTGATGTGGTAACAGCGTGTATGTGCTATCCATGAAATAATGTTATATTCGTAAATACAAGTCATTAATTTATTGTGCCTGTCATTATGTTTGGAATAGAGTGCTTGTACTGTAAGCCTGCAGGGAAACTCAGAAGTGAGTTCAGCAGCTACATCTTCATTCAAAGTTATTTTTACTTACAGCAGGTCTCTATCTAGTATATTTTACATCAGTTCTGTCCAAAGACTTCAGAAGGAAAAATCTTATCAACTCCTTTATTGATTAAAATCAAGACTACTTGGGTAGCAAATTGTTTATGGCCACAAACAAAATGGAGTGGCCTAGGATCTTTGTTTTGGTATAGAAAAAGGTGACTGATGAAGCTCAGAGGATCATATTTGGTCATTTATTTATTTGTGGCTTATTTATTTATTTACTGGTACTATGTGATGCTGTTCCTAGATGAGATACATAAAACTCTAAACATTCTTGTTTGGCTGAAACTATTCATCCTGATTCATCCTCTCTGATTCAGAAGAACTGAGGCTTGAAATGCCTGTCTGTCTGTGGATACTGTTGACGCTGGCTGAAAAGAATTTGTCAGACTGTGTGTGTTTGTGAGCTCTTAGCTGTGCACTGAACAACTCCTTTAGTTCACTAAATGCAGGCTTGTTTTGAAGCTAAGTGACACAAGTTTTGCTGTGGAAACTGCATCCAATTGTTGGCCTCTCATCACAGAGCCTGTATTTGAGTAAAGTTTTCCAGCTAGTAAGAGGTCATGCCACATACAAGCAGGATCTTGAACTTCGAACTGCGTGAGATGAACAATCTTTAATTCAGACATCTAGAAGACTTCTGACTTGAGGGAAAGGAGAAGGGACAGCCAGAGAGAGAGTGAGAAGTTACTCAAGTTATTATTAAGCTATAGGTTTGTTGGCAGATCACCTGGGATCAAATGGCCTTCCTGGGTGTTTTGTAGTCCATTTGTCTCTCAGAGATTATATTACTTTCCTATATTAACTACTTTATTAAAACATAACTCTATAATCATAGTGAAAATCCCTCCAAGGCATTTTGTAGTTTTATGAGCTACTGGAACAGAGATTATTAGGGTACAAAACTCTGTGTATATCCATGCATATCTGTCCTCATTAAAACTCAGGGCCATATCCCAAACCGACGCAATACAGGATGTCTGCACCTGAAAACAGCCAGAGGCTGATCCAGAGAGGGTTAATTCTCATATAATCCTCATGACATTTTTCTCATGTACACTTCTGCTTGGATAACAAAACCAGGCATCAGTTCATACCGCTTGAGGTATGTTCTTTTGTAAGCCAGACCTGGCTGGAAAATGGACAGAGATTGGAGCTCCCACCATTAAGCTTACACAGATAAATTTTGTACCCTTGGTGGGTTTTGGCAGGCATCCATAAACAAGATTTTGCCTTGGGTCCAAGTTTTCTTCCAGCCTAAACCCTATTTGTCTTTGCCTAACCCAGTGCTTAGGCGTCACTTCTCAGGGCCTATTGGCAGTGTACTTGTGGATGTTTATTTTTGCTGTAGGTCTGACCTGCCCCTAGCTCCAGCCCTGGCTTACCTCTGCCAGCCCCAAACCTGTAGGTGCACCCACCACCTATCAAAGGTGAACACTATATCTCAGTTAACACTAAAACTGAGGTATCAGTCCTGGTGTTATTCTGTCCCAAAGCTCATTCCACAAACTTTTTACTATTCAAATCATGCCTTCTCCATTTTTAGATTCAGTAGATGATCTTAAGCTTCAATGGCTTGCTTAGAATGATGCATATTAACAGATCAAATACTTTGAGACTTTTTATGACTAAAAACTTTTTTACGTGCACTCAAGATTAGCTTTCCTTCAAAGCCCTGCCTTAATGAAGTAAATGTGTAGCAATCTTATGCCATCTAACTCCGTATTCCAACTGAAATTTTTTTTCCAGTGCTGTATTTAAGGTAGGAATGGATACCATAAAATTAATGAGTAATTGGGGAAAACAAGACTTGAAGCAGAACTCTAGTCCAAAAGGGCTCCTAAAAATGTGAGCTCATGCTCTGTTGAGCACAGAGTAACTGTTACACAGACCATCCCTAACTAACATTATTTCAGCAGTTGTTCTGCTTGTTTATGGCAGTTGTGTCTCCCCAAATAAAAGACCTTTTCCCTGTTAAAAATTGTTTTTCTATTGAAATAGAATTGCAAAGTTATGTGTATAGGCATCCACCTATAGCATGAATGAAATTTATTTTCTTCTTGGCCATTATGTGGTTAGAGGTAATATTTCAAGTTATGACCTCCAAAAACTATTATTGTATCTTTCTATTTGATCTAATGTCATAAATTTCCCTGTGTACAAGAGTTCTGATCTGAAGATGATGCAGCTGAAAAAACTCATGATAGAGTGGAAAGGACATTTAATATTGGATGGTATCTCAGATAAGATAATTAGATCATTTGGGTATTGAATAACGTCTAGAGATATCAAAATATTTATTATGTGAGGTAATCACGATGACACTGTTGGTAAATTAGACTCTTCTGAAAATTAATTTCAAATTTATCTTCTCATTTCAGTGACAGTTGAAGTAATTTTGTGACTTTATAAAGGAATTTATTTGCAAAAGGTGATGTTGGTGTATGAGAAAAAGTACAGAGGGCTTGATCTCAGCCAGCAAGGCAATTTAGGGAAATGGAAGTTTTCAGCAGCAGCAATAGCTCAGATTCAGTCACCCATAAATCTCCCTGAGGGATGTGATTCCTCAGCATCTGTATCCTTCAGTCCCCAGTCTTTGCTTTAATGTATCCTCTGAGGGAGTCACTACCCCGGCTTCTTTCTAAGGCATCTTCTGGCTCATTTGAAAATCCATTTGCCCTGTGCTCAAAGGGAGCCAGTTTTCTTGCCCTTCTCCTTAGCACACTGACCAGTCCTGCACAGCAGGGGCAGTCTGGTGCTCTCTCCACAGGCTGCCTGGGATATCCCTGGAAATCAGGGGGATGCATGCCTGCCCTCGAGGAACAATGAGAGAAGTGGGCCAGGCTCTTAAAGCAGCAAAAGCCATCACCACTGCTCTCACAGCAGCAAGAGTTCACCCTTCCACATTTGTTCTGCTTAATCTTTCAAGGTGGAGAAACTGATCTGAGAGAGAAAGGTGGTTTTACAGGGGACTTACTGTAGGTACTGGGGAAAAACTGCATTTCACACCCATTCGTCGTCTTCAGCCTTGTCCCTAAAGGCACATGAAAAAGTGGTTCTTAGGGGCAGGATGCCTTACTCTGAACAAAGTTGGCCTAAAATAATGTGGTTAATGGGTTAAGCTCAGTTAACAGCCACACACCCACCTGGCTGCTTGTGCCCTCCCCTCTCCTGCTGGATCTGAAGAAAGGAGCAGGAAGGAAAGACATGGATGGACATAAACATAGGCATGCAGCCAAAGTGAGGTGTGAAAGGAAAGCAGAGGAGGAGGAAAAGGGAGGAGGTGTTGCTCATAATAATGTTGATCTCAATGTGAAAATTTGGAGGTACAGGCGTGGGTACAACATTCCTCTGAAACACATGACTTCCCTACATTAAGTACATTAATGTCCACAGATGTCCCAAAATGGGGAGGAGCAGGGTTTTAGTGTGTCACTGTTGTGCTGATCTGTGCCTGTGGTGATGTCTGTCTTTATCTCTGCTGGGAGGCAATTTCCCCTGTAATAATTAATTTTAATATCTTTTTGGAGAGGGAACACCAACAGTGATTTTTGTTTTGGAGAAGGAAATGTTATGGCTAGATTGGGCCTTAAGTTCCTCTTATTTCTCTAAATTGTTTCCTTTTGTATGGCAATTTTTGTACAGCTACTGCTTTGTTGCTGCCCTCAGGGCTTTGTTTTAGGCGTGCCAGCAACCATATTTCAATGTGACTCTTGCATTTTTCCAGTTAATATTTGACAGTCACAAAGCCATAATTTTCATTATAGAAAAAAGTTGGCTTTGTTAGCAGCTCCATGTTGCAGGGAAGCCTGATCTGGTGTTGTATTGCAGTGCACATCCCCCAAAACTTGAGTTTATTATAGAAGACATCTAAATGCAAAACATTTACCCACTTTTTCTCTGTCCAGCTTCTCAGCTGACTGTAATTCTGGTGGGTGGCTTTTCAGTCACAAATCTCTTTTGATCCTCTTTGCAATATTCTAATGCCTCATGTTTGGTTAATCCTCTTGCTGTGCTGCTGCCTGGGTTTTCCAGGGCTGCAGTTTGCATATTTGCCTAGGCTTCATGCCTTAGTGCTGCTAGGTGCTGATAAAAAATTAAGTAAAAGAGGACTTGCATATAAATTAGGAATATTTCTGTGGCTGGTATACTGCCTTACTTGAAAAAAATGTGCATAAGATTTGGTATCGATATCATGTATTTATGTTTTGCAGCCCTGCACAGGGGGTAAGGATGGTCTCTGCTTACCAGGAGGTGAGTGCCTGCTGCACAGTTTCATAAACAGAATGAAAAAGCTGTAGCTGCCTCTCCCCCAGACACAGCTCCTGGGGCAGGGGGGTTTATTGCTGCTGTTTCTGTTTTCCCCCGTGATGAATGTGCAGTGCTGCTGTGGTGATTTAGCACCCGGCTTCTGTGGACACCTCAGAAGGAGCCATCATGCAGAAAGGTTTCTTAGGGAAAAACAACCCGAGTTACTGCTGTGGGCTCGGGATCAGCCCTGGAGCCGAGGCCCGTGTGAGCAGGGAACAGGCTGCACTCCTCTGTCTGTCAGTGCAGAGCCCACTTCCCCTGAGTATTCCTTGGCTGAAAGGGTCAATGTCCCCCTGCTGGAAGAAATTCCGCTCCTCTGGAAAACTGCATCTGAGTGAGAATTAATACTCAATTTGTCTGTTTCTGAATTCCTTGGGTGTCTTTGCTCTGTGCTTATCCAGAGACACTGACCCCACTGCCCTTGGGGAGAATTTGGAGAGTCCCAGGGAGCCAGCACCACTGTCCATTCCAGGACACAAAACCTGGAAAGCCCCAAGAGCAGAAGTTTCATTTTAAAGATTCCTAAAACTGCCCAAACAGATTTCCATTACAAACTTTCTAACAATTTCTGGATTAATGACACAAATTTAAACAAAAGCACCTAACAACTATTAAATTCAGTTGGATAAACATCTGTGCTGTGTAGAAATGTGTAATTTATTTTGCTCCTCTTTTTGATTATCTTAGAAGTTTCCCAGCTTAAATAATTCTGAGATTCTGGTTTCCTCTTTTTTACTTTGATGCTAAGTATAGGTTCTCTATGGGAGAAAAGAATACCCACATATTCCATCCCTTTTTGGAGCAGAGTGTCTTTATAGCATAACTTTGTCATGATTATCTTCTTAGCACGTTTTTAAGCATCTAGACAAAATTTAAGTAGATAATGTTAGGGTTTTTTCCTGGAAAATTTTGCAAATATGGTGACTTAAGCAGTTCTAAATATCTTTGCACAGGTGTTGCTGACTGGATGAAATGAATTTCTGCAACTCAGCTCCTATTCAATGAAGTCCTGCAGGATACACTGAAGTGTAAGTACATGAGTGAAACTGAGCACGTTCTTCAAGTTCTGAAGCTAAATATAAGGTATTTAATAATTTTTTAAAAAAATCCCCAAATGTCTCATTGTGATAATCACAAACTGCTGGAGGTTCTTTAATGAGTATAGAGTTCAGTGCACACACAGATATGGTGTTTTTCCTTTGAGTTATAGCAGTATGTGCACATCCAGCTAACACCAAAAGAAGTAAAACTAATAGCAAAGGGTTAAACCTATTTTAAATATTCAGGATCTCTTCATACAAGAAAGTGGAATTAGGCTTTATATCTATATTCTATTATATTTTAACTTAAATGTAAAAGCTATCACACCTTTTTTTGAGAGCAGGAGGATGGGATGTTCCAAAAACAATCATGATCTAGAAATCAGTGTTTGGTTGCCCTAAGGTTTGGAGCAGTCGTGCAATCCCCACTGCCATGTACTTTTGGTAGTAACAGAGTTGAAATCTAGGGCAGCACTGAGGGACTGCCATGGCATCTGCTTGGGCATCCTGCAATCATATTTGTCCTTACTTTTAATCAACCTGGTTGCAAACATCAGGGAAATACTTTAAGAAAATAGAAGCTCTGAGAAAAGGCTTTGGTAAATCTCTGTTGTGCGTAGAACAGCAAGAGCAGCTGAGAGCTGTGTATAATGAGAAAAGAATTGGGTAAAAAAGAAAGAAAAATCCATAGCTGAGGAAAAGAACACCTTTCCCAGGCACAAAGTTTTTGAAAATAGAGCCTTCATTTAGATGGAGGTTCCTTACTCTATAAAGCTGTGTTGCAGTGACCTCCTTTGCATCATGGGTTTGATTTTGAAACTCTACCAAAATACTTATTAGAAGGTATTCACAGCATATCAGGTACAACTTCAAGGGTTTTGCATTATTAGGAGGTTTTAGTCAATAACAAAAATCTTCAGAGCTTTCCAGCTCTTTAGACCCTGTGTTGATTCTTCTCAGACTGCACAACATTTCCCAACCCATACAGTTGGTTAGTGGATTACTGCACATATAAATAGATTTTGTAAAGTCACCACGTGGATGTGGCCATGCTGGGGGGAGCTCCTGGGGCACAGAGTGCTTGTCATGGCTCCCTTTAACTCTTCAGCTGAACTAGAAATATGTGCCTCAGTGAAGCCCTGCCTAATACCAGTGTCTGTATAGTTAATGAAAGGAATTGAGAAACAGAGCCAGTGTTTCAGGCAGTGACCTCTGACTGGGGGTTGAGTTGATGGTTGCATTTGGGTAAATCCATGGAGTTTTGTAGCCCTTTTTTGAATGCCACATCCCTTGTCAATGGGTTCTTAAATGAACTTAAGCACTGCTTGGGAAAAATGATTGGATTTGCTCTGCTTTCAGTTCAGAAAGGCAGGAAGAATCTGACCCAACATCTGTGGTGAGCAGGATTGATGGACTGACCATCCTAGCAGCACCTTGGCAAAACCAGAGCATGTGCTACTGCTGCCACCTGGCCAACCACACAGCTCAGGTCAGAAGATGTGGAAGAAAGCTGGGGTTACTGGAAATTGGACACAATTTACAGGTGAAATGGGAGGGAGCTGAGGAAGAAGAGGATGTAAGTAGCCCAGAAATTAGAGTAGGATATTGTGGGTCTGTGGGAGAGAGAAGAGGAATTGAAGGCTTAGAGAGGGGTTCACAGACATTGAGGAACTGTGAAGGGTAGCAAGGGCAGGAGCTGTGAAATTATATCAGAGCGAGGCAGAAACCAGATTTCATTTATTCTGTTACCCTTGGACAAACTCTAAAACTTTGCCATCTGGTGCAGAGGTTGTTAAGTGACAATTTTAACCCAGATAAGTAGGTTAGCAGTTTCTTACCCAGGTTCCTCTGACACTTCAGCACAGCTGAACCATCCAGTCTGGATACCATTCCAGCAGTTCCAATGCTAACACCATTTCCTGACTTCTGTGGTTCAGTTTGCACTAGTTTCTCCTGTTGCAGCTGTACTAATGCTGCATCCACATCACTCTGGGGTGAAGATGCACACAGAGCAGGTCATGCCAAGAATTTAAAGGGTTTTGAGTTGCAGGAAAGGCTTTGATGCCTGTGCCCTCCCGAACCAGTCTGTGCCCAGCATGGCTTCCTGCACCCTGGCAGGGTAGGGGACCTTGAAGCCCCATAGCCCCACTCCCTGGGCAACTGCTGCACCCCTGAGCCCTCCACCTCAGATTTGGGTATTGTGGTTTTCAACCTCACAGCACCCACATCTGGCCCCAGCCTCACACACTGAAATGCTTTACAAGCTAAATATTTTATCAGCTGCCTGGCCTGTGCCTGGCTGTAGTCATTTCAAATGGATGCTCTGCATTTAAAAATACTGTCTGCTTTGCCTCAGCCCAACATAATCAGCTGTCTTGCAAACTCCATAGCTAATAAAATATTAAATCCATTTTGGCACCCAGAAATAAATAGGGGCTGGAGATTCTTGTCACGTGTATCTCCCTCTCCTTAGCTCCCTGCCCCAGCCCACTGAGGTGCTGCTGCTCAGGACAAGGCTTGTTGTTGGGTGGTGGCACAGGAGATGAGCAGTGCACCAGGAGCAGAGTATTATCTACTGGGGTGCAGTGAAGTGATGCAGTCAGGCACCAGCTGTGCTTGCAGCCTGTGGAATGTCTGCCCCATGGCTCCAAGTTGCTCAGTGGGAACTGCATTCATTTAAAAGCTGGAGATAAAAGTAGAACCTTGCATTAGAAACCAGGCTAGAATAATAAAGAGCACAGTAGCCATAAGCCTATACAAAGATATTTATAATTTAGTTACAAAATTCTTGTTTAAAACCAGGATATAGTTTAAAAAACACCGTTGTAGTAATACCACTATGTTAATGCAAGATGACCATACCTTTCCAGTACTTCTTGTTTTAATTCTCAGGGCTAGCAGTGTGTTTGATTTTCTCATCCAGCCACCTACAGGTGAGCTAAAAGAGTAATAAAACTTCTGCACAAAATCTGCCCAGGTCAGCAGGTCCCAAGTCAAAGCTCCTTGAAATCCAAGGACACGGTGTCACCAGCTTTAACAGGTTTTGGGTCGAGCTCCTCAGACACTTGCAGCACATACCGAGTGTCCAAGGTGCTTAATCCTGGCTGGGGAGCTTGTCACTTAAAATCACACCTGTGAGGACCTGGAGCTGACGAGGACCTGAGGTTGCCAGCCCTGGGAGCTGCTGCTAAGGGTTCAGCTTTGGTCTCCTGTTGCACCCCAGCCCCAGAAACTCTGCCTTTGGTCTCTAAGGGAGCACAGTTCCCATTAGAGCTGGGTGAAATGACACAGCAAACGCAGCCTGTACAAACCCTGCTCACAGCACTTGGCAGCACAAGGCTTTCCCCGGCCCCAAAGGCAGTAATTAGTAAAATATCTGGGGGTTTTAATTCACAGGTGAAGGGTTTGCAAGTAATGAGAGTAATATTGTGTGCTGTTGTTGGGTGGTCACAACAGCTGTAGTCCTTTCATACAAGGAACTGCTGGATTTTGTTGGTGGATGTGTACAGGGGTGGCTGCCTGCTCCCTGTCTCCCAGCTTTCCAGGCTAGGGAGGGTTTCCCAGCCACTGGAGAGCAGAGGGATGTTGCTCTTAGTTTTCTGTGCCTGTCCATCCCCGGGCTCTCCCAGCCCTGCATAGCCTTTCCAGCAGTGCAATGGATAATCTGTGACCAGCAGCTACAGTTACAGTGTTTCTCTTGATGAATGTAATGTAGTGTTTTCTTTGGCTTTGAAAACACTGCAAGAAATTCCTTGGCATGCCAATGACTGACTGGAGATGTGTTAGAAACCTACTTGGCAATAATCATTGAGGTGCTGCAGCGTGTCCAGGAACAGACAAGAGAGCTGGGTGAAGGGGCTGGAGAATCAGTTGTACAAGGAGTCTGAGGGAGCTGGGGGTGTTCATTCTGGAGGAAAGGAGGCTCAGGAGAGAACTTATTGCTCCCTAGAAATACCTGAAAGGAGGGTGTAGTGAGATGGGTGGGCCTCTTCTCCCAAGTAACAGCAATAGATCCAGAGGAAACGGCTTCAGGTTGTGCCAGGAGAGGTTTAGGATGGATATTAGAAAGGGGTGGTCAAGTATTGTAACAATCTGCCCAGAGCAGTGGTGGAGTCACCATCCCTGGAGGTATTTAAAAGCTCTCTAGGTGTGCCACATGTTTTAATGGTGAACTTGACAGGGCGAGGTTGTCTGTTGGACTTGATGATCTTTCCAATCTAAATTATCCTCTGATTCTATAAAACCTGCCTAAATAGATAGGAGACTTAGCCAGAGCTCAGCACAGGCACTGACAGCAAGTGCTGACTCCAGTGAGGGGCACGAGCACAGTGCCCAGCCCTGCAGCACCCCTGGCTTTAGCCTGTGGCTGTAGGACAAGCCAGGGCCAGCACAAGCCTTGTGTCCCCAGGCCTGTCACCATCATGGCCAGGAGACTCCTGTGAGTCCAGGGGTGCTGTTTGCCAGCCCCAGCCAGGCATGAGCTCTGTGACAGCCTCCCAAGAGGTGATGCCCAGGCATTGTGTGTATTGTACAGTAGTTTGGGTGTCAAGAACTCCCCAAAAGCAGGAATGCTTTACCCAGGGTGTCTGTTTGCAGCCTCTCTTATGAAAAAGTTTTCAGTTTTAGCATAGCTTTTATTTTTGAAAAAAATGGGAAATGTTATTTTAGTTTGTTCAGCTCCTTCATTCTGGAAGCTTTCTTTTGGAATGGGGCTGTTTCCTAAAAAGCTTTGGTATAATTAATACTTCTCTGTGGTTGTACATGATTTGATGCTGCCTGACTGTTTAAAATCAGAGAAGCATCACCCAGGCCTCTCCCCCAGTCTTTTCCACTGTTTTCTTTGCTTTCAGGCTGACCAGTCCTTACGTGCTCCGTGTGTTCTGGCACCTCAGTGCTGAACCAGGGCTGAGTGGAACACACAATGGCAATTGCCCTGAGCTTTTATATGGCAACTCCATTCTTTGAACATGCTTTTCCACGTTTCACTGAATCACAGAATAGTTAGGGTTGTTGAAAGTGGCCTCTGGAGATCATCCAGCCCAGCCCTCCTGCCAAGGCAGGGTCACCTGGAGCAGGTAGCACAGGGACGTCCCCAGGTGGGCTTGGGATATCCCTAGGGATGGAGACCCCATGACCTCACTGGGGAACTGTTCCAGTGCTCTGTCACCCTCAGTGTACAGTTCTTCCTCATGTTGAGGTGGAACTTGTGTTTTAGTTTGTGGCCATTGCTCCTCATTCTGTCGCTGGGCACCACTGACAAGAGTCTGGCACCATCCTCTTGGCACCCACCTTTGAGATATTTATATGCATTAATGAGATCCCCTCTCGGTCTTCTCTACTCCAGACTAAACAGGCCCAGCTCCCGCAGTCTCTCCTTGTAAGAGAGTGCTCCAGATCCCTCCTCATCTTTGTGACTTCTGCTGGACCCTCTCAGTAGCTCCTCGTGGTTTTCGTACTGAGGAGCCCAGACCTGGACACAGCACTCCAGATGTGCCTCACTAGCGCCGAGTAGAGGGGGAGGAGGATTTAAAGGAGGAGAAGCCAATGAGAGGCGGCTTTCCTGCCTGGGTGATTTTTCGCCCTTTTCCCTTATTTCAAACGGCAGGGCCGGCGCTGAGGCGGGCGGGGCAGGAGCGCCGTGGCCGCAC
>WEIU01010538.1:151098-220248 GCA_013389925.1 Aegithalos caudatus | reverse complement strand
GGTGCCGGGGCTGTGCGGGCGCGCCTGCCCCGCCTGGCTGCCTGCCCTGCCGGCCTTCCCGCTTCCCAGGCGCGAAGGCGGCAACTGCTGGAAGTAGCAGCTGGCACGTTAGGAGTGATGGAATTCAAGGAAACAAATAGCGGGGGAGAGCCGTGAGACAGTGGTTTTCAAGGCTGACACAGTTCTTTCTTGCAATTCGGGGTGGCTTTTGTAGGGTTGGAGCATCTGGTTCTTAGCTCCTCACTTTGTCCTCTTATTCCTCAGTTCGTACGAATCAGTAGTAACATAGTTGTGATTTTAAAACGTGGGGCTGTGTTTTCCTGTGCCTTCCTATGTGAGATGTGAAAAAATGGCTTTTCTGGTGCATTCCTAATTCCCATTTCCCTTTTTATAATTGGCTTCTGGAGATTAAAGAACAGAATGGAGTTGTGTGCTGCTTTTATTGTGCTCTTCTGTGGTTGATCTTGGGCAGATCTTGACCGTCTCCTTCCTTCTGACTTTCATTTGTGTTAATCCAGTGGAGCCTTTGGCTTCCTGAGGGCGTCGCAGAGCCAGGCAGTGTCCCTCATTCATACCTTATGCTCTGCAGCTCCATATGTTCGTAGTTGAATCTTGTGACAGCCACTACAATAAAACCCGACCCTGTCAGCCTGAGACACCGATCCGCTGTTTTAGCTGCTGCTGCTGCTCCTCAGTTCCTGCTGGCAGGATCCCCAGGCTGGGCAGCAGCCAGCAATAGCTGCAGGAGGGGCTTTTCTTGCTCGTAAAGATTCGTGCATCCCTTTTCATTGTCTGCAGCCCTGTCTGCCTGGCACCTGTGGAGGACAGTAATGCACCTTTACAAACCAGGCTAGCTCCCGAGCCTTAGTCTGAAAGTGAGTAGCTAAATGTTTCAATGTGTTCCTGAAGAGGACTGTTTAGTAGGAAGGCTGTGACTCCACATTTGAGTTGTTGGGATGGAAGTTTTGTGGTATATGTAGGAAAATTCCTGTTTCCACTCTAGTTCATTCCAGTGTTAGAGCATTGTAATAAACCAAGAGGCTGCTTTGTCTGGGCCCAGTGCTGTGCCTTAGAGCAGTCTAACCTCATTGTGGGACTTGGCCAGTGTCTCTGACACCTTTGTTGGTGAGCCTTGTGTTTTCCCCTGCTGTGGGGATGGTCTTCAGACCATGGATTTGCAGCTAGTATAGATGGGAGGGGCTGATAATTACAAGAGCTGTGGGCTTTGCTGAAAGAAGTGTTGAACCTGCATCCTTTGGTGTTATGTAGGGCAAGGAAACAGCTGCACATATATGTCACAAACTTTATATCCATTTCTGGTATTTTGTTCCTGTTCATTCACACCTTTTGAGCATTATGTGGTGTTTGGGTTCTGAAGAATTTTGGATCTCGTCTATCACTATTATCTTTCCCTTCCAAAGGCATTCCTCTATAGTTTCTGCAGTTTTGTTCCTTAAGTCTTGGCTAAACTTCCTGCAGATGGAGTTTCTGATAAGCACTTCATCTTCCCCGTGCCCTTTCTTCTAAAGCTTCACTCCCAGGCCTTCCTTGCTAAGGAAATCCACTGGTTCACTGTTACCCACCCACCTAGAAAACAGGCTTCCATCAATAGTAGGCATCCTTCTCCTGTTCCTATGGGGGTAGGTAAGTTAATGTTCCCTCTTGTCCATGTTCTGGCAGGGTCTGTACTGGTGCATGCATATATTCTGAGACACTGGGGGGAAAAAAATCCATATATTGTAAGTGTTTCTGTCCAAATTTGGACTAACAGCAGTCTATACAGCTGTTTGTACAAGTAACTGAGGTAAAACAGGAGCAGAACCTGTAAGAACTTTTTAGTATCCCACTCTCCAGTGACATTCATGCTGTCCCCTAAGCTGTGTGTGCAGTTCTGGTGAATAAACTGCTGCACTGGAGGGAGGATTTCAGGACAGGCCAACTGGGTACAGTTTTACTTTCATGAAATTAGACAGCTACCAAGCACACAGTGTTCTTTGCTTTTAATAAGACTTCTTTTTCCTGGGTGAAGAATAACATTGTGGCTGCTGAGGGCTGTACCTACTGGCATTGCTGTTCTCTGAACTACTGGTATTTTCACCCAAAGGTTTCTTTTGGTACTTCATCTTTATTTGCTGCTTCCCAAAGCTCAGTAAGATTGCTAGAACAGCACAGAAAGCACTTGGTTTTGTTCCTGGCTTTTGTGGTTGAGTGTCTTGGGGAGGGGGCAGACTGTTGCTTGATTTTGTGGGGGTTTTCACCTTTTTTATATTTTTTTAAGTCAGTACTGGTTTTAGTTTTCCAGAATTTGTCAGCATAAAAGCTCACATCAACACAGCAGTACTATTTAACAGCAAAAACACTCCACTTGCACTGTGCATGTAAATCATAAAGTGAAGTAAGAAGAAACATTTTCTTCTCTAGTTTTCCCTCTAGTTTGAAGATTTTCACATTCCTTAACTGCATTGCTAAAGTGCTTGAGAGATGAAATTTGACATGGAAATTGCCTCCATTAAGTAACTCAGTGTTCTGAGAAAGGAGGTTGTAGGCAGGTGGGGCTCAGTCTCTTCTTGCAGGTAACAAGCAGTAGATCCAGAAGAAATGACCTCAGGTTGTGCCAGGAGAGGTTTAGGTTGGGTATTAGCAAAGATTCTTCACTGGAAGGGTGGTCAGGATTGGACCAGGCTGCCCAGGCAAGCGGTGGAGTCACCATCCCTGGAGATATTTAAAAGATGTGGAGATGTGGCCCTTAGGGGCAGGTTTTAGTTGTGGACATGGCAGTGCTGGGATAATGGTAGGACTTGATCTGCAAGGTCTTTTCCAACCAAACCAATTTTATAATTCTGTGATCTGCTGTGCTCTTACTGAAAGGCCTTTTAAAGCAAATGTGTCATTTCCCTATTCAGTTACAAACTGGCTTTGAAGCCTGGAAAAGCTTTATCAATTCTGGCCATGGACAGGAAAAACCCAAGCCTTTGAAATTCCAGCACACACCTTGAGACAGATAACCAGGACACTTTCACTTCCACGCTAATCTTGCACAGCATTTGTTTGCAGCTGCTGCATCCAGCCTTTTCCAATCTGTAGCCCTTCTCTCTTGTTGGCACTGAGCGACAGCAAAGGGAGGGGATGGCTCTGAGAGGAATGAGATCTCCATGTTTGCTTTTCGTGTCCTGAGTTGTTTTGGGATATCTGGGTATCAGTGATTGCCTGATGCAGCACAATCTTTGATATTGTGCTTGTCTTAAAGTAACTGTAGCTGTTTAAAACTTCGTTTTCCTACGATTAAGATGAGTTGTTATAATAAATGTTATGTAGTACATCTCCTCCCTAGGATTTGCAGGAAGCTGGATGTTAAGGAGAGGCAGAACTGAAAGCCTGGTGTGTTGGACTGCTCTGGGAGCCCCTGCCTGGGGCTGCTTTGCATGGGGAGCTCTGAGTCCTGCAGCCATGGAGGGGATGCTGTGCACTGAGTGAATGATTCATCCCTCTGCCTTTGTGTGCCACTGCTCTGCTGGGAGCTGCTGAGTATCCAAAGGGCAATGCCACGTGTGCTCCTGAGTTACAGCCCACCTCCTTAGGGAGAGGTGAACAGAGCATGTTCTGGGTTCCCTCTCCCTTGTTACATGGAGGGTGTGAGTATTTTCTGTGATTGGGTGCAGTTCAGAGGTGTGGATGCCTAAGTGCTGTTTGGCTGCCTCTGCTGGTAGGTCACCTGCCCAAAATCCAACTCAGAATACCTTTGCTCCAGAGTTTATTATTGCTGTGGTAATGGCAGCACTGGGATTGTCTGACTGTTCTCCCAGTGTCCTTGTTGGCATGGAAAGGACCAGGTCCAGGTCTCAGTAGAAGCTCTGAGAGGGAGAAGGGAAAACAGGAGAGAATTTTTGAGGATATGCAACAGATGGGGCACATTACCCTTCCCATGTCCTTGCTGAAATCGTCCTGACCTGGACTTGCTGTGGGAGGAGGTTGGCATCCTGCACATGGTCAGGAGCCACTTGCCCAAGCAGTGGCCCCACTCTGAGCCCAGCATTAGGTGCTGTGTATAAATGGTTGCAGCCTGTCATTCAATCTAATTTATTAAGTGCTGTATCATCCTTTTACCTTTGTCAAAGTCAAGTTCTGTGTGGGAGAAAAAGGCAGGCAGGCTTGTGCAAGGCCAGCACTACAGATTTATCACCTCTGACATCCTGGAGAGTGCTAAGCTCTGTTCCTGGGTTCCCTTTGCAGAGTCCCAGACGTGAAGCTGTCCGCGCTCTCCTGGGGACAAGGGGACAACCTGTTAGAAGCAGCCGTGGTTCTGGTAAGTGGTACTCTGAGCTTCTCCTGCAGATACCCAGGGGAAAACTGAAAGCCTGCCTGATGGAGGAGTCAGGTTTGAACCAAAAGGTTTGGCTCTGTCACAGCAGGAATTACTTGCTGCCTTCAGCTGGGCAAAGCTGCACATTTTGAAGCTATTTTGAAAACCATGGCTTATTTTTAATCCAGTGACTGCTGTAACATAAAGTGTTGCAGAAAGCTGTTTCTTGTAGCATAACATTGAACTTCAAGATTTTTTTCTGAGGTTCTCACGGATGGAAGACATTTAAATGGTAGCAGGAACTTACCTGCTTATGATGGCTGCAGATGTTGCATAACAGCAAAACCCTTGTTCTTCTGCCTGTTTTCATCATATGATGGTATATTGCAGAGGCCATTGAAACCCTTATTTTTTGATATCTCACGTTCATCTTTTTGCAATTATTTTTATTGATTATTTTAATCTGTAAAAAATCCAATTTGTTTTCAAAAATGGCAGTTATATGATAAATGCTTTTTTCCTCTGTTTTATATTGTCTAATAGTGAATTGCAGGCATACTTTCACCATTGTTTTGTTTCCTTCAGTAGTTAGAAATGAGCTTACCTTGGCAGGAAACACTTTGCCAGGCTGGCAAAGAGACTGCCTAGCCCTCGTGTGCCTGGTGAGTTCAGCTACCACTCCCTCAATATTTTCTCTCTCCTAGTATTACCAGAGTAAATAAAATAATAGGTGAAAAGGCATCTGAACTTATCCTTAGGAACTTCCAGTCCCAATATGGAGTTGATTGTTTCCAAGACACTCATTAAAGTCATACACAGTGTTTGTTGTGCTGAAGTTAAATGAAGCATTTAAAAACATTTTGACTGTACATCCAGTAAAACTGAGCACAACTAGGAGCCTGTATTTTTCAGATTAATAAATCAGCATTTCACCTACTGTAAGATCTGTCTCTGAGAAGAGGAGTTCTGGTGTGTGATGGTGCTGCTTTAGCTCCCGGTTTAGCTCCTGGCTGAGCAGAGCAGGCAGAGCTGGCTGACCTCTGGCTCCAGCTAAGCCCAGCAGCTTTGTCACGTGAGGAGCTGCGCTGCAGAGCTCTTGGCCTGAGCCCCAAACCATCCATGCACTGATGTCTGAGGCACAACTGGCCACAGAGCAGACTTGGGCACTGACAGAAACAGGCTCCTGCCACACAGTTTTGCCTTGTGCAGTCACAGGATGAAACATCATGCTGGGAGTAAAATGAGCTGGGTTAATTTGTTGGCTTTTTCCCTCTCAGGGTACGAGCGTCGCGAGGAAAGGTAGAGATGTGAAAATCCCTGCCAGAACTTAACACTCTGGAGATGAGTTAGGCAGAGAGGATTTAAACAGCACTTCACTGGTGTGTGTGCATGCAAGGGCTGTCAGGAAAACAAGGAAGCAGCCAGAAGGTTGAGGGCAGCTTCATTTGCAATCATGTCCATGCCAACAATTATTAACTCCAGTAGAGCGGGCAAACTGTAACACTCACTGCAGTGGCTTGGAAAGTACTGAGCTGTGTAAAGAATGAAATGAGCAACAGGCAAGAATTTCAACTGGGGTTGATAACTTTGCTTTGGAGCTGAACTGATTTGGAACAGTTGAGTTGTATTGTGTGCCTTGCTGTCTGCAAGCTTTAGAGCCACCCTGTTCTCTGTACAGGACAGTCCCAGGAATGTCTGACTTGGCCCAAATGAAGAGGCAGAGGTGATGAGTTCTGCAAGGAAGATGCTCACCTTAGGGAATTTCTCCCTAGCTGCTTTAGGAGAAGCTTATCTTCCCTCTACTCACGTTCTGTCCTTTCCATTAGACACTAACTTATCTGCTGGGGTCCCCTAACAGAAATCTCCACCTGCACAAGGGAAACATTAAAGCAATGATAAAATTCTTAACTAAAGCTAGCTTCTATTTAATAGACCTCCATTAAAAAGCTTAACAAAAAAAAAAAAAGGGAAGAAAAAGAAAGGAAAACTATAGTTCCAGACTTGGATAAAAAATCCAAATTGAATAGTCTGTTTTAAGGAAAGTGTCAGGGATCAACTCTGATAAAAATACACTGAAGCTGTGTATTACCTTGGCTGGATCAAGACTTCATCTTTCAGGTATCAGCAGTGCTGGGTGGTACCTGCTGTTAGTGATTCTTTACCATGTAGTTGGATCTACATATTTGTCCAGCAGAGCAGGTGGAAGTGATTAATATTAATATTTTATTAATGGTAAATATTGAAATTAGGTATTAGGCACAAGGTATTACTATTAAAGCCTTGAATTATTCAGCCACCTGGATTGCTTTCAGGCCTCTCCTTGGCCTCTGTCTGTGGTCATGTTAAGTTTGGTCAGTGTATGTGATGGATAGATGTGGGTATGAACCTCCACAGGGATAAATGCAGTTTTTTGTGCAGTGAAGGAATCCTGCTGGTTATCCAGTCTTTACTCATTTAATGACGAGTTACTGGAATAAAAATCTGATAGCTTGGCTCTCCTCTCTGTTGGATAAAGCTGCAGGTGGAGGTCAGCCCTTGGCAGCAGGGTCTGTGTTACAGGCCTGTGAACTCCAGTGCCCGTCCCAAAGCCCAGGGCACGTGCTACAGCGGCTCAGTGTGCACAGAGGAGACTGGCTGAACTTCATTGAGGTGGTTTACAGACGTTCCTCTACAATGCTGAAATGTCCTGGCACAAAGCTGAAAGTGTGAAAGTATTTGTATGGACTTGGTGGTTTCTGGAGCCCTTTAGGACCGACTTCCTGCCAGGAGCGCCAGCCACCCCTTGTGTGCTGCACTTCAGCCCTACAAACAGGTAGCAATGGTTTTTATGAAGCAGCAAAGAGAGGAGAGGAGCCTGTCCCAGGAATCTGGTTCTCCTGAGTCAGCTGCTAGACCGGGGAAGTCCCATCCTACCTGTGAAGCACCATTTTCCTGCAAATGGGATTGATTTCCTCTGCAAATATTTGCCTTTGATCAGGTTACTGGACTGGAGCCCCTATTTCCTCCAGTGCATAGAGGAAATAAATAAGGCTTAACATCTTTGCCATGATTGTGTTTTCAAAGGCTATTTACAAAAAATCTTTAACTTTGGCTGACCTTAGTACCACGTCATTGGGTGAAGCTGTAGGGAACAGTTGGTTTCTGTGCTGCGCAGTCTTTATTTTGGCTGGCAGTCTGTTAACTCTGATAAGTGGGTAAGCGCATGCCAAGCAGAGCCAGCGTCTCGGGAGATTCCGCTTTGCCTGAGAGAAAGTAGCCCCAAAACCCTAGAATTTGGAGTTGGCCAATTCTGGATCTTGATGACTTGAAAAGGACTCTGCCAGGTGTTCTGTTGGTCATTTCCCCTTCTCTGGATGTAGGGTTGTCCTGCTCTAGTGAGAGCGGTGCTCTGGCTCTGTTGGAACTGCCTTGATCACAGCAGGCTGCTGCTGCTTTCCCTACCCTCTCCGGGGAAAAAACAAAAACAGCTCTTGTTCCTTGTGAATACCTTCTGGTGGCTGCCCTGCTCCAGCCTCCGTGAGCAACAGCAGAGTGACACTGGGAATTAGTGTCATCGTGCCCAGAGGGCGTGTGACAGCCATGACACGGGACTCTGGCTATGGTGCTTGTGTGGTGCTTCTGTGGGGTGGTTGTGGTGTTTATTTCCAGCAGTAGCAGCAGCAGTCCCTGGAGCCGAACAGAATTTGTTTGCAGTTTCAGGAGAAGCGCAACACATTGTCAGCTTGGAAGAAACAGGCTTTATTTTTTTTCCAAGACTTTTACATTCCTGGATGGCCTACATCCTGTACTGGGAATTGCATTGAAAGGCAGCGTGAATTCAGGTCAAACTTTGCCTACTTGTAGTAGATGGATGTTACCGATAAAAACATTTTACGCACGCTGGGCAGAGATTTATTTAAGCCGCTTCTACAAACGCCTGTAGTGAATTTAGGTTTCCTTTGAGCTCACTGAGAATGGTAAACTATTTATTGCCTTTATCTGAAACGCTGTTTTGACAGATTTCCTCAGAAGAAGCACAAAAGGAGATGGTGTGTTCTTTGAAAATAACTGGAGCCACTGGCAAGAAGCAGCAACGCCGCATCGAACGAAGGAACCGCTCCCAGGTTATCCAAACATGCTGTTGAAGTGAATTTTGCAGCCGCGTTTTCCGATGTACCATGGGATGCATCAAATCCAAGGCTGCCTTCCAAGGTGCCGGCGCCGTGCAGGATGAGAGGGTCGGGGGAGGCGAGGGCTGCGGCGGGGAGAAGTCGTCGCTGCTGGCGGTGCAGGCGGAGGAGAAGGGCCCCTCGAGCTCCATGGTGCTGGACTACGCGCAGCGCCTGTCGCGAGAGATCCTGGAGCAGGCCGTCAAACAGTGGGCGGTGACCGAGAGCAAGTACAGCGACATCCCCTTCATCGAGAGCGACGTGCCCTGAGCCTCCGCAGCCCGGCCCCGAGCCAGGCAAGGCACCCCCGGCTGTCCCGGCATCGCTGCGGGGAGGCGTCTGCAGGGAGAGCCCGAGGGAATTTGCCTTTTGACACAAACAAACTCATTGATCGCATAGAACCCGCTCATCAAGCGTCATTCGCTGTCAGCCGAATGTTGAGTGTCCTCTGTCTTCGTGTGTGTTGGGTGTGACCAGAAATTAGCGTTAAAAGGAGGATGAGAGGACTGTGGCTGCCCTGCACCTCTACAAGCACTGCCACAGAGGACAAAACGTGGATTATTTCTATGCTCTGCATAAAAGATCAGTGGTCTGTCTGTAGGTGAGATGAACTCTCTGTGCTCGGTGAATTTGCGTTTCGCTAAAGTGAAATCAAGGTCTGCATGTAGCAAAGGTTACTGCTATCATCAACTTTACTTTTGATTCTGTGACCTGACGAAATCTGTAAAACCACAAAATAATGAAGGCGATGAGAGGTGTTTTGGAAACCCCAGTAGTATTCAGGGAACCATTTGGATGATGATGCAATTCACCTTCCATTGTAGTGAACCAGTGAGGAACGTGCCAGTGTCGATAAGCAGTGCATTATCATTAACAGATGCTTCTGTAAATGCTTGAAAGCTTGTCTCTAAAACCCTGCAGTAAGATAGGTTAATGACATCTGGTCACTGTGTTTAGACCAAAGCTGTTTGGCTTTTTGGTTTTTGGGTTTTTTTTGTGTTGGGGTGCTGGTTTGGGAGGATTTGGTTTTGGTGTTTTACTGTAACCCAGAGAGATGTGCAAGAACTACTGCTGGTAACTAGTGAAAGGAACCTTCAGGGGTGTGGCAGTGCTTTAGGACAATTTGTTTCATGAGAACTGTGGCTGCATTACACTGAAATTCCTCTGTGAAGTACCACCCCTGGGACAGGATGTCATCCTTCAGCTCCCATAGGCTGCTGCTTCCCCGCTGGAAAACCTGTTCTTGGCAATGCCAGCAGGAGCCACAGGAGCCCTGGCCCGGAGCAGTGCTCTGAATGCAGGGTTAGGGACTAAGCCTTGGGCCCAAAACTGAAGGGCTGCACCCACACACTGCTCCCTGCTTGCCCTGCAGGACTCACAGCCCGACCCACTGCACTCACAGCTGGCATTCCACAGACCAGACACGGATGGATTATTCTATTCATCCCAAAGGTACAATGTTGCTGACCTTTTATACAAAGTGAAGGCCTTCTAACAGTTGGCTTTTACCACCTGTTTGTTCCTTTTTCTGTGATGCCCAGTTTAAAAGACACAGTTCTTTTTCCTAGATCAAAATGCTTTCCATTTTGTTTTCGTTTTATAGAGAAATGCTTTCCATACTGGCTAAAGCTGTTACTATTTTTAAAAGGTACACATAGTTCTAGTAAATGATCCAAAGCATGATTTTTCAAGCAATGGGAAGCAAGCAGAAAGAGGACCGTGTCCAATGCTGGATTTAGCTTGTTCTCTGACATAAGACAGTCTATGAATTGAGCTGTTTTGCAAACGTTGTGACACAAATGCAGGTATTTGAAATTCACCTATACAGGAAAGTGGTTTTATCAGGAACAAAGGGTGAAAATGCTTCTCTGTGACACAGCACAAGGCTGCCATGAAATCCCAGCGACACCAGACTGGATTCCCAGTGACCTACAGTAAAGGCTGTTCTCAGGCCTTTGCTGGACAAGGGAACGAAATCAGCTTATGCTGTCATGTTGTTCTCTTTGAAGTTACGTAGTCATCCTCAAAGCCATGTGCAAAGTGGGACTAAGGTTTTATGGTTCACTTAAATTCTCCTGCTCACAGTGACGTTCCTTCAAGTTCTACAGCATTTAGAACATTAGATCATACTCTGTTTGCTCTAAAATACCTCCATATGTTAGTGTGAGTTAGAAAGCAAAGCCAAAACACTCATCAAGTCAGTACATATCAACTGGATAATGCTTAATCACAGTATTAAAAAGGATTCCTATTCTTATTCTAGCTAAAATAAAGCTTTATTACAAAAAAAAGAAGAAAAGGGTCAACCTTTCTCACCTGAGTGTGGGCTCAAGAATGTTAACACTGCTAACCACAGAAATTAAAAATAAAAAAGCCAAAGCTCCAGAGCCATTGTTGGCCAGGCAGGTGAGGAGCAGGCAGAAAGCTGCACTCCCTGACAGAGCACCTGGAGGTGGATCTGCCCTGGCCCTTCCACAAAGCACCCTGGCACCGGGGTGTTGCAGTGCTTCCTGTTGCCACCTCTCCAGTCCTTCCTCTGGATGTAGCCTTAGCCTCTGACACTCTTCAGGAATATCAGCTGCACTTTGGAGAGCAGCTCCCCGCTGGCAGGCTGCCACCACAGCAGGCAGAGTTACAGAACAGCCCGAGGTCCCACCACAGCATCCCTTGTGATCAGCACTCACAATTTCCCCGAGGAGGAGGTCACCAGGCACATGGGCCGTGCCCAGGGACTGCTCCCTCCCTGTGCAGGAGCTGCAGTGTGGGGTGACAGCACCAGCTGCCTGTGGCCCAGCCAGTCCCTCCTCACCTGCAGCCACCAAGCTCGGCCTCACTTGTGCCTGGAGATGACAGCAGCTTCAGAATGACCCCAAATGCAATTCCAGCTGCTTTGGGATGCTTTCCATGGCACTGGCACTTCAGGGAAGGCACGCAGCAAATGGAAAGCAAACAAGCTTGCAAACAACAGGGAGACTGCTTCTCACCAGGAAAATCATCTCTTTTACAGGATGCTGTCCTTATAAATAATGCACTTACCCTTAATAGAAAATAAATCTGTTCAGTGCTACAGTCTGGTGAGAGACTGAGGGAGATCCCGCTCCAGAGCTCTGCTGTGCATTTATTTAATAGGCACAGTACCAATACATTGTAAAAATAAAGACTTCTTCACCTAAATAAATTTATGCTAAGCTGTGCTAGAGTTTCACAGAGCCACTGACAGTGGGTTTCCAGCTAAGTTACCATTGATTCTTTGACTTGATTTTGTGTAATAAAGGCACTCCGGTTTGGGACTGGCATACTCTGCAAAACTGTTTACTTCTATTTAGGAGTTAAAAATACATTTGCTTTATATTTTCTCCAGGAAACAAGATTAGTCTGAGTGGATATGATGTGACTGACTTGATATTCTAATAATGGTTCAAAATACATTAACTGCAGCACAACTTTGTAAAGTTGACGTTTCTGGAGTAAGGCACATCAGTATTCCCAAATAAAACACACTACAGTATATTTTTACAATATTTTTTGTGGAAAATATTTTCTTGTGGACCAAATAAAATTCAACTTACCATCTGCTTGTATGCCTTTTATTTGAAAAAAAACCACAAGATTGCACTGATTGGACAGGATCTCGTTACCTTGGGCTTGGGCTAATTCCTGTTCACATAAATTTTGGAAGCAAATGAATATTGCAAGTCAAAGTTTATTAATTCAAAAGTATGTTCTTCCTAAAATCTTGTATGTCATTTACAATCAGCATGATCCCTACTCCCTGGGAATTAGTTTTTCATTTAATACAGTTGGCTGGAGACTGCTCCTTTTATACAAAAATAATGGAATTAACCAATCTTTAAAAAATAATTTATAATATTGTTTATGAATGTAAAACATACAAAAAATTTAAATAATACAGGGGGAGGTTTGCACTTCTTATGGGACCACCTTGAGGTAGAAAATCACATGATACTTTCAGAATTACCTAGAGGTATTAATGAAATCTCAGTTACTTTTGATTTTTTACTCAATTAATTTTTACTCAATTACTAAACTCAAGGACAGTCCCATAACAAGTATGTCCACAGTAACATAAACTCACAGCTGAAATTTTGACAATTTACCTTACAAGACTCTAGTGCCAAAACAAGGTGCCATTTTTTTGTTGATTTAGCTCTCCATTGACTCTGATTTTTTGAAAGTCACCCTTGGGTAGTTCACCTTGATGCCTGAATTTCCTGGCCTTTGTTTCCAGGCAACAGCTCCTAAAAAGAAAGGAGCTTTAGTCATTGCAGACCATTGCTGTTGGTAATAAAAACTGCCCAACTGCTGGAAATTCCATAATGGTTCTGCTGCAGCTTTGACTTTTTGATTGCCCAGTGCTGGTTACTGACTATGGCATTTGAACAGAAGTTTTCTTCTCTGGCCTTCAGAGAAGCCAGAATTTGTACTTGGGACCTGCCTGTAAGTGTAGAAGTAGGAAGAACCACTGCTGTGTGATCTGATGAAGCATAAAAAAGAAGGTGTCATGTTGAAGAAAGATTAGTAACTGTCTGCTGCATACACAATAGAAAAAATAATTTCTCTCCCACAAATGCTTGTATCAAGGGCTTCTGGTTCTGTTGTGTAACTTCAGGTACTACTGGCACCAGAACCCTGCCACCTGGAATGCTCTGGGAATGTGCTGCTTGGTGTTCACAGAGAGCTTTGAGGCACTTGTTCCTTCACCACTGAAAGACCAAGAAAACCCAGCAATTTTGTGACATTGTGAAATACTGATTATGCAGTTGAATCAGACATAATGACATTTTAGAAAATGGGCCACGCAGGCAAAGAGAGATGTGCTCTAGGCTCTGGCAACATTATCACATTTGAAACAATGTTTACATCGCACAGCAAGGCTGAAAAATGACCAAATGTTAAATCAATCTCTTGTTCTCAGACTAATAATGAATCAGTCTGAGCTTTTATTTAAAAGGATACTTAACACCATTGATTCTGTCTTGCAGTTTCCTTTGTAGCTCTGACTGCATTAAAGGTTTAACCATATTTTATTTTCGTTGTATGCAGAAGAATCTGTGGCACAATCCCGATTTACCAGATCGGTGACAGAGCCAAGAACGCAAAAGGTCTCTTGACATTTTGTTTATTAGGTTAACCCTTTAACTGTGCTCTTTTCCCCAAGGGCTCCTCCTAAACTATGAGTTGATGCAAAAAAAATTAAATGTTAATCACTGTGTAAAGCAGTAAAAATAAAAACTTGCCTTGAAGAGATTTTTCCCATTATTAACCAGAGATACAATTATTTTCTCATTACAGAGAATGTTCCTGAATGAAAAAAAAATAGCCTTGTGAATCTCAGGCTAACTAAAAAAAGTCTTGTCCAAATTGCTCACACCACTATTAATTTTTATATCACAGAACTAAGCAGATAGATAAAATGTCAATAGGTTTGATCTTTAGAGCTTGAGATCCTCGTTTCCCAGTGGTTTAAAACAGTTGTCCACAAATTCATCGCTGACTTCTTCTAGAGAAGCTGGCTTCCATTTGGGGGACTGGTCTTTGTCAATCAGCACTGTCAGGTGGAACAGAGAAACACCAAAGTTACTCCTGATTTTAATCATCAATTAAAATGACTTAAGATTGCATCAAGCCAGATGACTGCAGTGATTCCGTGGGGGAGACAAATCTGTGTGCCCTGAGAAGGCAGAGTTTTTGTAACACAGATACTCCTACTCTAACACCAGCTCCCGAGCTGTGTCCGGAGATGTCTCTGGGGGCTGCTGGATGATACAAGAACTGTGGATCACTTCAGAGGCAGCCCAAGATTTGAAGGAACAGAGCTGAAATGAGTGGTTCAGTTGGAGCTGCCACTCTTGGCTGACTTAGGCTTCTTCACGGGAGCCTGGGAACAGTACATTACTTTTGGCTGCTACTTTTGGACAAGGCTTTCACACCTCTGTGCAAAATCTGACTCTGGGGAGAGTACAGGAGGTGACTCAGTGGTGCTAAGTGCCTAAAGCTAATTTAAACACATCACATAAGCTAGCAATGAAATAATTCACGAGGAAAGAGTAAAGCAGGGTATCTTTGTGGGAACTGAGGGTGTTTATTTGTAAATACTGACAGCTACTGACTGAGGCTGGGTAGATTTAACTGTGACAATCTGTATCATCAGGATCCAGACTTTGTGCTGCATCCTGGGAAATACATCACTGAAGATAAGAACCATCACTGAATGAATCACATGTAAAAGGCTAACAAGAAAATGTCAATTCCCAAAAAACATTCCTTCTATCACAGGAATGTTGAAGGCATGTCAGCAATGGCTGCATTAGCAAATGTTAAAAAAAAAAAAAAAAAGAGGGAAATAATATGTGTGTAAAAATGACCAGTGTGAATGGAATTCCAGAACATCCTACCAAGCACCTTTCAGGCTTTAAGAAACCCATAAAGGTGCCACTGAAAATGTGAAGTTTTTATCATTTGAAGAACAGCTTTAAGAACTGAGGCTCCCTGGGCTGCACTGTCAACAACCCTCCCAACACATTCCCTTCAGGTGAGTGAGATCAGCAACTGATTTGGAGATGCACCTGTGGCAGCCCCTGACCAACACAGCCTATAAGAGAGGATGGGCAGGAGGAGGAGCACATTTCAAATTCCTCTCCTGACTCTGGCCTTTATTTGTTCATTTTCTGACAAAGAGTTTGGAGTGGGATGGTTCTAAAGGCAGGTGAGCTGTAACACTCAGAGAGATCAGCTATTTCAAAAAACAGCAACTATTTTTGGGTAAGTTGTCATGTTTTTCTAAATTGACTTTGTTTTCATTGAGTTAAGTAGAAATATCCAAGATGAGGAATGTGTGAGGGGGTAGAATTTTATGTTCAATGAAAAGAATACCTACCTAAAGACTGTGCTTATTTAAAAAAAGAAAAAAAAAAAAAAAAGGTAGTGTGGTGGTTTGCCTACGAACTTGTAGTAAAAAATGAGATCTGAAAACTTCTCTTTAACTTTTCTGTCTTTAACCAATGGTTGAGAGTGGCAAAAAGTAAACACCATTTAAATGACAACTACACTATTAATATTTCTGTAGCTGCAGGCGTACAGGCATCACAACTCTTTAGCTTATATCCCTAAAGAGCAAAGCAAATCAGAGCCCTACATCCATTTACTTGCCAACAGGGAACTAGGGACTCCTTAGAAAGAAATGAATTGTAAAAAGTAACCCATTATATGGGAAATTGCAATTCCAAAGAAAACAGAATCCATGAGGACAATTCTTTAAAAGAAATGCCCTGTAAAAGAGGGCTTTTACTATGTTGTTCAACTGGGTAACTTACTGAAAAGCTATCATCTTCCAAGTTATTTCTGAGCATGGTGAAATCACTGATTGGATTGGGTCAAAAGATGTAATTATCCCAAATCAATTATATTTATTCCACTGGAGCAGTACTTAGCTACTGATTTTCTTCAATTGTACTTGAAGTTCCCAGTCCAGCCAAAGCAGTCTGTTGTCCTCAAAAGCCAGTGCTGACTAGAGATGGTTTAAATTAAAGAGGATAAAGTGTCCATGTGTGTCACTACAGCTTCCCCTCTGCCATGCTGTAGGAAGTGCTGCCAGTTTTGCACTCCAGGGTCCTGCTGTCTGTTCATCTTTCTGTTTGAATCTCTGGCCAGTGTTACTCTGGTGGATAAACTCAATGCCCATAATGGTCTCCCCAGTGAACTCTTTAACCTTGTGTGAGTCAAAATACTTGTTTTCTAGTAGTATCATGAAAATATTCCCTTTCTGCACTGATTTCTTTATATTTTGTATCTCTCCAGCTTGAGATCAATCATTACAAAAACAGAATAAAAATTCTGAAGACTTCTAAGTTAAGCTAAGGGAAATTCATTATGATAAAAGTAACTGAGCACCAATATTGTGTTAAGGGTTTGTTCTTGTGTTTCACCTTTTTTAATTGAAATCTCACACCCCTCTGCTCAGTAGCAGTGACTTTACCAGACATCAGTTAGTGCTGTGCTAGTGAGCTTCCTCCAGCACAGTGAAAACTCTGGCATTTCCAAGCCCCTGATATTCTGTTTGCTGCCATAAAATCTCTGAGCTCATGCAGGGCCCTGGGGTGCCCAGGGTACAGCTCACATCTGCCAGCACTGCAGGGAAGGTGGCAGAAGCTGCACAGAAATATCACCTTTGCAGGATCAGCAAGATTGGGAAGACCTTTACAATTCCATTTCAAGTGCACATTCCTGCACAAAGAGTTAGAAGGGTGATTTAACAGATATTTGTCCCTAAGATTTGCTGCTGAGATTGTATCCTACCTAAATGTGTTTGGGAACTGACTCTAAAAATGACCACTTTTCTCAGGCAGTAAGATTGGAAAAACAATTCCTGGCAACTACCCAGACCTATGCATTTCCTAGTTTACATGCTATTCTATTAATCAAGGTGAAAAATTGATACCTAATGTGTTAGAAGCCCACGTTTACCATTTTATAGGAAAATGCTGATGAAATATGATCCATGTGTTTTACTTTAAGAGTTTTGGCTTTTCTTTAATAGCTCCAATAACAAGAATCATAAACAGGGAAGACTGCCACAGCAGATTTTCAGGTTGAAAGAAAACTGGCTTTAAAAAAAAAAAGAAATTTTGACCTCAGGTCAAAACAGGTTTAAAAAGCTTTTAAACTACTCCCTAGAAAGCCTTTTAAAATTACAGCTTGAAGCAGATGAAAGGTATTATTAAAACCTGACCTGTGGCCATTGGCTGCTGAGAAACATTCTTAAAGTAAAATCTGATTGTTGTAACTCCTTTTGGTGGTAGATCTTTTTGTGGTAGAGAGGGTCAAGAGCTGGCTCTTAAATGCTTGTAATGTAAAGCTTAAAGAAAGAAAAAGCAAATATGTAAGACTTATCAATTTTCTTCACAATGGTTGGTCCTGGAAGTACTTAATAATCTCCCTGTTAAAAAGGATACTCAGCACATTGATGGATAATGATTTTTATGAAATTAGACTAAACTACAAAAGTGATTTTGAGTCAGATTCTACACTGCTCTGCAACAAGAGAAACAAAGCTAAGACTGAAAATCTGAGAACAAGATCTATGCAGTAAGCAGAGAACAAAAGTGCTTCAGGAACAAATTATTATTACAAGCAATCCCTTCAGTGCACTTGGATCTTTGATAGGTTTTTTTCCTTCTGATACAATTAAAACTTTTGCTACATCATCCTGGATAAAAAGTTTCCCAGCTGCTGTTCTTGCAGCCTCTCTCTTTACAAGCAGTTTGTGTATTTCCTGGCCAACCTGAGAAGGGATTTGCCTTTGTACTCCACTGCAGTCCCAGATGGTTTCATGACCTTGTGCCTTGCAAGGAGAATTTCAGTTGGTGTTCCTCTGACTCTGACTTGGAGTTTGTCACTTCCTGAATAACTACATTTCAGCAGCTTATTTGCTGATTTAGAGTATCCCAGGAACAGTATTTTTAAGATATCCTTGTCCCCATTACCAACATAACGAAAACCACTTCTCAGCACGTGTGGTAAATTCTTCAAAGAAGTGTCTGCTAGTAAGTGCTAAAAACTAATTAATTAAAGTCATAAACCTTCCCCATGCTGTATGAATAAATTTTGCATGTCTCACCCCAGGCTGTCTTTAATACAGTGTTACTAATAGCAGATACTCCAATTAATATCCATTCCTCAAGTGGATTTTAAACTGCTTTATAAAGACATGTATAAAACAATGAGGAGGAGGTGATAATACTTGAGTAGGTAATGGTGTGAATTAGAAGTCCAACCTAAAGTTATCCATCCAAATTCCTTGTACTGTAAGCTCCTTGGAAAAAGAAATGCCTGTGCTTTATTCCATCTCGTGCTGAACAGTACATAAATAATTGCTACAGCTCCTAACAGATGTGACTTTGGGTTTGACAAACTGCACAGTGAATCAGCAGTAGGATCAAGGACAGGCTTGAAGTCTGTCCCCTGGATGAACTTGCTGAGCCATTGCTCTACTTTTACCACCTCTCTTGACCAATGCCTTAAAATGCTGAATCAGTTCATGTTAGGTTTACATGTATATTCTTTTAGTAGTAAGACACTTCCATTCAGAGATAATTTGGACATGGGGGAAAGTCTTTGTTCTAGCAGTTTTCTGTACAAACAGTTGTTCTTGATTTTGAGTCTTAAAGCATTGTGTAGCTGGCTGAACAAGCTCTGTGGCAGCTGTCAGTGTTAAATGTGAAATGGTGAAACCAGGTGGATAAATAATCTTAGGGAACTGAGATTGCACAAAGAAAACAACATGGCTCTTGTGCTTTGGAACAGTAATAAATTTTGGCCACACAGAAGTCCAATAAGCAAAACCTATGGAAAGCTGGGAACTTTTCTCTGGGCTGTTGCTGCATGCACTCGTAGTGATTTCCAAAGAAGCACCACAACTGTGCATTTGTGTGCTATTAAGCTTGAGCAGTGTTTCTGGTGTGGATACTCACCTGCTCGAACCCCTTCATAGAAGTCATGGCCTTTCTGAAAGATTATATAAAAAAAAAAAAAGCTGTAACATGACAGATTCTGTTTATCCCATCTTGCCCTATCCCACTTCTGGCTGAAATGCAAGTTCTCAAGATTCAGTTAAATCCCACTTGTACTGTTCTTTTCTAGGCCTACTTTGTCTTTACTTATTAAAGAGCTCTGTATCTTCTTGCTTAAATGCGGCCACATCTCCTAAAATCAGTCAGTTGATCTGTGGCTGATCCAGGAGCTGGGCCACAGTCCAAGTTCTCCCTGTGTAGCACCTCAGACCTCTTTTTAAAGAGCTTCAGATGATGGGGCTAAGGTGTGTAGTATCAGAAATTCTTCTGAGAAAGGCCAGTCTTCAGGAATTGTGGTGTATTCTGCATACTTGGAACACTGCAGTTAAATGGAATCCTGTAAACATCCAATTATTTTTTTAATAAATGTAACCCTTAAATCCCTAAGCATGCTTCAGTAATAATGGAGCCACAATCCTAGTTTTAGTCAGAATTATGACAGATTTCCATTTCTTTAAATATTTACTTGAACCATGACAAATCATTTAATCGGACATATAAAAACCTGATTTTAAAATGTGACAAAACTGATGATAAGGATGCCATGGGAAACCCTGTAAAGCATTTGTTCAGGTAGTTCAGTTAGCAGCTCTGTTCCACTGGAAGGATCGCTTTCTCAAATGCTATCCAAGTACTCAGCACTTAGTACAAATAGCACTAAAATCTCTTGCTGTGATAAATTTTTCATAGACAACACTCCTGAAAGGCAGTGATAAACAACTATTTGCACCCTGCTGCTGGGAACTGAGGCACTGAGGACTAAGTAATTAAAATAGAAAACCTCTTCAAGAATACAAGTTTTAAAATTACGATCCAAATATGAAACACTGTATATATTAATGTTTTCAAAGTTTTTAAACAGAAGTCTTCTACTGAAGATCTGACCATCATTAATGTAATGTCCTTTGCATTCCATATGATAACATGGAACTAGAGAAAAGCCTCACAAACACACCAAGATGATATTGAAAATTAAAACCTATAAACTCTTGATGGAATCTACATAAAGTTTTTAGTCTCTGATAAACTGTTCCCCCTGTGTGTCTGGAAAGGGACAAGGGGCTCAGCTGCTGCTTACCATGCACGCTTGGCTCAGTCTGTATTCCATCCGGAGCACCTCTTGTAAGCTCATGGAAGCTCCTTCTCTGAGCTGTCTGAGAGTCAGCTTCAAAGATGTAGGTGACATCTTATTAATAGTCTGGGGAAGACATTAACATTATCTTTATTTTCTTCAATTTGGACACTTTTGCAAGTCTGTCTTTTGTGTATTTTAAACTTTGTGAAGTAAATGATGGCTCTCTTCTCCCTGAGCTCCCTCTGTGACACCTATTTCTCCTGCTCCCTCCCACCAAGCTGTCACATTAAATGAACTTTCCTGCATAAGCTTTGATCAGCAAGATCTCTGGGATGTGTGTCATCACTTGTGGAAAGCCTAGAATTCCTAAGGTCCCATCATTTAAGATCAAATTACTACTAGCCAGAGAAATTGATGTAGTTTGAAAGACATTTTCAAGAAGAATCTTTTGATAAGTGAAGGCAAGTGTTATAAGCAATTATACTTTGTTTTGAAGTATCATATATATATGTAGTGTGACTTGCTCTTAGATTTACTGACATTGTAGGTGATAATAGCATTAGCTATTAGCTTAGCATTTAAGTTTTATGTGGTACAATAGAGTAATAAGGTAATTATAGAGAGATTTGCAACAAACTTCAACTCGTTGCTTCCTGATCATTTGCAAAGACCAAACAATATGCAAAGAAGAAAACTGTGCAAGAAAATATTACAATAAGCCAACCATTATTTGTCCAGGCTTCTTTTCTGGGTCCAACAGGTACTGAAGTAATTTTGCCCTGTATTACTCTGCTGACAGGAAGCTTGGAGGCCTTGCCTTACTTCTTTTGACAGAAGTACAGGCTATAAATATTGTGCCACAGACAGGATTCTTTTAAAGTATACAAACAAATGCTGTAAATCTGGCTCCCAGGAGTATCCTTTGGTTAACAGCATGCCAGTCAACAGTAGGGGAAAGTGGGGAGAAAGACAAAATCCTAGTTAAGGAAAAAGAACTGAGCTTTAAAGCTTCATGGGGTTGTGGGGAAAAGGAGCTGAATCTTCTTGTTGTTTATCATTGTTTTCTTATTCTAAACATGATCCTCCTTTTTCTGTAAACCCAATAAAAGATGTCTATCATTCATGGTACAATAGACATTTCCTGATAATTAGGACATTTTTACCACTGTTAAAAAGCAGCAGATGGTAAGATTTGCCTCTTTACATTATTTTCATTGCAGACATTAGGCTCCTTACCAGAGCCTGAAATGGCAGGTTTCCAGTCAGCAGCAGCAACATTTTTTCTAGCTCCCAATTACTCTTCATCCCTCCAGACACCAGCTGATACAGCAGTGACCCATTTTGCCTAGTTAAGCTGGAAAACATGTGATTGCTACACAGGCAGGAGTCTGTGGAACTGTGCCTCCAAAGCACAGGTTCTGTTGCTCTGTAGCTTGCATGTAATCACTGTGCTGGAGAGAGAAGCTGGCAAAGAATGAGCCAACACTGGCTCCAAGTGCCAACAGTCCCTGAGTTCTGGTCAAGCTCTCCAACACTGAGCTGCCTTCCAGCAGATTAAGAACTCTGCTGTACCTCCATCCCTCTGTAGGTTCCTGATGGGTGGCAGCTCTTAACTGGAGCCCTTATTTCCTGTAGGATGCTCTTGCTGGCCTTATCTTTCAGCTGGACCTTTCCTCCTTTGAGTTTCTTTCACATTCTGTCATTTAGATTAGGAAGTCTTTGCTCAGACCAGGTTAAATGTATGGTATAGCCAGATGGTTCCAGGGCTGAAATGGTCATGGCAAGTTGTGGTCAAAGCAAGCACTGGAATGGGGAAGATCTGAAAACAGCCCTTGAGGCAGCTGCTAGATGCACCAGACTGGCTGTCTTGGCATATCAATGAGGCTGAAGGTGGAGGAGGTACTGACATAAATCAAACTGGAGGAAGAGGAACACGGCAGGAAAATGGGTAGGTGTAATTGCAGAAAAATGAGTCACCAGTGTAGCTATAAATACATTCTCTGTACAAAGAGGAAGGGATTGGTGCTAGGGAACAAGCCTGAAAAAGAGACAGGATAGGCTGGAGTGGGGAGTACTAAAATGCAAAGTCTTCATAGAAGTATTTGACATCTATTCCAGTTATCTTTCAAACCATCTTGATTTTGACACAATGATCCCAAAAGCTCTAAGCTGAATTTGCAGCAGACTGATCACCAACAAAATGCTGACAGAGGTGATGGAATTAAGTGGCACTGACACAGTGGATCCCCTTACAAGTGTAAAAGTAGGAATAGTGACCTCCTCTCACTTAAAAAACCCAAAACCTCGAGAGGTCTGAGTATCCCTCCCCTTGCATAAGATGAAGACATTCATCACTTACTTTTTAAGCTATCAATGCATTTGTTCAGCCACAGGGAACAATGGTCCTGGAGGAGCTCTGACAATGTATGAGGAGTATCTAGCCAAAGCTACACAGGAGAGATCCCCAAGGGCAGAACATCACTCTCACTGGTCTGCCAACAGTTTCAGAATGCTGCTTTGAATTCAACACTACCAAGGTTCATTCCTGCAATCCACCTCACCCATTTGCTGCACACACATTAAAATTTCAGGAGCTATTAAGTGCATCCCAGCCTGACCAGTAGATCTGGTGTCTTGTAATCCTTAGTCTGCAGCATCCTGCACACTACATTGGCACTCACTCAGTAACAATGAAGGACTTTAAACCAAGAAGTGTCAGTGCTCAGAAGGTGCACTGTCCTGCCAAAAGCCTCTGAGAAAGCATTATGTGAAAACCAAGTCAAGTATCTGATGCTTTTTAGGTTTTGACCCCACAGGTTTACTCTATCCCATAAAAATGGTATACCTGACCCTCAGATTAAAGCTTTTGGGTCATGGAAATCCTGAAAATAAAGCAGCACTACCAAGTTAAAGGTCTGAAAACTACTGAGTTCAATGTCTTAGTTCTCTAGCTTTCTGTTTGTAGCTGGGTTCAAAATATGGTGTAAATCATCAAGTCCTTCTCAAGTAGAATTTTAACAACTATATATTCTTCTTCATGCAATATTTCAGTATCAGATATGTGACAGCCTGCCAAGCAGGTATGTGTTGGAAGTAAAATGCAGGAGTAGTGTAGGTCAAAGAGAAGAGGGTACTTGGGATAGCATGGATCACAGCATACTTGGATTAGAACTAGGAGTTGCATTTTATTAACCTTGTAACCAAGGTATAAGGTAGATCTATCAAGGGGTACCTCCAAATTAGGATATTTGTATTAAACTTTCAGTTAGGGCTTATTCCATAAGCTTACTTATACATATAATAAATAGGGCTAAACAAGGAGAATAACCATAGCCATTGCTGTTACTGAATCAGCTGATGTGGTATTTATCAGCTGGATTTGCAGTTGTTCCTGTACCTGGACACTGAAGTGAAACCTTGGTTTCACAACCCTGCCTAATCCTACTGCTTGGCACAGCATGTCTGCTGTCAGAAACTCCTCTGGAATGTGTTTGTTCACACTAAAGTCTTGCATCTGCTAGGAAATGTGGGATTTCTTTCATGGGGCTTTTCCCATGAATTTCTGCATGGACTGAAGCAAGTCATACTAACATAGTCTTATCTCTTGAACAGAACAGACAATTGTTCTGAAACTCTGGTCAACTCCAAGGACATTCATTTATGAATCACATGAAAGAAAAGTTGTTATAAAGTCCTATCAGAGACATGAGAACTGAAGAAGCAACAAAATAGCCTTTTTGTTGTTGTTGTTCAGGAATTGAAAAAACCAGTGATACAAAATCATAACTTTGAAGTAGATGACCTAATTTAGTCATCAATAGATAATTTTGTTTTAAGTTCTGAATTAAAGCTGTTAAACAAATGTACTATCATAAACAATAAGGAAAAAGAACAAATAATTCTTGGTTGTTTTCTACATCCACTGAACCTAATCAACACAATACGAACAGATAAAATTTTTATTCTGGCACCAACTCATTTGACTGCTTTATCCAATAAAACATGAATACTAGGGGAAAATCAGCTTTCCCTTTTATTCAATTTGGCTTTTAGAAGACATATGCTAAACTTCTTGCAACGTACTAGATGTACTGGTTGGCAGAAAGATAATCTTAAAACTTCCTTTCTCAAAAACTGTTTGATAGTTCCAGTGACAATGTGTTATATTTTGAATTAATTTTTTTTTAAGTGACAGGGTGCCTAATGTGAATACTACCTTATAAAGTTCCATCTGCTCATATCAAAGTCAGAGATGATGGATGTTTTATTCATCTGTGAAAGGAGGATTTCTTCTGTGAGCTGTAACTAAAGGTAAAACAACCCTTTTGTTGGAGAAACGCCTCAGTTCTATCCAGTTGGAATATTTCACTAGCTCCAAACCAAACTTTTTACAAGGCACCTGCACAATGCTACTTCAAAGAAATAAAAAAAATACACACATTATTTATAAATGAATGAAAGTTGCTTCTTGCTTTTGAGACTGAAGTATGAATTATGTGTGTAGCATTGTTGCACGTTTTTTGAGTAGTGACTACATCCAACACTCAGAAATGCATTAGAAAGATCAAAAAATACTTTGTGATCATAAGTTTTTTGCTGTTTACCCAAATGAGATATCTGGAATGGAAGAAAAAAAGCAACACTGTTCTGGCACTGTTTTATTCCAAGCCTTGGCAATAAAATGAGAAGCTATAAAGGGAACACTTGTTCCCAACAACTCTCTCTGAGTGTGGGGAGGGGAAAAGAAAGGGGAGCTTGGTTTTTGACTAAATTACAGTTTTATGCACCATACGATGGTGCTCACACTCTGTGATTTTAGAGGAACACCCTTGTCTGAGAGAATCCCTCAGGACCATGTGTGAGAACCTGAGGCTCTCAGACCCCTTAATTACAGGGTAATTAAGTCTGCCCTATGATAAGAAACCATCAAACCAGACTTAAAATCTCTAACAGAAGTGACATAGACTTTACCTCTAGCTGCTTCATGGCAAAAGGAGAACCATCTTGCTTTAATTTCTTAACAATTTCTTCCACACTATTTGCTGAAAAAAGACTAGAAGAAAAACAGTCAGTTAACAAGCTGCTTAAGTTCCCCTCTTATATTTGAAGGGTCAGTAACACTGGCATTAAAACAGAGCATAACCAGCTGATTTGGCTTTTCTTAGCAATGCCTTCCATGCTGTTCAGTTTCAAGTAACTCAGGCACCTCCCTTTCCTTTACAAATCTCTAGTGTTTCAACTAACAAACTCTGGTATTTATCTATAAACTTCAATTACTACCATCATTTTTTAAAGCTTTTTTTTAATAACATAGCAAATCTTTAGCCATCAGCTCCATTCTACCAGTTTGGTGACAGCATCTTTTATCTCTAAATGTAGTTATTGCCATCCTTCTCCCAGAGTTTTAGCTCTTTCTTATCACTCTCACTTATTTTTCCTTCTCTGATACACAGAAGTTCCAAGCTATCACAGAAGTGGCCTTAACCCAATGAGTACTGCAAATGTCTTAGGTAACGTTTCCTGTTCAATGGAACAGTGACTCTCACAAATTCCCATCCAACATCTACAGAAAATGTTCATTTTAATGTGCCATAGGCTACAAATCAGGCTGCTTTGCCCAAGAATTTAATGTACTGATTAGTGAAATTTTTAATGAGCTTCAGCTAAAGCTCCCTAAAGACAAAGTGTTACTTAAACTTGGAGGTAATTTCTCTCATCTTATCTGTGAAATACTGTTACTAGATTTAACTTCATGTTCTCTACCCACAAAGATAAAATAATTTAAAAGATTGCTGAATACCTGTTAATCTTCTCCATATGTTCATCAAGTACAAACGCCTTTTCTTGATCAATTGTGCACTATTTAAAAAACAAATACGTATTTTACTTGGTGATTTTAGACTGAAAAGTATATCAATACCAAAAATTTCATTCACTTGTGTTCCAGAAATATCATCTCATAAATGATGACTTAACTTGCATAAGACAGTGCAATTTTTAATGAATTACAGTTTTGCAGTGTGTATGTATGAACTTGTCACTATCCTGTGAATGTTGAAGATGTTGCCTCATACTGCAGTGCTTGCTCTGAGCTGGTTTGTCTGGGTGGTTATCTTGAACACAAGTAATTCTAATTATTCTATCAAAACACTTCAGTGCAATACACTCGAAGTCAGTGTACATAAATTTACTCAAAAATCAGAGATTGATTTTTAAAAAAAACAACTTTAATTTTCTTTAAAAATATACAGGCCTATGTTTCAGCTTTTTTTAATTACAAAAAAAGGCATTTCTCTTCCTTCTCTTTTCCATGTCATTTAGCAAAATTCTGTTTAGAAATACCAAGTGTGTGATAGATCCATTGGCCTTCTGTGGGAAGGCTGTCAAATGTTTCACATCTTCTGGCATTAAGGGGTCTGGGACATAAGCAGATGTTTCAGGAACAGCAGCTGAAGCTGAAAAGGTTCCCTGGCATTTCAGCTCTGATAACTAAAAATACACAGGTTCCTCTTCCATTCAGTGTCATCTTGTAAAGTGGGATACTGCAACATATAATCACCCCTATTTCACAGTGTTCTGTTTTGTAAAAATAATCAGTACTGTGATATAAATTAGCTTGTCCCATTTATTTTTCCAATTAATCTTATTTATGAACTTAGTAATTACAAAACAGAAATAACAAGAGTAGACACAGCTCATTTTAAAGCTGAACAACAGCAGAGTAATTGACTGACTAATACTGAATACTGGTTTGACTCTAGAAGTTTTCTTTCTTTTGAAAGAGAACTGCAATGCACATCAAAAGAGTTAAAATAGGCACTGATTGTAAAGGCAAACCCTTTTATTTTCATGCCCATTGTTACATGGGGCTAACACAAGTATTGTGGATAGAGTGCAAAGGGTTTGTAAACTCGTTATTTTCAACCACAGAAAAAAGATAATCAGTAGCATGGATAAAAAAACAATGTCTACATATATTTAACAAGTTTGCTTAATTTCAGTAATTTCAGATTACCTTTGTGTGGTATGAGTTCAATAAATCTGCAATTTTTTCTTTTGAAGGAGATTTCAGTGCTATCAGGTCTTTCTCTAAGGCAGGTAGCTATTAAAAATAAGATTTATTTACAAGTAAGTAAAACAAAACATACTACTTGGGTTATTACTATGCTAATAGTAGGATATATGTATATAAACACCCCCTCATCCTCCCCAAATTTCTGACAGACCTTAACAAAGTGCAAAGCAAACAACACAAGGAGACAGAGTTCATGTGTCAGTGTTGAACCAGCCAAATTTAATTATGTCTGCAGTGACCAGCAATGAACTGCTTCCCAAGCAGCCCCCCAAAGCAGTGCTACAGCTGCAGCAGGTAAAGCCAGGCTGCACCAGTCTGAGAGCAAAGCACCTTTTAATGGGGTGTTACCTTCACTGCAAGCTTTGCAGTTGGATAAATCTTTAGTTTCGTACACTGTTGTCCAAACTGTACTATTTTTTTAAGCAACTTCATTCTGCTGAGTAGATCATGCCCTTCCAACAGTGAAACTGTAAAAAACCCAGCAGCATTTGCTCCTTCCTTCAAGCAAAGCTGTCACCAGCTGGCAAGTGTTAGCAGGACAGCTTGAGAGTGCCTCACCATGCCTGCCTGCAGGGCACGGCCAGCTTTGTAAGTGCACCTCTGCAGAGGTGTTGGTAGCAGGGCTCTGGGGTGCTAAAAGCCCAAAGCTGTCCCCTGGCTGAGGGCTGTGCCCTGCCAGCACTGTTACCTTTATTATTTCCACAGTTATTTACCTTTTCAGATTCCACAAAGTGCGTGGCGATGCCAACCCTGAGCACGTCCCTTCCTTTCAGCCGGCATCCTGTCAGTGCCAGGTAATAGCCAACCTTGCCCGAGAGCCTTGGCAGGAAATACCCTCCACCCACATCAGGGAACAGGCCTGTCATAAACAGCACAAAACACAAGTGAGGGGGGAGATCTTGTACCAATCATCACTAGCAGCAGTTTTTTCTTGTCTCACTTTTACCTCCTTACATAGACACAGCAACCTTGCCCAAATTTCTCCTTGACTTGGCTTGCTTGACGTTTCTGGCATCAAAACCCTTCCTAAAAGCAAACTCTTGAACACTTGCCAAACTTCATCCAACACTTTCCAAACTTCATCCTCTCCACTGGCACTTACTTTACAGACATATACCAAACAACAATATTTACTCTGCTTGCCAACGACTCGAGACAATTTTAGGTGCTTGAAAAATCAAGTGTGTTCTCAGCAAAGAAACAGAAGGGACACAAGGAGTTATGAAGTAATTTGTGCAAGCTCAAACTGGATGCTGCTTTTTCACTGAAATCTTTTATGATGATAAAAATATTAAACATTGATGAAGTGTCTCTTGCACAGCTTAGTTTGAATGAATTTTAGGGCTGAGAATTCAATAACAAATCAACAATATTGCCAGAGTCTTCCTGAAGGTGGAGGCACAAGATGCTGACTCAGTACTTGGCTGTTTGACAGGACTGTGACTAAGCTAAAATTTTTTAAAAATTATCAAAATCTCCAGTTTAGTAACTGTCTTATACACTTTTAAAAATCTACAGATTATGGTGATTTTTTTAAAAAAAATTCAAACCTGTGACTGGATTTAAAATACTTTTGAAAGTTGTATTGGGAAGTATCTACCTTCTGTTATGTACATTTATCACCAAAAAATAAACTGAGACATCTTTTAAAATGTACTTACACTTTAGAAAACATTAGCTTGGCTGTATTGATTTTAGAAATCTGAATGCATAGAAGCAGGGTCCAGTTACTACCTTGAAATCATGCCAATGATGCATTCATGAAAGTCTTTTAAAGAGATTAAAGGTGTGGTGGGGTTTTTTTCCACTTTCAGAGAATGAATCAAATGAAACATGAAAATGAATGAAAAAGGAATACAAATGAGCAATAAAAAACTGGTAAGACACTTGCCAAAGAAGAGATTAACTGGGAAAATTCAGGTGTACTTCAGGAGTTTAAATGGGGTTCTGATAGAAGATGGTAATTTTTCACTCACAAGTAATTGCTTTTGTTCACAAGAGCCAATATGTGTATTATAGAAAGACCCAATTCCAAGTATTTTGAGACATGGGAAATTAATGGTTCCTGAACAGTCTTCCCCCTTGGATGGAACAGGGGAGGTTTCTTTCAGACAGCTGCTTTTCAGTGCTTCTCTCTTCACAATTTTAACATCTAACCCATCTCAGCTTCTCCTCTGGTTCCCTCTTGGTCTTCTTTTTGTTCTGCTGCTTCTAATGCATCAATAGGTTGGGTTTAGGAGTCACCTCCTCTCAGTTACAGCTGTAGTATTCTATTGCCACTGATGTGTATGCTGTCATTAATTGATTTATTCCTCACCCCCCAGGCTACTGAGACATACAACTCCTCTCCTGAAATGCTGATTGCCCTACTGACACCCTTTAAAAGCCCTAAGCTGTATTAACTCCAATTCATCACTTACCTTCTTTTTTATCTGTACTCACATTCTCAGATATTCTATTCTACATTTTACTTCTCAGCTTGAGCTATCTTAACAGTGATGATAAGACTTCTATTTAGTTTTATGTTTCTATTCATCTGTCTCCCCTTGGATATCCTTCTACTGCAAAAAACCTCAAAAAACTCAAACCCAACCTCATTTAAAAGTAAAACACATCTTAAAAATGCCCTCCAAGGCAAAAAGGCAATTACATTATTCTCTCCATCCACCAGAACAACAACAGCTACTGTATTTTTTCTTTTTGCTGTAGTTAAAATAATACTGATACTGGACTACTGCTCTCCCCACACTATAGCACATTTCCAGAGGAAAACCATCTTTCTATTGGGATCCATTGTATCCTTCCACTTGGCCATACACAGGGAATCAGTTAGAAATAAACTGTGAAGTTGATTAGCTTAAGTAGCATTAGAGGGAAATAAACCTAAATTGAATGAAGGTATCTTTAATTAAGGAATTTACAAACAGGATTAGTGAAGGTCTACCTAATCCACTTTAAACTTACTTGGTTGCACAGTCTGCTAGAGCTTCACTGTATCCTTTTCCATGTTCCTGTCTTCCTTTTTCTCTTATAATTTTACTGCTCTTGTCCATGTTCTACATATTGCTCTTCTCTCAGTGTATATATATAAAGAGCAGAAACCGCTTTGCTGCTGGGGTTCTCTTAATGTATTCCATACTTGATTTTTTGTTTTTTTGTTAGGGTTTAGCAATAATTTCTCAATTTCCTGGTGAAGCAAGAGCAGGGCTGTGTTACTGCTGGGCTGCCTGGGCCATGAGCCCATGCCTGTACTGCTGAGTTGCAGTCTGTGCTCTGACACTGGTGCAACACACTCTGCTGTAATCCCAAAGGTGCAACCCTGCCAGGCAGGAGAAAGGCAGTGCTGCTACATCCTTACCTTGTCTGGCAGAGGGGGTTGGGAATGTATTAGTATTGACTTCTAGAAAGCTAAAAACTTAGCAGGGATGTGCCAGAAAGTATCCCGTATTAGTGCAACATCACCTCAAAGCCCATCCCTTATACTTTCATCCTTTGTTCTCCCCACCTTTCCACACCTCCCTACTTCTGTGCTGTGCTTTATCTTATCTGTGTCAAACTCCTACAGTCTAGAACTGCCTTTTCTTTCTATTTGCTAAGTGGCCTATTTATCTGTATCCTTTTAGTTATGATGGTGTACAAATGCAGAATAATTGTGTGAAAATGGAGCAGCTGAATGAATGCTTTGTTTTCATTTCACAGCAAAGGTGTTGTGCCAACTGAAATAAGCCATCACATTAAAAAAAAACCATTAATACAGTATCTAGAGAGCTAGACATTTTAAACACACCCCACAGAGATCAAAACAGCTAAGCCTTTAAAACCAAACAGATTTCAGTGGTTTTACTCCTAAGTGATCCTAAAAGGGGTTTAATTACTTTCTTTCATAAGCAAGTTCTAAGCTTTTCTTTCACATGTCTTACCAGTCTATTTTGGTTTAAATAAGTCCATGTCAAAACAAAAAAAAATCTGTGTAAAGTACATAGTTCTTGTTAATATAAAACTACTCATATCTTTACCTTTGAAGAAGAAAGTGAAGGTACTTTTACTATTAGAATAATTTCATGTACCATTGAGTCTCTGTTTACTGAAAAAAATACAAATTGTTTACTTCAAATGCTTTTCATATACAACAACTGATTATAAACTTCAGAGCTTAGAAAACTCATGTTGTATTAAAGCTTAAGTTTAGTTTACTAAAATTTTCTTCAGCAATAAAAAATACTTGAAGGGCTGAAGTACTTTTTAATTTTTTTTATCCCAACTTGTTCAGAAAAATTACATTACATTTATCAGCTAACAGGAATTGCTCTAATATTTTTTTCCCCAGGAATTAAAATGGTAATGAGCTTGCTTGTATTTGGGTGGTTTATTATGCTTCATTGTACTTGGCAGTTGCATCAGGAGAGTTCCCTTTAATCTGACTCATTTTTCTTGAGCCATACCTATATCTTTATGTAGCTCTGAGATACATTTCCTTTTTGTACCTCTCAGAATTGAGAAAGAAACATTAGAAAACACAAATACATGTTGCTGTTTAAAACAACAAAAGGTGACACTGAAGACACTGTGATCTTGCCTGGGCACAATCTGTGCACAACTGTAATGGGTCTACATTAATAATCTACAAGAAAAGCTGGAATTCCAAAATCTGTCCCATTAACATTGCAGAGCAGCCTGTGGTACACCCAGTTTGAGTCACACTGAGTTCCCAAGGTAAAGCTGGTGTACCTGCACTGGGACCTTAGACTTTATCTGCCTCCATCTGTAGCAAGACACAGTTCTTTTTAAAAAAGTTTTACCCTGGAAGCCTTTGTGTCACTCCACACAGTTAGGAGTCTCAATGATCAGCTCCCAGAACACAGATAAGCTTCTGATAATTTAACAAAAATTCTTTCCCTATGTGGTCATCTCCAATTCCCTTTTAAAACTGTTTCCCTACCAGCAAAGCATTCAGTCCAAGACATTTCACCCTGACTACACAAACAGTGAAACCCTAAACACATTAACACGTGATAATCTGTTAAAGCACTTACCTATTGCTGTTTCTGGCATGGCAAAAACAGTCTTTTCTGTAGCAACTCGAAAATGTCCATGGACTGAGACACCAACTCCCTGTACAGGCAAAGGACACAGTTATAAAATTACTGGTAAATGTTGGTTTCTTCTTCCATAACCATAATCCCATGTAACATATCTCTTGCTTTGCTTTACCATTAAAATAACATTAGATTTACCATGTGCAGCTCAACAAAATATTAAAAGGCCTTTTATGGTTCAAATGCTAATAAAATATCGTATTATCTTCATGATTTGGTTGAAATAGCTTTCTATGCTTTGAAAGATGGGTGAGTCATACAGAGAATAACTTCAAAAAACCATGAATGACCCTGTTATCTCCACTGGATAATTACCAAGGGAGTTGACATCCTTTTGCTAATGTTACTCCATCTATAATTTTTGCACGTACTTTAAATCACCAACAAAACAAAGCCAATACTTTTGGAAAATATATAAATTTCACAAAGCTGTCATCCTAATGCTTTCAAAAGAAATAATAATTAACTGTTCCTCTAATGTGATAATTACCTACCCTATAAGCACAGAAGCATCTCAAGCAGAAAAAGCCTTCAGCATTATTGATTAAAATTCAAAATACACTGGTAGAAATTCCCTTTTTATCCTAGGCACTTGTGTTCACCAAGTCAGTAATGATATTCACATTTCTAAGTACCTAGCACTCTTCTCTAGCAGCCTGTCCTGATTGAATGCTTCCCTCAAAATTAGAAGTTTCTGGTGTTGCCTGGGCCATATTTTCTGATTTAGCAGCAGAAAGGCCCAATTAAAAAAAAGAAATCACTTGACACAAAACAAATTTAATTTAGATACATCTTCAAGAATTAAACTGACAAAACCAAAAATTATTATCTGAAGAAGTTACTTCTACTTAGTAATAATATTTGAAGTAATCCAAGAATAGATGACAGGGCACAACCACAACATAAATATTGAGGTCTCCGTTCTCAAAGCTTACCTATGTGACACTTGTCAATAGAAATGTGTGTTTGCTCCTAACTGGAGACAAGACCCTCTGCTGAACACTTCACAAGTAGTTATTTCACACAAATATTCTCTTTTTCGTGCTTTCCACCATTTCAGTTTACATCTGTTCCTTGCTGTTAATTTTCCTTTTGCTCAGTCCTTCCACCCGTCCATGTTTTATGTGAAAACTAAAGTATCATAAAAATCGTTGGCCCAAAGAAGTCAGTGTCTGATGAGGATATAATGGATTTTAAATAACATTTTAAACTGTATAAATACTATAAAAAGGGTGCTTTACCCAACTAAGGCTATTAGTCTTCACAAGTATCTTCACAGTATTTCATAACTCCTATCAAAAACAGTGTGATTACAAAAACAGGGTGTTACTCCCTTGGACTAGCAATATGTATTTGATGGGTTTTTAAGGTGAGTGTAGAACTTCTCCTTTTGCTTATCTACAGAGATATTTGACTGAGTTTTACATCAAAATTTTTTAAAAGTCATCACAACTTAATATAAATTAAATTTCTTCTCACCCTTCCCCGGCCTCTCTTACAATTCTGCTCAAGAAGAAATTAGTTTATTCCATTAGGGTGATACACAATTAAATCTGAAAGTATTTTCAGGTTTCTTCTGTAAAAAGACTATCTGCCACTCTCAGGTTTTAATATAGATGTATGAAGTTTTTAAGATTCCAGTTTAATTTCCTTGAAATGCATCCATTGGATAAGTGGTTATCAAACTCAATTTTATATTCAGGAACTAAGCCAAGTGTATTCACATGAAGCACTGCTGTTCCAAGGAAGTGAATGGCATTTGAGCAAACATCTGAATCTTATTTGCACAGGGTAAAACCTTATGTCTCACCCCTTATCTGTCCTTTGGCCCTCTGAGCACTGGGCAGATCTCATCTGGGCAGCAGCAGAGCAGTGGACCTGTATTTAGTTGTGCTGAAAATGCAGAGTTCTGTGTAAAGCTGTGCTCACTCCTAAAGCAGCTCCAGAACCCTTAAATGAAAACGTGATTTCATCACTTCCAACTTTTTTAATGTCATAATAGCATATTTTCACTGCATTAAGTAAAGCCTGCTGTCATTTTTATGCATGCAGAACAACAACGATGATCTTTTTCTAAAGATAATGAAATAAAAATCATGCCCATTTTGGTCTTTCTAATGCTTAAATTAATATTTTCTAATCCCATGTCTAAAAATACAAATATCATCTATCTCAAAGCATTTTTTCTGGCTTGTTTTCTAGGCAATCAGAATTTTGTTTAAGGACTCAAATTTTTGGCTTGAATTCTAAGTACCAAAGATTTAAGTGTGAATTCCATGAAGGGAGCTTCTCTTCCAAGCTTGTTCTTTTTTTGGAGTGATAAAAATAAATGTCAAGTTTTAATAATAGAAAGTTGAAAGATGTAATTTTCTTTTGAAAGAAGTAATTAAATCAGATTTCACTTTCACAAGTGCTTAAGCCATAACTGGATTTGTTTTCTAGACAGCCTTCAAGTTTTGTATCATAGATAACAGCCTTATTTCACATGTATATTTAAAAGACTAAAACTATTATTTTCTTTTTATTCGTTATAAAAAAAAAGTGGTACAAATATGTTCTTGCTTCTTTGAAGATCATTTTTAAATAATCCAATATTAAGACAAAACTTGGAGAGAAAGATTAGTTAATGGTACAAATCCCAGTAACTTCTTTACTGGTGTTCACATGCTTTTTCTGTTTAATGGTTAACATATCACTGCATGTTTAACCTTCTCCTTCTAGATGTAACAAAGAGGACAAATACCCATTAGTTTACTACATCCTGTGTAAAGAACAAACCAGTCAGAAGTTTAAATGTATTCCTCTCTCATTTCTGGATTTTCTAATTTTATTTTGTTTTCATTCAGCTGAACTCTTACATAGCTTTAGTCCCCCCTACTGGGGGGGTCCCTCACACCATTAAAAATTGTGTTCACCAGGTATTTCCAGCATTTACACATCCATGGCTTAACACTATAATATCTTTATTAAAATACACTATATTCTGCACTGTCAGAGGTTCTACTTTACATGTCCTTATAAACTAAAGCTGGTACCTTCAGGCTTCTCCAAGGTAATACATTCCCATGGTCAATCAGGCTTTTACTGCTGGAAACTTCTTTTTCCATTTACAGCTGAATTTTGAATTTTGTAAAGGGTACTTACAGAATGAGACTAAAAGTTAAGGAGAATAAAGAAATTAACAAGCACCCAATTTAAACTACTGGGCTGGTTTTGGCTGAGATAATTTTCTTCAGAGTAGCCTCTTCATAGTGTTAATCTAAGTGTACCTCCGGGAGGCACATAATTTTATAGGCAGTACAATCTGAATTTATCAAGCTTACAAAAAAGAATGTGGAGTATCTGAATTTTATTTCCCATACAAGACTGTCCACTCAATGCTGTATTTCAAAAGTCATTATGTGACTGTGTAGAGAAATTTTATCATTGATTTCTATTTTTTTTTCCTCATGACAAATACAGACCCTTATTACAAGTATTTTTCTAATGGAAAACAAAGTGACCAACAGATGCAGAAATTAAATACAACTACTGTGAATCTTTTGTGTCTCAAAGGCTGTATTATCTTAAATTGAGAATGATCCACATTTATTCAATCAGAGAATTTAGGGAATTCATTCAGAAATTGAGGGCCACCAAAACAGAGAACTATACAGAGTGAAATAAATACTCCCTTCCTGCTCATGTACAGAAAATTGTGTCACAGCAAAACCACACATCACACTTGGCTATTTACTGAATAATCTAACTCAGAATGTAAAGGAATTGCTGCCTAGGAATGCTTGGGCCAACAATAAACATAAATAGAAAAGGTCTTCAGGGATGTTGCTTGTATCACCTTCACCAGGCTGGTAAATAATTTTTAGCTGTTTGAGTAAGAAATGTTATGATAAAACCAATACTGACTGCAGTGAAAGTCCTTCTGTAACAGCTCCCATCAAGTGACTACTTTTTACATTTTTAACTTCAAGAGAATAGCTTCTGGTATAGCTAGAACCAAAAAGAAATGTAGCAATCAATTGAGCATAACTGAGCATAACACAACAAAGGGCAAATATGTCTGCATACAAATGTGCAAAAACAGCCAAGGTGCAGTAAAATTGTTTGAAAAGACAAAGTAAGTGAGTGGAATTGATTCAGGAAGCAGCAGGAGCTTAGAGCTACGGTGGATCAAAAATTGTGGATGTAAGAGCATTACCTCCTGCATCCAGACACAATGGATCTTAAACTGAATCAAAATTAATCTTTGTTCATCATTAATGTTATGGCCCACTCCAAAGAGTATAATCCATTTTCATCTGTAGATACTAAAAGACAAGATGGCATAGTGAACCAGAGCAGTGCAGTGTGACAGATCAATCTGGACACAGAGTATCACCTTCTTTGGCTGTTGATATATAAATCAACTCTATGTAAGTATTCTAAAAATATAATTTAAAAAGTGGGCATTGTGAACTTTTCCATAATTTAGTGTGGTATTTTAAAACATAAAATATTGATGTTACATAATTTAAATATAAAATATTTATTTCCACATACTGATCACGTATTAGAGAGTCTCAGTCCAAGTTGCTACAGACACATAGAAGCACAACATGCTGACTGGAGGCAGATTATCTGTACTAATATCTGATGTCTCAGACTTGTTCTTCTGACCCCTGATATTCAAACAAATTGATCCAATTTCATGAATGGTATTCATTTAGGTCAGGTTCTTCTTACAGGGAAACTTAGGGGAAAAAGACACATAGGCCAATGCTGCCACAGCGAGTGTCCTTTATCAACCTGATTTAAATTGAATTTTTAAAAGCCCTGGCTTGATTTTTCTACTGGCAGCCCAGATTTTTGGTGATCACAAACAATTTTACTAGGGTAGCTATCATAATCTGCACAATTTTTTATAGACACAAGACCTGTGCTGCAAGAGAAAGAAAAGAGAAGATGTAGGAATATCTGGATCTGAAAAGCCTATAGTTCTTAACTAGTAACAAATACAACATTTTCTAGTTTTACATTTGGAAGTATTCTTTTTATCCCAATTTTGTTTCTTTATACATAACTGGCCATGTGTATTCAGAAAAAAAAATAGAAAATTAGGCTTTTTTTACTGTTTCTAAAATTCTGGAAGAAGCTCTCCCCTTGTCCTTCTGTATCGCCTAAAAATGGAGCTGCTGCAAGAAATCCCTGTGTCCAGCTCATCAAATCCTCATGTCTGCAAGAAGAGGGCAGGCAAGTGGGAGGGAACGTGTGCCAGCACCTTGCATCAGGGAATAACTGAGCTTTTAGGTTTTATCTTAAAATTGAAGTAACACTTCTTGTTCTTAAAGACAGGTACGTGCATCAGAACTTTATTTAAACAGTGGCACTGTTATTTGGGATAACAGGAGTGAGTCCAGAGGGTTTTTGGTAATGATGTTCTATTTTGGTAAAAAAAAGTGCTTAGAAAGTGTAAGACTGGAGGTCTTACACCCCAAGGAGAAAATGAGCATTCAAATTCTTCAGGAATTGAGGAAAATGAGCACAAATATGAAAGGATGGAGAAGCAGACAAAGATAATTCCCTTTAGAATGTTTATTACTTGATCTATACTAAAGGGAAGGGGTGGGAAATAACGAGATAAATCTCAATATGAGGCTAGGTAGGTACACAGAGGCCTAAAATTTGAGAAAAAATAGAGTTTTAGCATGCAAGATTCTGGTCTTAAATGCAAAGAACCAATCTGCGCAGTACCCAGCAAAAATATCAGTCATTGCAGAGTAAGGAGAGGGAGGGAAAAGGAGTTTTACATACTGTACAGGTACTGAGCTGTAATTTAAAATACTTCAAGACAGTGCTTTCTGAAAAGCCCTGTGGGGAATAACATCATGTGCAAATGATTGAGCATTCAGTGGTTACTTTTTGATGATGCAGAGCTGCTGACATCCTAGTCCGATTAGCCACAAAATGAGGAGCACCATTTATTTATCCCTGGGATCATACACCAGAGCCAAGCAGGCACAGCAGCGTGGCCAGATGGCAAAGGGACTGGAACAGCAGCAAGGAGTGAACCTCTCCTTAGGATTGCCTCAGCACTGTATTCAGCACCCCATATTTCAGAAGGTAAGTGGTGTACAAGTCAATCTCAAAACCATTTCTTTGTACTTGCAAAATCTCTGTTCTGTTTCACAGTAAAAGCTGCCTTCAGCTTTGAAGCACTGGCAGCAAAACAGGCCACAAGCTTCTCTGTGGCACACAGGCACGAGGGAGGGGACAGGGGGACAGGCAGAGAGAGAACTGGAAAGCAGCTTATCTAGGTTTAGTATGACAATTACTTTTACTGCAGGGCAGATTTTAGAGCGTAAATTAAAACAAAACCAAAGATGTTCCAGTGTGTGATGGCTGACAAGAGGCATGACATATTTATAAAAAGGAAGAAAAACAATAGGAATTGGGAGAAGGCCCAAGAAGTATTGACATTTCTAGGTTCTAGTTTCCTAGCATTAAAAAGGGCTAAAGGGGTAATAATGTCCATTACAGTAGAGAAGTATTATGTAAAATCATAGTATTTCATGAGCTTTCATATGCTGCAGTTAAGTCACCCAATGCCCCATATATTTACATGTATATATGTATATTGATAACTACTAAGTAGAATTTCCATAATGTGCAATAAAATTTGCATCCCAAATTAAACCACAAATGAATAGCTTTGTTCTGTGGGCAATATCCACTTGTAAATGCACATTCCTGTAATCAAAAATCCAATCACAAGTGGGTAAAAATGTGAGATTTTATAGATATGTTTAATCCTAATGTTTCCTGGTTTTTGAACATTAGTCTCAAATTACTCTGAGTGAAAGTTACATGCACACAACTTCTAAGAATAGATATATGTTGGTAGTGAAAGGAACATTCCTGAAGAGTTACAGCTGCACAATCTGGATTAACATGGGACAGGATAAGGACAGCTATTGGTCAACTCCAGCTCCTTTGTGTACTAAAATTCTATTGAGTAAAATGGCTAACATACAAGCTGCTTATGACATCACTACCAATTTACTTGAGAACAAATATTAATGTAGTGAGAACTGTTGACCAAATCCTGCTGAAGTGTGAATGCAGATGTTTGTAACTATTGGTAGATGTGCCATCAGGTCCTGAGAATCTGATTTATAAGGAAAGGCAGATTCCTCTAGCAATGTCAGCATCTGGAATGTTTCACCAAAAATTAAATGGCACTAATGTGAAAAAGAGCTAAAGCTAAATACAGGTACTGAGTTCATTCTCCTACTGCAGCAAAGATGCAGTAATTATGATTCTGTGTTCCAGAAGAGAAGATGCACAGGTAGAAGCACACTAGAATGAATATTTCCAAACCATGGAGTAGGTTCAGGAATTTGGCTACATGTGTTTCTGCATTATCCCTTGATTAAAATGACAATCACTCATTAAGCAACATTCTGAGAGAGCTTCATATCTTAAACTCCAATGTTTGTGATGTCTCCCCATCCACAGCATTGTCTCCTTTCACAAACAAGCAAGGGAAGCACAGCCTAGATGTAGTCACTGGCAAATGAAGGGCACCATCCTCTGAAACAATATTAAGAGTTATCAGCAGTTTGCAATAAAACTGAGAAGATACCCCAAGCTGAGGTCAGGCAGAGCAAATCATTAATGAAACTTCATTTGACAGCTTCATTATCTGCTTGGATGATGGAATAACAAGGATTTCTATAATTCACAGTTTACTTTCAGAGAAGGCAAACACTTTGAAGGGCAAGATTCAAAATCATCTCACTTTGGAGAAACTAACAAAATTAAAATAACCACACTTAGGAAGGTGTAATCAAACATAGAGATGGTGAGCATGTTTTATTCCCATGGAATAAATGCCTAGATGCTTTTCAGGGGTTTACAGCAACCATGCAATCAGTACAAATAAGGCACTGCTGTTGTGAAAAGAACTACTGAAGGTATCACACTGCAGCAGAGCAGGCAGCCAAGGGCTGAGGTGGGAACACTCAGCCTTGATTCACTACATCTGGGCAGCCTCATCAGCCCAGAGCCACCTCACACAGCACTTGGGTTTCCTGGGATTCAGAGAAAAGGAGTGCTTGCCTTTTCTTCCTGGTCTTTGAAGAAAAGGGTGGCTCTGCAAAACTGACTCTTTGACAAATTAGTTCATTTCAAGGAAGAAGATTTAAAACTGGTAAAAGGTAAGCAAAAAAGAAATGTACTGTGGTGAAAGTTTATGTTAGGCAAGGAGGACAGTAAGAGTTTGGGAATAACTGGAAGTGGTGGCCTCCTAGGACTGCATGCTTTCAAAATTGCTATTTACACAGATTATTTGTGACAGAGTATCTCTGTAATATAGGGAGGATAATTGTTCTGCTCTACTTGATGCTGATGAATCCTCCAGCTGAAATATTGTCTGATCTGTGGCAATGAACTGTAAAGTACACAAATGGGAGAGATTCCAGAGGACTGCAAGAAGACTAAAAGACATAATCTATAAGAAAGGCTGAATAGCTATCCTTATCCCTATTAAAGAGAGAGGACTAAGAGCAAGGAGTGCAAGAATCTCAAAATATCCACAGGGAGCTGTGACTAAGACTGGAATATATTGATTACACATACTAAAGACTTAAATTAGACACTTGGGAAACCAAGCTTGAAAGAGTAACTAAGCACTCAGGTGGCATTGCTAGAAAAACCAGAATTCCTGCTGTTGGAGAGTTCTGAGTGCATTAGGTGAAAATCAGCTAAGCAGTCATCTAGCTGTACTTAACCCTAATGCAAGTGCAAAGGAATAATCCTCATGCTCCTCCCAGCTCTACTCATCTGTGTAGTCAGTCTAGAGATTAACATATTTCATATTACTACACCAGAGAGTAACAGTCAGTTCTGAAGAAAACTCTACTGTCCAATAGTTACCCTGAAGAAACTCCAAGTAAATAACTTAGATGTAGTCTCTCAGTGTAAGTAAAAGGCCTTTTTTAAAAACCCATACTGCCAGGTGTGGTGACAAGACTAAAGGAAAGCCACTCATGAACCCAAAGACCCAGTCACAGGTTGATACATCCTCCCAGTCTGTGCTCCTGAGGGAAGGAGTCAGTCCTGTGTGCTGCTATTGCTCTCACAAACTGGGCTCAAAGGTGGAAATCTGGTCAGACTGCAGATAAAACTTCATATTAAAGATAAAACTTCCCATTAATCTTCTTAAATGTGAAGACTGGAAAATAAGATGCTTGGAATAACTCACAGCACAGTGCTTTGCAAAGGGTTTAAGAGAGTTAGCAACTCTCCTGAACTAACTTCTGTACTGAGAATGTTGTTTAAATGTGTTAAAGTTAACATCTACTTCCCCCAAAGGAAGATGTTTTCTCATCCTAAAACTAACAGCATAAATTTTTAAAGCAAGGCTAAAACAAACTTAGGAAATATGCTACATAAGAGGCCAGACACTAAAGGATTAAATCCCACAGAAAATTGCTGAAAGCCAAGAATTTCTGTTTGAGCAACACTCTCTTTACTCATCGGTAAGAAAATAAGCATTTGGGTTTCTAGTTTGGCCTCACTGATAATTAACCACACAAGCATTTAATAATATTAGACAACAGGGCTGAAAGAGCAACCAGTTGCTTTGCACAAAGCACAACATTCAACTGTGAAATCGATTGCCAGAGGCTTTCCTGAACACCAAGGGCACTTACTGTCAAAAAACATGAGATGTACAGAGAGGTGAGTGGGACCACTGATGGTTATTTAGCACTGTGGTTTTGAAACAAAGCCTGGCCTAGGAAGTTTCTAAATCATGCATGTTCTAGAATATGATACTACAAACAAAGGTTCTTCATTCATTGCTGTTACAGATTCTTCTATAGACTAAAGGTAATGGCCTTTGCTGCTGAAAATGTATTTCTCCTTTTGCAAAGCTAATTGAGTTTTGTTACATATTTTTTGAACTTTAAGTTAATCCAGTGACCTCAACTATTTTCACCAACTTGCAAAGTCTATGCCCCGCTGGTTTTGGGTTTTTTCTGTGTCAAATATTCCCCTTAAGTTCCAAGCCAAATCATTGAAAAGCCACCACTCAATCTGCCTAGTGTGCTTTATTTGGCTCAGAAACAGACCTCAAGAACAATTTCATGAATCTTTTTGTCTCCTAGAGAGAGTATCTGACACAGTAATGTATTTTGTGCCAAAGCCCTATTTAAAACCATAGCTTTGGACTGATCTTATAAAGCACCTATATTCATATCCAAAGAACTTCAGACAAGACTGGGACTTTTGCAAAACCAAGATGACCAAACTTAGGATGTCGTATTCAGACAACAATATTTTAAAAAACCCCAAACTTATGAATTTCTTGTCAACTGTTCAGGTACTTAATTTCAAGGAAAATAAAATTTACAGATAGAAATCAGCTAAATCTGAAGTAGCTTTTAGCAACATGAGAGTGTGTGCCCAGTGTTCCCTTCAGCAGTGTGTGTCCTTTAGCAGTAAACATGGTTATTTATAACTCATTTCAGTATTTTTCAGTAAACTTCAGTCACCTTTGCTTCTAAAAAATTTGTCTTACAAATTTGAACTCACTGTTCCAAATAACTACAAAAAGATGAAAAGATACATTTATCTTGAATATCAATTTTTGATGAACTACAGACAAGAAGGTGGTGAGAAGAAGCTCCACAGCCCCATCTGTTGGCTCATGAAGCTCCCAAAGCCATCTATCAGTCCCTAGCCAATAATGAAGTTCATTTTCTGGATAAAATTCCAGGTTTTACTATCACAGATCAACAGCATCTGTGCACCAGTAGCAATTTTTACTATCCTGGCACATAGTAACTGAGTTTCTAACACACTTCTGTGATTTTTAACTTAGTTCCCCTAAATAAGGCTGCATACTTCCTGAGTCAAAATCTAATCTCCTACCCACAAGTAAAGATAATTGCTACTTCTGGTATATGATAAGCAACTTAAGTTGTCATTCAAACCCTAAGGGCAGTTAAACTCTGTCATGGTCCCACTGAAATTTGGGTATCCAAATCTGGTTACCCAAAATAAATTTTCAGGCTAATTGCTGTCTTTTAAAAGCTCTTTAGAGGAAAGAGAATTCATAAAGAATCTCAGTAATGCAGGATCATCTGACTCCATTATGTTCTTTTCAGTCCAAAAATACACTTTCCTTTCAAAGGACAAAATTCTATTCCTGCTCAGGCCACAGTCATAACAAGCCATCTGCAAGACCTTTAAAAAGATACTGGCTGCTGGGCAGTTTTGCTCATTCATAGCTTTCCATGCTATTATTCTAAAGGCCATAAAATAAATGGACTCCCTATCTCTTATCTCTGAACCTCCAGGACTCCTATGGTCAGTAATTTTTCTGCAAGAAGGGCTACAGAATAAGTCCCCTTTATGCTGGATACAATGTATGTATGCCAGGCTGGAGGGAATGGCTCTCTAGCTGAGATCTTTGGGGCTTGGTAGCAAAAAAGCAAAGGGCAAGACAGCTACTGCACGTTTAGATCACAAGCTGGGAAGACCAAAACAGACAAATGGAATATGTAAGGAAAGATGAAAAGGAAAGAGTCATGACAGGTCATGGATCATGCAGTGTTCCACTTCTCACATCTATCTTTGACAAACTTTATTTAAATAGACTCTACACCCATATCACAGGGACAGGCCAGGAAACAATACAAATCTAAGCAGGGACACAGCAGACAGGCTTCTAGTTAATATCATTGCTCAAAATAACTGAAGATCATTTTAGTCCACTCTCTGATATGGTGCAAATATATCCTACAGATGTGAAACTCACTAAAACAGAATTTTACCATGTAAAAAAAGTATGGCATTACCCTGTTAATGATCTACTTATGGTGTTTACAGACAACAGTTGCTGAAAAAATTATTAACACTGAGTATAGCTAGCAATATGATGGAATCTTCTCTATGTTGCTTTAGTAACAAGGTGAAGCCCTGGGTGAGGTGTGTGTGCAATCAGGATCCCACAAATGATGTTTTAAAAGTACTACAGAGGTGAGAAAGTAGATGCATTTCGAGATTGTTTGTTGGAAACATATAGAAATCGTGAATGTCTGTTAAGGTGTAGCTTAGAATTTTCCCGAGAGCTGTTCTTTAAATGTACTTTTATATAGTCCTATTTTTAATACACCTAGAATGGAGAACTATTCTCAGTTTTTGTATGATGTATGCTGAAAACCTTTGTGAGGGCTATTCTCAGCAGTGAGGGGATTCTGCTCTCTTCCTAGAGGAAGCACTTGTATTAGCTCTGGAGGAACAGCAGAGGCCCCACAAGAGCAGCAGTGTACCCAGACAAGCAAGAGACAAAGGTTCAGATTATGATGTTTTTTTCTTCAAGGAAACACCTTCATTCAACTCACAGACACAATATGACATGATTTTAAAACAATCTATCAGGTATCACACCTGATGGGTCCTTCACTCACCCCTCCCATTGTAATGCCATCAATAAGTGCCACATATGGCTTCTTGCAGGTGCCTGTAGGAAATGGAAAGGAAAGCAATCATCCATCTTTAGCAAGAGTGGACCTGGGACTAGCTGCCAAATGACAAGTTTCCCTATGCCTTATTTCAGCAAGAGCAGCAGAAAAGAAATGGTAAAAAGCAGTAATCATATTATCATCTTGCAATGAAGGTACCTCATGTAATTTTTAAGAGCTGAACAGAAACAGCAGTTTCTGATTTACTGGACTGTGAGTGTTGTAAGAGAACATTATACAACTATCAAACACTGGGCTGTTTGTTACGTGAGTACCTGGCAGTTTAGCCAGTATAAATAGCTTTGTCTATAGCTTGGTGTGATGTTAGGACACACAGATGCCCTTTCACCCCTCTCACAGCCTGGATTAAGAGCACAGGGTGTGTTCCAGGCCTTCAGTGCTTTGCTCCAAAGCCAGGAGTGGGGGCAGGTTCCAGGCACAATGTGGCTGCAGCCTCTGCAATGCAGGCATGCCCTGTCCTGCCAGCTCTTGCACACAGCCCAGAACGTGGTGCAGGTTCAGAGACTATGTCCTCAATGACCAACTGCATCTCTTGGGGCCTTCAGAGGGCAAAAACTAAACCCACCATGCTTTCCATTACCACTCATGGGAAGACTCAGAACTTTACTGTGAATGAAGCAGCTGCCTTGTACTCAGTGTTTCCAGGTCAGACTTACAGTCCAAAAAGACTGGAGATACAGGTATCCCCTGTGTCAGGAGTTTTTGTTTTAAAAGGGAGTTCAGTCCTTCAAATTAGTAGTTAGAACATGTTAAGAGAATTTTGTTTTGAATTTTGTTCTTACATGAACAAACAATCTAATGCATGGGCTGTAGGTGCTACCCCCTGACCCAAATTTCTCTAGCAGCAAGTCTTTCCCATGACAATGCTGTGAAAGCAGCTCCCCACTGTATTTTTAGGTTGTAAAATGTAAGATGTAAATAAATATTTTTAGCAGAAATCTCAGTCTTAAAGGAATACAATCATACTAAAGCTATCAAAAATCTAGGGTTTTTAATTACATGAACTAGAGATATTGAACACCTAAGAATTAAAAAAATTAAAAAGTAAAAACTAAAAAACCCCAGACTTTAAAATTATGTTCTCCTGCAACAGAATCATCATCAAGTTCAAGTTCAACGAGCAAGGTAATATTATTTTTCTCCAACTATTTAAAAACTTAAACTATTTTTTGTATTGGTGAAGGAAAGAAAGGTACATGACAAGCACTCTCAGTCCTGAAACTGTGTCAAGCAAAGTAGAAGTAACTTTTCAGGAATTACTCCAATAACTGTGCTCTTCTCTCAATGTAAGCAATACTACCTCTCCTCCTGTAGTGACTAACACTGGATATTGTATTTTAAAACTCAAACTGTATTCAATTAAAATATGTTTGGAGTAGTTTCTTCTCATCAAAACCTTCAACTCTTAACTTTTACCTTAAATAATTAATATCCTTTTTAAATATGCTTTACTCCAGTAAACTTCACCCAGTATCTTTGCAATAAACTAAGGCAGCTCACTCCTGAGTTATGCAGCCCTAGTCTTTCATGCAGTCTATTTAAAAGGAAAACCTTAATGCAATTTAATCTTCTGCTCTCTGACTGAATATTAATGATTTTCCACACATCTATATTTACCTCAAGTCTTCTTTGAAGCAGATCAATGATACTTAGGGCACAACTGCAACATCTGCAGCTAAAACTAATTCTTCCACAGAGGAAATAGAACTAACCAGAACAATGGGATGGGATAAAGTAGCTGTCACAATAACTTAAACAAAAGAAACACATTCTGTATGCAAGGTATAAAAATGGGATATGTTACATTACTGGTATTGAACTTGGGGAAAAAAAATTACTACTTCTCTGATGTTACCACAGTCTTTAATAGATTATCAAAGAGAAAAATTTACATTTGAAGCCAGTGTTATGAAAACTGTACTGTTTCAGAAATTGTTATTAACATACCAATGGCATTGTTCAGCCTGTATTCTCCTCTGAAGAAATCTTGTGACAGTTTATCTCCAACTTTTCCCGCTTCTGTGATAGCTTAAGAGAAATAAAAATTCTGAAGGTAACTGTAAGTTCAATAGAAAATACAAGTAAAAGAAAATAATGTCTCATAAGTTGGGCCCTTTCCTACAGCAGAGACCAACTTAATCCTGCTTTATTATATTTGAGAAATTTTGCTCAAATTTAAGGGGGAATATAAGTGTAAAATTTGATTTAATTGTATTTTGCTGGAGACTTTGTGACATGAGAGTGTGGTCCATTTTCTAACCCCTACTAATGTCTAACTCATTTGAGATATTTTTCATACCAAGATTTAGAAGAGTCACTTAAAACTGACTATACTGAAGACTCAAAATACTAAAAAAGAGAAGCCAATTAGAGCACGACATAACCATATACTGTTATATATTCTTATAACAATAACCTGTGCTGTTTGTTTACCTATAGTTTATAACAACTGCTAATTTTGACACTTTGGAGATTTCCTGCAGTTCACAGCTAAAAAATAATCACAGATACATTGAACACCCTTGTCAGATCTGTATCTAGCCATCTAAAACATTAGACACAAATTATCCAATACTATCAGAGCTACCTGTTAGGACCCTTCAAATTTCTTGCAAAGAAGCTGTCAGTAATGAAAATCTGGGAAGAGAAATGTAGAGGTAAGTGTCTCCCTGGAATGACTAGGTGCTATCATCAGTTATTCATAAAAAATGTAATTTTTAGTCTTTCATACACTGTCCTGACAGTTGTCTCCTGACAAATACATTAAATAACAACTGCACATCAAGGTCTTCTCATAAGAGTCAGCACAACTGATCTCCTACTCTTGTGTAGCAATATTTTGTTTACACAAGTCACAGTAAACAAAGGAAATCAACACCAAGCAGTGACTGGGAAAGACATCAAATGTTTCAGTGAGTAAAGTCCTTACCTCGAATGTCACCCCCAGCACAAAAAGCTTTTCCTCCAGTTCCCTTTATAATTATTAGGAAAGTTTCAGGATCTTGCTCCCACGTCTAAAAAGAAGTAAATATTTCCACATAAGACTAAAATCTCTGTAAATAATGCCTGCTCTGCATAGGGCCTGTAATTATTACTTACTTACTTACATAAAGCAAATCAAACCATACTTTAAAATAGATTGTCTTAAACTGAAGTTTAAGATCTAAAAATATCTTTCTGCCACTTTTGCATCCCATTGAACCACGAGAGCAGAGATCAGCAGAGCTGCCTTTCATTTTTCAGAAAAACACCTGTGCACAGCTCTCAGCCTCTGGGGAAAGCTGCACCCCACAAAACAGGGCCTGACAGAAATCAAAACCACCTTTTCAGCCTGTGCTTAAAACTGTCTAAGTACCAAAAGGCCTCAGACAATTATCCAACAAATACTGGTATCTAATGAATTGGACTCTGTGCATGTGACACATAGTATCATTAAAATAAAAGAGACTATTTTAATGCTTCAAGTCTTGAATAGTACTTAACTAGCTTGTAGAAACAGTGCCTGTAAATCCATGAGTTCTCATTGAAGGAATGACTGACAGCCCCCTGCTTCCTAGTGGCTGGTGTATTTTATTTTATTTTCAGCCATGCAGCCTCCCCACAGAACACACACTCCATCAAGAGGCAACACCACTGTGTAGGCTGAAATTTGTGCCAGCTGACCAGGTGGTACTGCCAGAAGGAACACACAAATGCTGAGCAGTAACTGCTCTTCATTCAGTCCTGTATTTACATGGCTGTCCATTTACCTATGGAGATGCTACACTTTGTCTGACAGCTCATTTCTTTGATGTGTCTCCTCTTTCTACCTTGCTTGGAACTGCCTGGTTTTTCCCATGCTATAAATCTGGCCTCACTGTACTCACACACACTTTCATCCTTTAAATCAGTATACTAAGAAATGTCTAACTGCATTTTAAAATTGGTTTCAAATAGCATATGTATAGTGGATGGGTAGAAGTGGGGCTACTAACCTTTATTTGAGGATAAATTTGTTGGATCATAGACAGATTCAGTGCATTGAGAGCCTTGGGTCTATTCAAAGTTATTATTCCTGCACCTCCCTTCTTTTCCAACAACACTTCTGCTGTGGAATCTGTTGCCTTAGACATTTTCTGTGCATGCAAAAACAAATAAATAAAGCAAATATCATCATTTAGAAAACTTAAAAACATATCTACGAAAGTGTTTATGGAAATTTATTCTCAAAACACACTATTTAGGATCACAAAACATGCATTCTGGAATTGTATGCTAAGTTTTTCCCACTGTACTTCTATTTGCATTTCCTAAACAGTTCTTTGGAAACTACTTTGAATCCTTCAGAGTAATAAACCTCAGAAAAGTTTTTAGACCACGCATTGTTTTACAGTAACATTTTGAGTTCACTTCAATAAAATTTACAACAGAAACACACACACCAAAAAACATAATCAAAAGAATTCCCCACCCCACTAATAAAACACAAACCCATGGTTCCTTAAAACTGACATTCTGAAAATACTTGCAACAATTAAAACAATGACAGTTCCATATATCCTTCCTAGCAGTCTGAGACTGCAAACCCAAAAAGTTTTTATGCTTTGTCTTTAAGTAACTTTTAACAGTAGAAAACAAATCCCCTGAACTATTTTCACACTCACAGTGGGATGATATTTAAGGAATTTGCAGAAGCTAACACAGAAACTGTCTATAAAGAAATATCTATAAGGTAAAGCCAAAATAATCAAGCTTTAATTTACAGTATAATAGAGACCTGTAACAGAGTGCTCAAAGATGTGGGCAATACTATGCCTGAGCAATAAATGACAGTGTCCAGAAGCACTGTGTGCAGACACAGTAGAAACTGCATGTGCTGTGTGCCTCAGGGGGGTTAAAGAGTCCTGAAAGTTTCCAAGTCAGTCCAACAATGCTGTTCTTACCAGATGTTGTAGTATTACTTGCAGTCTGTTGAGTGCCCTCAGCCTGGAAAAAAAAATAAATTAAAAAGACAGCTCAAACTACAAACATTAAAAAGACAGCCACACAATTGCCAGAATATCCGACTGCTGGGTTAAGCAAAGCAGTAACAGAAAAAATTGGGAAGACAATTGTTCTACATTCTCCCACTAGAATCAATTAAATTAGGGCACAGTTTTGTTATTGAAACAGTTGGGAATTTTTTGCTTACTGGTAAACAGACAGCAGATACCAATGCCAGCTAGTGATGTTTTCAAATTAGGAAAACCTGAAAATACCAGGACAGAGGGGTTGGGGGATATGACTGACACTCTTTGTGTGTCGTTTAAAGATTTACAGCCTGTCTGCGGGCACCTTTAAATACTGACATTAAAAAAAAAAAAAAAAGTCTTGTCAAAAACCTTCGTCTATTTCCAAACGTTTCCATGATCTACCTGCTGTGTGTACACACGTTTCGCTTACATTCACACAATGTATACATATACATTCGCATACATTTACACATTTTGTGTAAGAGCTCGCACCGTGTGGGTGACAGGGGAGAACCACGCTGTCAAACTTTGTGAGCACGCCACTCCCTTGGAGCAGTGAGGCTGTCATTTATTAATGGCCACTGAGGCCACACATCAGAGCTGGAACGAGAAACTTCACCTTTCAGCTACCTCAGCACTCAAACCCACTCAAGCACACGTTACGTGTTAATGCCGCGGCGTGCTACGCTGCTTTTTAATCACATGCTCGCTTTCGAAGGTNCCTGAGGGGCCTTCCCAGCCCTTTTCCCCAGCCGAGGCAGATTCTTTACCCTGCGGCTCCTGAGGGGCCTTCCCAGCCCTTTTCCCCAGCCGAGGCAGATTCTTTACCCTGCGGCTCCTGAGGGGCCTTCCCAGCCCTTTTCCCCAGCCGAGGCAGATTCTTTACCCTGCGGCTCCTGAGGGGCCTTCCCAGCCCTTTTCCCCAGCCGAGGCAGGTTCTTTACCCTGCGGCTCCTGAGGGGCCTCCCCAGCCCTTTTCCCCAGCCGAGGCAGATTCCTCACCCTGCAGGGAAGGTATGCTGCTGCCCGTCCTGGATATAAGGCCGGGTGGTGTGAGGGTATGTGATGATGCAGCTGTCCTGCCGGGGAAGCGAGTGATGCCGCGTGTAGCAGTAACATCACCCTTGGTGCTTGCTGCTCCAGGTGGGGAGAGGCTCGCATTGCCACGCCGCCTCCAGAGATGAACTTCGTGGGCTGGAGCGGCGTTTAGGCGGTTTATTATCTTCAGCAGTAAGAGTGGTTTCTCAATTTCTGACCTCCCGGTTTCTTTACGTCCTTTGCACCAGACACACCTGTGCTGCCCTCACAGGCACTGACACACGGACGGCGAGCGAGGTGGGATTAAGGAGCCGCTGTAATGTAACATCCCACCAAGAACTGCTTATCCCTGAAGGTAAATACATGCATTAAGAACTAGCACTGCCCCAATAGTAGCTACAGACAGCTTGGAGCTCAAATGCAGCCTGTGCGTTCAGCATAAATAGAAATTGCAGCTGTGAAAATTGCCTTTTTTAAAAATAGTAAAATATTAAGGCACTTGAGAGTTTATCACGTTAGGAGTCAATAATACACATTTCACGTTGATTTCAGTACTAAGACCATTCCGTGAATGTTTTTTGAGGCTGACACATAGCAACATGAGACTGACATTGAAAAGACATGATGAACCATGGAGCAAATGACGATACATTGCATTATGTTGAAATGCAGCTCCATCGTATCTTGGTGTTAACAAGTTCTTAGCATCAGCTGCCTTGATTTACATTTGTATTTAAAAGAAAAAAAAAAATCTAAAAGCTTTTAGCAAATTTATTTTGCTGGAAGAAGAAAAAAGTTCTAGCTGTTAGAAGCACTTTTAGAGAAGTCTCCAGAGGGCAACCTTGCTCTTTATTTCTAAAATTATTCAGCCCCTGCTTATATCAGCGTCATCTGTGTTGGCATTTCTGCTGCAATGACTCTCAGAGTATATTAAATCTGGTTGTAAAAAATTTTAATCAAACTAAATAGGCACAAAAAAAAAGAAAAGAAAAATACAACCAAAAAATCCCCCCAAAAACACACAAAAAAACCCCCAGAACATTTCTGTATTAATGCAGTCTCAGTTTTCAATCCTGTACAATGTGAACAAAAAAATAACTGAGAACAGGACATGAGGTGCTTTTGTAGGCACTGGTTTAATTACTGCAAACTAATTAATTGCAAGAATTCATGAGGTGATCCAGCCTATTCAAACTTTCACCTAAAGGTTGTATGATAATCAATGATGCAGCTTCCTGATGTCAGCTCGTGTACAGACAGCCCTGTATGCTGCTTTGTACCAACTGCCATGTAATTAAATCTAAATCAGGCTAAATGACACCAAATTGTCACAGCTGGCAAACCTGAACTAGATGCATATTAAAAAATATATTTTTGAGGATAATTCTGCAGCTCTTAACCAGGCATTACTAATTAGAGAGTTTGATAAGCAGGTAACATTTTTGTTTCTCATTTTCTGTGAAAAGTCTCCACATTTCACAGACAAATATGAACAGAACTTTTCTGTGGGATAATCTCTTTGTTAGTGTTGTTGTGAAAATGAAGAAATGAGTGTGTGGAAGCTAACCTTGGCTAAGAGCAGGTGGAAGCTGTTTGAAACCCCTGGAAATTGCCTAACAAATTCCACCTGCACATGGGCAAGGCTGTGATCAGGACATCATTACACAGGATGGGTGCTCCTGGGGGTCCAAAATAGGAGCTGGGGATCTGATTCACCTTTTACTTATGCTGTTTTTGATCTCTTCTCCTCTTGTCCTCAGTGTAAATAATGGTGCAAATCCTTTGTGGATTCCCAGCTATATGTCTGATTTAGGACATACTCCACCTGGAGTAGGTGGGCCTGCTCCTTTGTAAACAATGAATTAACAGCAAGCCTTGCCTTGAGACAACTACTGATTTCTCTCCAAGGTGCTGACACTGAATTTATGCTTAAGATTTTCTTTAAATTCATTCCCTTCTCTTTTTCTTTGTTTTAAAGTCATTTTCATGAAGAAGGGGTGGTAACAAAAGAGCCATTTTCTTTGAGCCTTCAATTTTAAGCCTGTTGGTGATGGCTTGAATTTACCTATAGTTTTTTTTTAGGGGCAGGGGATTCACAGGTGTTAGAAAATTGCTTTTTTCTCACAGCCATTTAGCTGACTGCAATCCTGTCCAAAAAACAATTCAGATATAATCCTGTTTTTCAACAGTCCTCCTGCACACCCCATTTTTTTTTTCAGAGTGGAATATCAAAGTAAAAATGCTTCATAAAAAGTAAATAAAAGTGTTCTCTAAGTGGGCAGTGGAAAAAGAGTGAAAATAATGGAGTTGCCTGAATAAGCAGAATGAGATGACCTTTAACCTGGGAGTTTATGTATTATTTTACTGTTGGAAAAGAGGGGTGCACAATACTGGACCAAGCCAGGAAAACTGAGTGTGTAAGTGCAATAGCAGAAGGATAAGCAGGTTGTAATTCCTCCCCGTGGAGAAATTTCCTGGCAACGAGTTCTGCAGGTTTGAAAAGAGAAAACAAGTTGCAGACTGTAGGAGGTCTTTAGAGTTGACAGATGTTTTCAGGTTTTGTGTCTGGTCTTGTTTTGGTGGGCGTTTTGGTTTTAGGGGGGTGAGGGGTTTTTTTTTTGTTTATTTGGGGGTTTTTTTGGAGGGATTTTTTTTTTTTTAATTTTCCAGAAAAAAAACCCATATAACTTTAGAATGTGGGAGCACTTACTCTCAAGGATTCCAATAGCAGCTCAGCTGTATTCTGTGTGCCACCTGTACACTCCTAGTTAACCATTAATTTGTGCCTCACATTTGCCTCTGAGAGCTCCCAGAGCAGTTGACCAAGACCAGATAATGAATGGTACAAACACTTCATCCTGTCCCATGCTGCTGTTTCCAGGTTTGCTGTAATTCAGTCTTTTCCTCTGCTGGTCTAACAGTTGGCATCTCATGTCTGTATGTGTGGGTTGTAAGTGCATCCTTACAGTGTGTGAAGGTTAAGGGAAAATGAGTCTGTGAAGGTTTGAGGAACAGAATGGGAAAGTTTCCAGTTCATGCCTGCTAACTGGTTATTACTGTGTTGACAAACAACCCTTACATTGTTATTTCTCAGTCCAAACTCAGCTGAAGGCTCTCTAAAAGAGGTGACACAGGTTGGAATTCCCTCGTGCCAGCTTGGCTACCTGTAAGTAAAGAGTCTCCCAGGGACATCACTGAGAGCAGAAGTAGACTTAAGATAAGCAGGAAACAAATCTGTTTCTTCACACTCCAACAGCAGGCCAACCTGGGAAGGACTGAAACACCTGTGTAATACGGGGAAACAATTTTTTGCTTTTGTCTGTCACCTGAGTAACCTCCTGCAAACAGCGTGCCTTCCCCAGGGCTTTTGGTCAGAGACATTTCAAGTAACTCAACCATAAAACATCTGAAATCATAGACTTGGGATGAGGGCATACAGCTAATGGCATGCAGTAATGAATTCGTCCTGTAACGAGGAAGTGTGTGAGGGGAAAAAAAATCAGCTTTTATTTTTCCCTTCTTTTTCTTCACCAGTTAATTTGCATCATATCAGTGGGGAACTAGCAAGTGTTTGGAAAAGGCTGAAAGCAAATCCATAATGAAGCTGTGCGAGCGAAGTAGTTCTCCTTTTGGCCCCGGAGAGCAGCGGGAAGGCGTGGGAGTGGCTGGGTGCTGCTGCTGCGGATGCCGCGGTGAGGGGACACGGGAGCGGATCCCAGGCGGGGCGGGCCGGCAGCGGGCTCCTCTCCTGCCACCGGCCCGGCCTGGGCACAGCACCGCGCTGCAGCCACCCTGCCAGAGCCCCCCGGGTGAGACGGGACCCTGGGCAAACACCCTCCCACATCTTTCTTCCCTGCTGCCACAGGCAATCTGTCACTCCTCTACCCGAACCACCCTCCACCTACGTACGAAGCCATAACTGTAAGGAACGCCTTCTTCCCTCCTCCTTTTCCTCCCCACGAGCCTGTTCTCCGTGGGTGAAAAATGCCATCTTCCCAGAGATCTGGTCACCCCCGACTTTGGCTTTGAGACCCAAGCTGTTTGATACCTTTTAGGACTGCAGCTTGGAAAGCCCTGCTCGCAGATCTATTGTGTTCGTTTTTTCAATTGCATATAATTGCACATGTGCAGGTGGGAAGGGGCTATTTGCTTCCCACTCCCTTTGATACGCCTCCCTTCCTAAGCGGACCGCTTCCTTCCCTTTCTGCTCTCAGCCTCCCACGCGTTTAGCAATGAGAAATGCTGCAGAAAACTGACCAGCTACCAACCCGCCCACCTGAGGAGGAGGAGCACCAGCAGCAGCAGCACATTTCTCTCGCTCTCAGCTTTTTAAACACAGTTAAAAAGAGCTGTAGCGTGGGTGGAAATAGCTGTAGGGAGTGTGTGTGGGAATGGGGCTAGAGGAAAGTGCATTTTTTTTCTTGGTAGGACGGTTAACTTCTAGTGGACCAAAAAAATCCCCCAAAGATATCTCACTGCTGAGGGTGTCTTTGGCTGTGTAATTCTTGAGTTTCCCAGGTCTGGAAAGGATGAAGCAGGGAATGAGGCAAGTGATGGCAGGGAAGCTTGCCTTCCAGACTTCAGGAGTCTGCTTAGCAAATGATATCTGTATTGCATCTCCTCGTGTCATCACGTCTGCTGTTCTGCTCTCAGTGTGTGTGCTTGATTCTGTGAGAGTCGGAGCTGCCTGGATGTAGGAAGAGAAAAAGACATGTGGTTTTCACACCATGTGGGTCTGTATTTCAAAATACTGTCCCTGTTGGACCTCTTGAAATAGCACTGTCCCAGAATATCAGTTAATTCAAGATTTACTCTGTGTGCTTCTATAAGAAATTAAAATCAAGCTTATTTGTGTTAAGTGGTTGTTATTTGAGGTGCTTTGCTTTTATTACATGAAAATAGCAGTGGAACTAGTAAGGAAAACAGCTTCTAAGACTTGTGATATAGAGTGCAAAGTGGTAGTGCTGTTTCTTAAATCTCTCTGATAGACTCCAAGAACCAAGGGTCCTCAACAGCTGTGAGTTTCTGACTTGATTTGACTTAGCTATGTGAAATACAAATTTTACAGTATATCATCCTCCTCAACGTTGTCCTCACACGAGTTAGTTGCACACATTCTTCTCAAACTCTACACATACATTGGATTTGACTAGATTTCTCACCAGCATCAGACCTTCCATATATGTTGCTAATGCAGAATCTTACAGCAGGATGTGGTCTTTAATGATTCAGAGGTGCAATAACAGCCAAATAGTGAAATTCGACTCTAAATGTATTGGAGATACCTGAAAAAAAAATATATTGTGCAGGACAATAATTTTCTCCTAGTGAGTAGAAGCCTCAAGCCTGGGACCTGAGCTCACTGACTTCAGTGCCTTCCTCCACAGCCTATCTCCTGTAGCTCTGGAAATTTTACCTTAGACTTGGAAGGCAAACGTAGGCATAATTTTTAGGCTCAGAAACAAAGGAAGTTATGAATAAGCCTACATGTTTGCATGTGACACAACAGACAGATCAGCTGATGGACCTCTGTTAGCAAGAGCTAGAGCCCCATCACTGGAGATGTAACCTTAATGGAACTAATTATCCTGGTGTTTTAAAAGTCTTGTTTATGAATAGTGAATAATATCTTAAATATATCCTTCTAACCTTCTGCTGAATCTTATGTAACTCATAATTATAATCTACTGGAATTACATACCCAGCCTGAGGAGGAACAATATTCCAAATATTAACTTCATGTCACTTGACTGATTTACTTTAAACCATTGCAGCGATTTCTTTGTCAGCAGTATTTTGAAGCACTATTGGCCTGCTTGTAATCCTACCTCATATTTAGCATTGGTTCAGTTAACTTTGGAGGTAGTGCTTTTCATACCTTTTATATCAATGCATGTACATCAGATTTTAAATGCAGATTATATGCTTATCTTGCCAACTACCATTAGCCTGAAATTTTCCCTGTATGATCTATGTGTTGTGGTAGAATTATATTATTTGAGAAGCAGAAAAAAAAAACCAAAAACAAAAACCCAAACATTTAGAATCATTAAAAATCTATTTTAGGAGCTCAGTCCTATGTGTGTAAGATTCCTCTTGGCCTCCCTGTTTTGTCTGTTATTCAGCTGGAATGTCACACACTTTGGTCCTGAACCATCTGCTTCCTTCTCAGGGGTTGTAGTGACTAACTAGTTACCTGTTTTGTCTCCATCAGAATCATAGTGAATTAAGCACAAAAGCATTTGATGCTAATTAGTAGCTTTCTGGCAGACCAGGGAATTGAGCACTTCAGATGTTTATTTCAGGAATTTGTTACTCTAAATTAAAGTGAGGCTCTTCAGCAGGGCACTTTGGCTGACAGTGTGACAGTCAGTATCTTATTAAATGGATGTGGTGTATTCAAACCCTTCTGTGTTTCTAGTCTGGCACCTCACACAAGTATTATTTTCACTTGAAAAGATCTACATTTTGTTTTAATAGTCAATGCTTAGAATATTTTTCAAAATTTCTCTCTGTTTTATTTCATCCTGGAGTACAGTGAAAACTGTTCACAAAATAATTACTTGAACATTGCCTAGGGAAAGATATCTCACTTAATGACACAAATGATGCAGAGGACAGCAGAGCAGAGTGGAGAACTTAAAAATGAGGGGAATAAAATAGGTCAGTAGAATAAACAGAGGCCTTTAAGTTATTAAATAAGCGTATTTAATACTCAGTGTTGCAGATATATTCTGTTCAAAGTATGAATTATTAGCGTCCAGTATGGGGTAATCATGAGTTTCAAGGCAGCTCAATTTATCAGGTCTGTGTATAATGATTAACCTGGCAGAAGGATGTGTAGCAACTCAGAAGGAGAAGTGTTTGTTTTGATTTTATTCAAGAGAGAAATATGGTCACCCTGGCTCATAAACAAACTTGCAGTGACAGGGACAGGGTACTTGGTTCCTTGAACCCTTACGGAGTGGATATTCTTCCCTAGGGGTACACTGCTCATGAAGAAAGGCAGTGGCAGCTGTGGCAGGGCACAACATAGATGGAAATGGTTCCAAAGGAAATCCATGGTCTCGTTAGCTCCTCTCTGTAATCTCAGTCTTGCATCTGCTCCATGGATTTCATGGTGCCACTGGTTCTGCTGCCCAGAGCCAGCCAGTCCATCTCTCTGTGTGTCTCTGCAATAGCAGGCTGGAGCAGAGACTCATGCTGTATGGGAATATATGTAATTATTTCAGAAATAACATGGAACTCAAGGTGATTGAGTCATACTTTGACACACCTCTGTCTGCCAAGAAAAATGCAGACACTCCCTTGTAGAGCTGTTGCTAAGAGCACTTCTCCAGGCTCTAGGAGTGAGAAGGTGCTTTATTGTACAGTTAACTGCAGGAGTTAACAGCAGGGTTTCAATCTGGGACCTGCCAAGAAATTAAAGCATGTAATTAAAGGCTGTGCTTCTGCCTAGGAGATGTTGCACCATGTAGAATTAGTCCAAGACACTATTCTGTAATTTAAGACCTTTGAAAGTTATTTTATTGGCATTTGTAGCCTAAAAAATAAATAAGAGAAAGTCCTGGCCACCACTAAGACAACATATCTGTTGTTTGTCTTATGCTAAATTTTAATAATTTCATAAGAAAGCAGAGACACTATGTAAAAAAAGAAGAAAAAACAGACGTAAATCAATTTTCAATTTGAAATGTTAATGGAATTTTTTTCCCCATGACTGAGCAGGAGAATCATGAAAGACATTTGATTTGTGCATTTCCTTTCCTGTGTCACCACTAGCATCCCTTAGGTTTTGTGAGCTTTTTGGAATATTCACCATTGGCCAGTTACCTTCCTAGTAAGAGACAGCTGAATTTTACAGGTACAGCTGTCTGTCACCTCAATTACAACAGCAATATACAATTTTCAGCATATTTCAAATAGCCTGAAGAAGCAGGCAAAGAGAAATGGCTTGGTTGCTTTTTCACTGTTCTATTTTAGTTCTCACTTCTGTGAAGTAAAGAAAGTCATCTGTTTCATCCTAATATCAACATTAACCTTTTAGCTGACACAGGAGGACACCATACACTGGTGATAACAAATGGCATCTTGTCATTGCTCCTATTAGTGAGCTAAAACATAAATATAGTTTATATTTCCAGGGCATGTACCAGAAAAAGAGCCACATAGCACAATGACCCAGGATTATGGGATGCAGAGAAAGAAGGTTCAGATGCTTTGAATTTCTGTGTTCCTTTACAAATCAACACATGGAATATATTTTCCAGTTATAACTTAAAGAAGATATAACTGTTCTGTGAACTGTTATAAACTGATATTTTAAAGGGTCTGTGTTACAAGGGATTCCTGCTTTTTCTTTCCAAGCAAAGGACTTGACCGTGGCTTCACATGTGAGCCTGTAACACTGCCACCTGTCAGCTGTTACCCAGATCTGCAGAAGGAAATTAGCCTGGTTTTTTAGCACAGGACAAACAAATCCTCCATGTACTAAAATGCTCTCACTCAGCCACACTCCTTTCCCCAGGAGTCTCTCAATTTATCTTTTCTTCTGAGGTAATTTCCCACCTATTTAAGAATTTCCCACCTTCTTTACTTTTGAAGTCAAAACAAAACAAAACAAAAAACCAAACCAAAAAAACCCCTTAGTATTTACATTTACAGAAGTAAAAAGCCCCAAACTCTGTCATGTTCTCCAGTATGTCATTTCAGGCGGTTGCAGGGTATTTACAATCATCTGTCTGTTTCCCAGGGACTCATTTGCTTTTGTTAGTTATTTACAGTAATCACTCAGTGCTTGGAGGTACCATAATTACTCAGCACAGAATGACTGCAACGACAGGTTGTGACTTTGTCACTGCACAGTAACAGCCAGAGCAGTTCTCTCCGGAATGTGTGTGCTAATTCTGGAAGGTGAAGGAAAACATTCTCCCTTTCAGATGTGACTTCAACACCTGGAAACTTGACTGCAATGACCCCACTGTGTAACCTTCACTTTTCCTGTCCAGGAGGAGGAACTCTTTGCAGATCTGTTATTACCTTTCACATATATCTAATACATAGAACGTGAGTACTGTAGACTTGTCTCAGAAAAAAAAACCTATAGTTCAGACGTTTTTCTAAAGAGCTTTAGCTCAGGAAGTAGCTAAATTGAAACTGTAATTTAGTTCACTTGCTGTCTCCCTTTCCTGGATAGGCCTGGGTTAATTAGTAACCAACCTTCCAATATCCATTTCTTCCTCTTGCACCTTTTCTGTATAAACTGTGTATATTTGTTCAGCCACCATTGTTGCAGGATCACCCCCACCCTGCTCGAGTCCAAAGGTTTACCAGTTTTGTTTGGCTTATAAATCTAAAGATGAGTAAGATAAAACAGGTTTTGTAAACTAATTACTGCATTCTGTTTTAGTGATACTGCATTGACTTAAAATTAACAGCTTCATCATGCTGTTGGGTCACAATTTAAAATATATTGCAGTTTGAAGTTTTTGAAATTCTTTTCCAATAAACATATTTGGAATGGTAGCTTATGCTTAAGTTACTAATTTAGAAAGTGAGAAATACTCAGACAGACAACTTATGTGTCACATACATTTGTGTCTATCCACATTTTCATTTTTGCCAATGAAAATTATAAATAACACGGTTTACTGGAGAATTTTCAAGATTAGAAGTCTTACTGAGAGAGACTTGCTGTCTGAAGGGTTTTAGGCATCAGGAGGGCTGATTCACAATTGTGCTCCATAGTGTTCAGTTTAATTGTTTAACTTTTTTATTCCGCTTCAGCCTGAAGAACAAAACCCCCCTACAGTTCAGAGCTGATGGCATTTGCACTCTCTGTAGTTATGTTATTCAGCACATATGCTACAAAGAAAGAAGAAACTGAGACCTTAGGCTTTCTTTAACATTCCCTGCTGTTCCTGCTATCGGTGGCCAAGGCTATGGAAGACAGGAGCATTTGACTACTGCTCTTCTGACTTAGATACAGCTGATGACAAGGAAGAGCCAGCTCCTGATAGCTTCTCCTTCTGCCACTTAGATAGGAAATGCTGCTGCTTGAAATAAACCAGAATGGCTGTGCCATTCTGGAATAGGAAAAATTATTTCCCAACTCAGTACTTCTGTAAATTATTTTTAAGGCAAAGTATGAGGATTAGTGACACTTACTACATGGTGGCCCAGGGAACTGCAGGGCTCACAAAACCATCTGTGGCCCAAAGGGGAGCTGCAAAACTTTGAAACATTTAATTAAATAAATGTAAGATATTTTAAAAAACTGGAGGTGAAATAAATTGTGATACAATAAATTGTGATACAAAATTTTTGAGAACTATTAATTTATTGTTATTTTAGTATCTTTTAGTTGTTCCCCAGAAGATTACAGGTCTTATGAACAAAAAATCCAGTAGCCTGGGGATTTCTCTTCTGTGCATGTTCCTTTGCTGGCACTTGACAAACCTGCAGCATCCACAGTATCTTTGCAAGTTTTGGTCAGGTCTCCTCGTAGCTTCATTTCATGTTTCATTTTCTCTGTATGAGGAGAAAGAGCAAATGAGTTTCCTTTCTCCAATACAGGACTTTTTAGATCTGCTATATCCCTGCTAATTAGCCTCTTTTCCTGACTGGTGAATACCCAGCTGTTCCAGGCAGAGAATTCAGTCCAAACTTCTGAGCATCCTTCCTGGAACTTTTCTAACACTAACATATTCTTTTTGAAAGGCAGAAGAACATCCTGATATTTTCCCTGTAAATCTTATGAAATCCATGTCTGAATTTCTCTACGTGTGAAAAAAAAAATAAAGCCATATATTATGCTAAAATAGAATTATTCCTTACTTTGCTATTGGTTTTGCACATATAGTTGGTTTTTTTTTTCCTTCCCCATAGGTGCTTTGACAGTTTTGAACCTTCTGGTAACTAACAGTTAACAGCATGCTGTAGTAATACAAGAAATCCTCAGGGAGCTAGGTTGTACATCCTAAAAGCAGATAAAATCATCCAACTCTGCAGGCAACAGGCCTTTACTCAACTATTTATACAGCTATTTATAGGGGAAGAGAAGGGAAAGAAGAAAAGGAATTAGTAAATGACTTTAAAAAGCACAGCTACTTAGAATTCATCGTTGATGTGCTGATTTAGGAAGTCAGGAGATATGACAGAAAAAGGATAAGGAATGTTAATAGTGTTACATAGACAAAGACTATTTTTTTCTGCTTTTGTCACCTTCCTGTGTTTTGGATTTCTTTTTCTTTTCCCACCCAGCCATTTCAAAGGCATATCCTTGCAATGACGCATCAGTTTTCTGTCTGCTCGAGGTTTAGAAATAGCTGAGCTGTTATAAATAGATCGCAATCTGCGAGAGACTAAGACAATGGAAACACTGTAAAAGCTTCACTGAAAAATTTAGAGGTGGATTGAGATCGCGGCTGTCTCCTAGAGTAGAAGTGCTCGGTCTGAGATGCTTTATTAAGCACTGCAGAGGAACCCGTGCTCTTTGTGCAGCAGGAGGGAGCAGCCAGGTGGGATCAGGTGGCGCTTTCTGTCACGGGGCCAAGCAGAGAGCGGGTCCAGCCTGGGAGCTCTGAGCTCAATGACGTGGGGAGGAGGCACTTTGCTGTGCCTTGCTGCTAAGCTGAAACACGAGAGGCAGCTACTCTCTTATGCGCTGTAGTGACACCAAATCAGAATGTTTGACTTTTACACCACGGTTTTTCTGGCAGTACTTGGTTACTCTGAAATGATAGCGTTCATCAAGTGTGCTCCCTTTTCCCACTTCGCCTCCAAAACAACTTCAGTGAGCTGTTGTAGCATATGGTTGAAAGCTTGACCTTGTCTAATAAGGCAGTGGAAAAATCAGAACTGGGAAACAGTTCAATATCCCTTTGTTTCTGTTTGAGAAATTCCTTTGTAGGGTCATTTAGATCCTGCCAGCTCTTGCAAACAGACTTGGGGAAAACAGGTAGCTTGTCCTACACTGAAACCTAATACCTGGGAGTGGTGTTATTGCCCCAGCCATATACAAATAGCTGAGATCCATTTTCTTACACTTGAGTATATAATTCTGTTAAGGGACACTGAGAAAGATGCTTTGGTAACTATGGGGAAAATAAGACATTAAATGGAAGGAATAAACTTTCTCAAAGATATGTTTGTGCCTTGAAGAGAAGCTGCTTCCTGAAACAAGGCTATATCACAATAGCTATATCATGGCAACTAGCTTAATATAAGCTCCCAATGCTTGCCTAACACAAACCACTAATGTAGGACCTGGTCTTTGCCTGAAGGCTGGCCCCAGTTTTTGTAATAGAACTTTAGGCCAGTATACACTGCAGAATCAGGTCCTTCAAACCTAAATTAGCATTCTGTTGAAAACAAAACTTTTTTTTTTTTTTTTTTTTTTTTTTTTTTTTCACGGTCAGTAATTTTGTTTCCAGGTTTGGAAAAGAAAAAAAAAACTGCTGTGGAAGAATCCAATTAATTTATTAATGAGGTCGGTGAGTATGTAACTATTAATATCTTCTGAGATTTTGTCTCATTTTTATCTTCAGTTTCAGACTGAAATAAACAGATGTTCTAAAGCTTTCCACTGAGAGTACTACAGTATGCTGTCTTAAATACATTGTGATAACTGGGATATTGTAGGAAACAAGTAAATAGCTGTGTACGGCATTTCTGAAACAATTTGTACCTTTACATGAAGTAAAGTACTTTATCTCACATTGCACTGATTGCCCTAAAAAGAAAACATCTAAAATATTTCCTGGATATTTCCAACCAGAAAAGAGAATACAAAAATTGAAAAAAAAAATGTAACTTTGTCCTCTAATATTATCAGAGAGCATTAAATCTGCTATTACTATTCCATGGCGTGACTGGTAATACAGTTTACCTGTCCTAAGCACATTTTCCATAGCTGAGTCCTTCAATTTGTCAAAGAAGTTTCTATTTATTTCACAATCACTTTTGATCAGAGATACTGAGTCCCAGTGTAACTGAAGTTTGTGGCAATCCTCTTACTGAGACTTAGTACTCAGGTCCTTTGTTCTTTACAGGGAGGATATCATCATTTGATGTTTGAAATGAGTTTGAAAAGGCCATCAGTAAATTGCTCATTGTTTTCACACTTTGAGGGGAGGGACCCATGTGAAACTCACCTAGAAACTAAATTCAACTACTAGTATTGCTTGGATGTTCTCCTATTAACCAAGAAATTAACAGATCAACCCATCAATTATGTTGGAGGTCCTGAGAGGAAATACAGAATAAAAATATGCTTTCTGTGGGAAAAAAGGGAAGATGGCTTGGGTATCTGTGACTCCCTTCTGTATGAAAAGTGACATTTACTGCATTTATTCATACTGAGGCAAATTCAGCTCCAAAGAGTTCGATGTGAGGCCTCTGAAGTGAGCAGCTAGCCTTGGAATTTGGTGCAATGTGTTCCTCAGTACAAAAGATTATTTCACTGCTTGTGTCACTTAAATTTAAAATTAAAATGCCTTAGTCTTGGTTTAGGTTTACAAAGCTACATTGTAGAAGATGTGAATTTAACCAGGGAGATAACTACATGACTGCACTTGTATCTGATTAAAACAAATGAAAACCAGTTCAGGTGAAAAGTGCTCTGAGTTATCACCATTTTTTTAAGCCATATAAATTGTGAGAGCTAGTCCTTGTATTAAAAGAGAAGAATACGTAGTAATGTATAAAATCAAAAGTAATTTTCTTGACTAGTCTTTCCATATGAATATGGAACTAAAGAAAATCAATTAAGATCTCTTTTGGTCAGAGAATATTTTGCCATGCAGTGGTACGGTATTTCCTTTAAAAGCTGTTAGAAATTTAATTTTTTTAAAAGCTGAGAACTCAAATTCCCATCGACCTCAAATCATTGACAAGTAATCAGGAAAGCAGGGACATCCAACATTGAATTCTGGTATTTGCTAAACCCCTTGCTCTCTCTCAGAGGGGATAGAAGGAAGTTCCTAGGGATCAGAGAGAAGTGGTCAGTTTGCTGTCCCTTGGCCACACAGCTGCAGTCATCAAACACATGAGGCTCAGTAGGTACTTGGCACTCAGAACACAGCATAAAAACATAGATTTGTTTAACTAAAGTCATGTAGAAATAAGGACTCATTGTGCAAGGACATAGTGGGCAGAGGAGGTAGGAGGATGTGTCATATTTTTAACTGGTTTGCCTGCCCTACTCACTCTGCATTTTAATTTTAACATTTCTAGTGTTTATTTAGTATAAGATGTACAAGCATGTAGGAGCTATCCTTTTAAGTTTTCGAAGTTGATTTTTTTTTTCTGGGACACCCCCCCCCCCACCCCCCCTCGNNNCCCCCCCCTGGGGACCCCAGAGGGTCCAAGTAGATCCATCTCTAAGCTCTGGCCAGTCAAGCTTCCTTCCCTCTGTGAAGACAGGCCAATGCAGAATTCATTGCAGGTTGAGTGGATAAATTGCATAAATTGTCTCTAGCTCCTGCCTGGACTACAGGGTCAGCAGGGCTTTGCACACTTCCCAGTCTGGAGGGCCATGTCAGGATCAAGGACGTCATATTTTTGCATCTGCTCAATGGCATCAATGTTGTCAGCAGCCCAAATTAAACATTTACTCTGTGGACAGCAAAACCAATGAAGCTGTATTTCCTACCTGTTTGTGTATTTTTATTTTTACAAATGCAAATTCCTTGCATTCCCTTGTGTCACCACTTCAAATGTCTCAGCTGTCCTTTTTCTCCAGTCCCCTCCTCTATTCCCTTACCTGCCTCCAAGTTCTCCACTGCTGCTGAGGCATAAACAGTGATTCACTGGACAAATGGACACTGGACACTGTGGAGTTCGTGCCCTGGAATGTCCTCCCATGGAGGGCACTGTCTTGCCTTTCTTTTCTGCACTGTGTTGTAGGAGCACACTATGTTGTAGGAATTCAGTATTTGTGCCCAGCAAATTTCGTATCTGCCAGTGGGTTCAAAGGTCTTAAGGTGAGGAAAGGTTGATTACTGTATAAGCAGAACACCATGCAAAGAAAAATCTGAATTCAAGGGAAAAAAAAAAAAAAGGCCTATCCAGTAGAAAAAAGTTGGTGTATACACACAGAGTAAAGATAGTCACAGTATACAGTCTCTGTCTTTGGTTCTGTGCATTGCTCTCCCTTTGTTAATGCAATGCTTCTCAAAGTGTTGTATTAAAATTCAGAGGAAAAGAATATTCTGCTTCCCTGCCAAACCGGACGGAGCACTGCACTGGTAGTCTGCTGGCTGTGAATATTTTGTCCTTGGTTACCATTAACATTGCTGCAGCTGTGTATGGTTTGCTGATTCACTTGATGACTGTTCCTCAGTTCCTCTGTTGGGATTTTTCCCTAACTGGTAACACAAGTGCTTTTTAGTCTTTGAAAAATTAAGGAAAAGTCACACTGTTCCTCATCCTAACTTAAAGTCCTCCCAGATTTACCCTGGAATATCTACAAACTGTTGTATTATAAAGAACTTCCACGAGAAGAAGAAATGAATATGATAGTTGCCTTAATGCAATGTGTCTCTGAGCAAAGGATTGACTAAAAAATCAGTAGTTTTCATGTTATGCAAAATATATTAAAGGTCTCATGGAAAGGAAAGCTTTTCTGTTGACTTCGTTGTATTCTGGAGCAAGTCCCTGCAGCATAAATCTCACCTTCAACTTATCTTTCTAATCTGACTGATGTAAATGATTTTTTTTTTTTTCCTTGGCTCAGAGTTAAAAGCTGCCAAAGGACAGCAGAATATTTTGGAAATTCTTGATTTCAAAGCACAGTTCCAGCTTATTAAAGAAACCAGAAAGTTTTTCTAAACATGAAAATTTAAGCTCCTACAAACCATATTTGCTTTATTTCCCCTCTAACCTAAGGAACAAATCATGGAGTCAGCTGATGCCACCTTGTCCTTTTCAAGCAAGATCTGCTATGGTTAGCTATGTGCAGTCCTAGCAGGTATTTGTAATTAACTTTATTTTACTTTTAAAAGATAAAGATTACTTTGCTTTTATTTTTCAGTTTATTTAGTGCTTTCCTTTAGACATTAAATTTGGTTATTTGTTTTTTAAGCCATTAAACATTTGTAATTATTTTTGGCAAGCATTCTCACCATGATCTATAGTAAAGCTGTATGGGGAACACAAGTCAAAATCTTTATAAAATAACATATGCATTGAACCAAAATCCCACAGAAACCCATAGGCATGGATAAGTTAATCCAGTTGTGTGTTTAAAGTACAGAGGTTTTTATATGGCATGTTCATGTATGATTTATATTCTTTTTAGAAACTATTATTTCTGAATTTTTGAATATCCAGTGGTCATGTACATATTTGTTAGTGTCACTTTCTTAGCTAAGAGACAAACATTGCTTTTAGGTGTATCACATTTATATATCCCATTTTACTGTCATTCAGAGCTTGAGGTTCTCAAGAGGTATTTCAATAATTTGACTGGATTTTTACACCTGACTCATCTTTTTATTTTGTTTTATACTAGCAATTATTTAAAAAACCCTTTGTATTTCAAGTAATTTAAAACTATATTTCCTTTTCTCTGATAACTGCATTGACTAGAAATATTTGTAAAAAATTTTATTAATATTTGTTATAAAGATACATTAGGACAGTTTGTGAGCAGTGCAGCACTTTGTCCATTTTACCTAATCCTCATTTTCATTTTACCTAATCCTCATTTTCATAGCTGAAAGAACTCTCTGGGCAAATTGGTAATTTGTAACAGGCTACAAGAAAAGGAAAAACACAGCTCCAAGCAAGGCTGCAGAAGATGGTCATATTCCTAGTGTGATGGGCAACAGTGAAGTTATCAGAGATTAGAGAAAAACTGCTTTTAAGGCTTCAGTAAATGTAGTCTGTGACTAAAAAGATCTGCTTTTCCTTTTTAGTTGACAAACAATGACTGCAAATTATTTGAATTACATGTTCTCCCTAAAAGCTTTTGTAGTAATTTGCCAGAATAGTCGCCATCAAGATGAAATAATTTTGTTTGGAGCTCAGATCTGGTTTATTACAGTGACATTTTGTAATAAAACCCCCACTACATTATCTCATAATTGTCTGTGTCTGAATTCTGCAAGATTACAGGAGGCCTACACTCCTGGTCTCAGACGTGGTTTCTCTTTGTGGTTAATTAGCCGTGGGGGAGATTCTCAGAGATGACAAGTTCTGAAAATCCTTCCAGAGACAGATGATAAACAAGCCTTCTCCTGCCCCAGGTCATCTCCCCTAGGAAATTCAGCTTTTGTCTCCTGCCTCCTTCAGGTAGAGGTAGCAGGATTTTAATGGGATGCTGTCCTCACTGCTGGGTGAATCCACACTGAGCCCGTGCCCCATTGGCATGTGGCCGTGGCAGGGGAAAAACCTGGAGAGAGCATTGCCTTCCCTGCCAGCTGGAGTCCCTTTCACTTCCGTGAGAACTCAAATTAAATGGGTGGAATGACTGTGGTGCCTCTGTTCCTGCTCGTCTGCCTCAATCACACAAAGTTGTAGTTTTCTCTCAATTTCTTCCCTTGGGCAAAATAACGCCAATTATGTTTTATTCTTTGAAAAGAAAAGGGGGATCCTCCCTCAGAAAAGGGAGGTGCAAAATAAGATGCAAGTAGTGATGTGTTTGTTCTGTGGTATCCGAGTTAACGATGTGTGCAGTCAGGTCACTGTCCTGGGCAGAAGCTGCCGTGCTGTGACACTGGAAAGGATGGCCAGTGGAGCTTGCTCGCTTTTCCGACCTGCTTGGACTAGGGCCCAGTATGAACTCTTGTGTAAAGAACAAAACCATTTAAGCTTAATCCTCAGACAGCTTCAGAAACTCCTATTCGTTTCAGGGCTGATAAACGCCCCAAGTCTCTGGCTGGCATTTCACTTCACGACTATTCCCCTTCTTTAGTTTACCATCGCTGACCTTTTGATATTGCAGCACGACTCAGCTGTTCCTCAGGAGTTACCCTCCTTCCCTTTTTCTGCCTCAGTAAGTAGCGTGGGGGGATGTTGTTGTTGTTTGAAACGCTTAAGTAATTTTATTCGTGTGCAAGACTAGAAACAGCGTTACCGAAGCGGTGATGCCAATGGCTGTGAAAGGCGCTCGGTAATTAATTCTTTGTGCTGTAATACGCGTTTGGAACTTGTGAGGAGCAGGAAGCGCTCTGAATGTCATCCGGCTGTTGGGGCCCAGGAACACTGCCCAAGCAGTGTTTTTAAAGGCGAGGCCCTGCCGGTGTCCCGGCCGAGGCGCGGAGCCGGCAGCGGGACGCAGCCCGTGAGTGGAAGCGCGGTGCAGG
>WEIU01010538.1:109208-150815 GCA_013389925.1 Aegithalos caudatus | reverse complement strand
CCCGGGATGCTGCCGGTGGGCCCGCGCCGCAGCTTTTTCCCGGAGGCGTTTCCTGCCGCGCCGGGGCCGGTCAGCTGCGCCTCCGCGGAGCCGGCCGCTTGTGTCAGCCCTGACGGCCGCTGTGGTGGGTGCCGGCCCGCTTCTCCTGAAGCTCAGCATCTTGGAAGCGTGCTGCGGCCGAGCCATGCCGTGCCCCCTTGCCCTCCCCGGTGACAGGGTCGTAGTCCCGGAGGGGGCCGCTGGCCGGGCCGTGTCCCGCGGGAGCTCCGGCACAGGCATCCCGCACTTCTCCTCGCCGCCAGCATCCAGGCGTGGCGTTACGCCTGGCTGTCACTCGGATTCATCGCCCTTACATCCTTAAAATACCATGGGGTTTAGTAAGCGGGTTGTCGGTTGCTCCTCTGTTTATTGGAACAAGCGTAGGAAGAGAGACTTATTTAGGAAGTCGGTGCTGAAAGTGCCATAGCTGCTACGGATGCCGGCGATGTTCTAAGTTAGATGGAGTTTAAAATCCGTGTCTGTTCAGCAGCTCTAAAGTTTTAACAGCAGACTCTTTTTAAATATTGTGTTAATGGGAAATGCAGTGTTGAGGAGTGAGGAGTGATAAACTAGAGCACAAGAGAACAGCTGAATAAACATGGCACTGAAGTATTTCAGTAAAAATTGCTCCTAACATCATTACATTACTAAGATATATTACGTCTTGTTCTCCACTATTTAGTAATGTCTAAGGAAAGAGATTTAAAAATGCTAGTTTTCTAGCTTGGTTGTTTTTTGTGTGTGTTTTTTGTTTCACTGGGTAGAAACAGTGGACAAAAGTGACGTGTATTTTTGTTGTTCGTGTTCTCTGAAGACCCACCAAGGAGTAGGAGAAAAGAAAGCAATCTTCTCTTTAAGGGTGGTATTTGTGATAGCAGGCATAAATCCAGTAGAAATTTTCCAATAAGAAGACTCAAAACAGGTGGAGTGAGAATATGAGAGTAGAAGCTGACAATATGAGGACCTAATTGGAGTAAGCTGTTGTTTATCCCTAACATAGCTGGTACTAGGGCACGGCTTGAATGCAGCCTAAAATTCATCTTAATCTTCAGCTACAGTGGGCCTGAGTTTATATAGCAGTGTGGACAATTGTAAGCTGGTGACACGATCCATCTGCAGATGTGGCAGTTGTTCCCAGAGGATGGAATGGCCAGGGAGGCCCCGCTGTCCTGCAGCAGTCTGGCAGTGCCGCTGCTGCCAGGCTTGTGGGGCAGCTGCGTGCCCGTGTCCCTCCCCAGCGCTGGGCTCCTGGAGTGCTCTGGGCACCTGCCTGGTTTGCAGCTGAAAGCACACTTGGAAATCACCCTCATTAATCAAGTGTAAACCTGGGAGGCAGTTGACAAATAGAAAACTGATTAAAAAAAAAATGGAGGCTGATACCAACTAAAAACAAACTCTTTAACAAATAGAGTCTGCTGGGGCATCTTAATGAGCACATATTAACTGGAAAACAAGATTGGAGAGCAGGAGTCCTAAGATGCGAGTTTAATGGTTTTCCTTTAACAGGTGAGGATTCATAGTACTCTTTACTTTAATGTTAATACTAGCACTATTGTAGCAACTTTAGACCTATTTTAAGTGCATTAAATCTGTTATAAACCTGATCTTGACATATTTCAGACATATTAACTCCCAATCTAATTGACTGAATGTGTCACTGTGTAGAGCTTTTATATCCATATTGAAGAAGCAGAAAAATCTATAGCCCAATACATTAAGTAAGTGCATATCAGCAGCACAAAATAAAGCAATCTTAAGTGTTAAGTGCTGTAGAACCAAGGTGGTTTCACTTTCGTGGAAACCCTAATTATGCTGGTTAATATTACAACACTTGTGTCTTGCTTTACAGTTGAAACAAGTTCATTTCCCTGCACCAAGTTAATTCACTCTATGTGACTTCTAATTTTATAAATTTAGAGTCAGGTGTTCATGCTGGGGCCTCACAGGAGGAACTGCTTGGCTTTAGAGAGCAGGGGATGATGTGGGGCAGGTGGGCCAAGGTGTGGGAGTTGTTCTGGATGGCTTGGCAGGGAACAGCCCATCCAAGGGCTCCGCCTGGAGGTTGGCCTATCTGGGAGAGGCCTGGGAAGGTGATGCAAGAGTGAATGAAGTCTAGGCACTTCTCTGTCATGATGTAAGTTGTTTGCATAACGTTCTCCTTTCTGGCAACAGCGCCAGGCTGCTCCTTAGGGGTGAAACTTGCTTGAAAATGGAAAACATGGTTTATTATTTATGGCTCTTGCAGCGGTGCCTTGTAGGCCTGCTGGATGCAGGGCTTCCTTCTGGAGGCACCGCACAGATGCTGTCACAGAAAGTCTTTGACCCAAAGGTTTTGTAGCTTGGGTCTGTGGAACTGGGGAGGGGGGAAGCTGAGGAGGGGGTATTGTGCCTGAGCTGGATGCACTCATGGCAGCTTCACCAGCTGGGGGATGAGTGAGGTGAGCCTTTCTGTAGTTTTCAAGTCTCCTTCTCTAGCAGACCTGTTCTTAATCAAACAATAGTTAGTGACTTTTAAAAAAAGTGTTTTGAAGAAATATGTTTTCTAATAATGGATTTTAAAATGTTTGTATGAAAACTTCATGTGGACTTTAATGTATTTGCCACAAAGTGAGTTTTCTAGTTAGTGAAAGGCTGGAAGGGGTCAACTAAAATGTGATGCCATTCCAGCTGGTTTTGATTTATCTGCACAATGCAAACAGCAAGCTAGCCTGCCCTGTTCCTACAGCTGCATGTTATTTGAGAGATCAATTGATCATTCCTGTTCTGAGTATGTTTTCTGAGACTGTATAAATATAAACCTTCTACAGTGAGTCATTTTGTTAGGTATTTAATGGGTTAAGCCTCTCTTGATCATCCACACTGTCTTCTCATGAGCTGTCACGAGGTTTTTTTTTGGTGGTTTGTCTTTTAACATTCACATACACATAAACCCGGATTTTGAGTCTCTGCTTTGTGAGTCTTAATTATACTTTAGTTCTCAAAGCCTAGTGAATGGAATATTTATGATGAATTAAACTTTATTTTAGAACAACAGTACACTTTCACTGCAAATTGAACTTTCTCTTGGTCTGCAAATGAAGTCTCAATTCCTGGTTCTATAAGTACCATGGTATTTTCCCTGAGAGGTTTAGGGATTTGCTACCCCAGTCTGATCTCTTGATTGCCTTTTTTTTTTTTTTTAAATTTGAGATACAGTTCAAAGCAGGGTTTTTTTTCTGCAGAGTTTTGGGAAGAGTGACTCCAAGGGGGGAGTTTTTAGTATACTATATTATTATACTATATTATTATTTTTCTTTTTTTTATTTTCTTTGTTTTTATTCTTGTAGTGTCAGATTATCTTTAGATTAGCTTTTTATCCTTTCTGATCTTGAAATCCTGTTAATTATTAAGAGAGAGAGACTAAATGAGGATCGATTTAATAAATACAAGCAAGAATGCCAAGAAGATACTTAACTAAATGTAGAATACACTATTTCTATCTACCTGCCAAAGAGGCTCATTGCAGTCATTAAAATGACCACTGCACTGTCATCACTGAATTTTCTTGGGACAAATGGTTCTTCCTCCATTTCCAAGACAGCTGTTCAAAGGTGCAAGTCTGCAGGGAAGTAGTTGTACCTTTTTGCAGGAGATGACTGGATAAAAAACATGTTCTAGATGTAAGGGCTTGAAAGTAGATTTTGGCTTGCTGGAGGACTAGAAAATAAAGTAAGTGACAGCAATCGGTATCAAAAATATTAGAAAAAAATAATACCTTCTACTGACATTTTTAAAAATCCTGTCTGTGCAAACAGTGGAGGGAGAGGAGATGTGTTTAACAAGTGCACCATTTATCTGTGAGGAGAAGCACACGCACTTGTGCACAAGGAGGTTCAGAGTACGGGTGATGGCACGGGCTGGTCCCAGCCAGGGGGGCCGTGCCTCCCGTGCCGCTCCGAGGGGATCGCGGCTGGGGGAAATCCACACCTCACGTCTCAGGGAGGGCTCTTCCCACTGTGGCCTTGGAGGGGTGATGGGGTGGTTGGTTCCCAGGTCTGAGTTCTGTAGTGCCTTGGAAATGTAAACATCTGTCAAGATAAAAGCTTCTTTGTCAGCTGGAGGACCAAAGTGCTGCTGTGCCCTTGCTACTCTTTTTCCCTTTGCAGAGCTTCCTCAGGATTCTTGGCAATTGAAGTTCTTTTCAATTTTGAATTTGAAGTTCTTTCCTATTTACGTCTTTGGGCTTTCTGGTGTGTTTCTGAACTCTATGTTTAGGGGGAAATACCTCCAAGGCATTACTCCTGTTTTTAGAGTGATGGTACCACTCTGCAAACTCTGATCTCATTTGTCCTGGCTGAGCTGATTACATTCAACTGGCCTCAACCTCTGGAATGTTGTGTTCTCTTCAACTTAAAGAGCTAAAATTTATATTCACTCTAAAATCCATCTGTTAACTCTCTTAACCTTTTTTCCTTACTCCTGTTCTCTCTTGTTCATTTTAAACTTGCCAGTTGTGCTTGTCTTCTTGTCCTTCTATTGTCTTGTGCATTAGAAAAAAAATCTGCACAGTAAAGATACAGTATTTGAAGGCAATGATTAAAATAACCAGTACATTACTAGTCTGTCACTGAGAGGTATATTGGTTTTTCCATCTGTCTAATTTGCTGCACATTCAATTCCTGGCTGGCATGGGGTTTTTGTCAGTAGAAGGAAAGCCCCATAGGTTCAGGGGTTTTGTAGATTTTTTCAGTAACAATACTACTTTGTTCATTTTCTTGTTTTCAGTCATTTATTTTTAGAATTTAAAACATTGCTTAATATGACTTTCAAAAACTTGACTCCTAAACAAACTAGTGATCAAAACAATAAAGAATGCCATATGGCTCCTACCACTCTTGATGCTGTTACATTTCTGAAGAGTATGTTCTGTATTATTAACAGCATTCAATGGAGCTCTTAGTGTGGGAAAATATTTACTGAAATTATTAAGGAATATACTTTTCATAGCGTTCTAACCCAGGATGTTCTAGTCAGAATAGCAGGAGTGGATCTTTTGGATTATGCAAATGAAATGTGTTAGAAGATGGATGCTGAGGCCGATATAAATTATGGAGGGGGGAAGAATATGCAGCAACTGAAGTGTTTAAAGATTAACAGTATCATAATTTCTTATGTAATCACTATACATACAACATATGAAATTGAAATTCCACTTCAACAGAAAAGGGAAACAAAATATAAAAAGATTGAATACTAATTGCTCTAAAAGACTTCAGTATAATTTATACGAAACCAGATGGTTCAGAGCTCCTATATAGGAATAAGCCTGTTTAAATCAGGATGATTTCAAGACATACTTACAAAGAAGCTGTCCTAAAATATCCACATGGTTGAAATGTGAGTTTTATCTTGTCATGTCTGGGGAACAGGAAATCTATTCTTCAGAAGTAAATGCTGTGAAGCTCTGATGCAGCAGGCAAGCAAGTTGCTGTAAACAGATGAGCATATACTGAAAGCTTAGTTACGTCCCCTGACATAAGTGGGGCCCTGCACAAGATCTGGAGTCTTTGTTGTCAAAGAAAGGCAAGGCATAAAGAAAGTAAGAGCACAGCTGATGACTGATCATTAGAAGGGCTTGTTTTATGGATATAGAAGTGAGTAAAAACCCCACAGTTTTTCCACCTGTCAGGTGGATGTGGCTGGATGAACCAAAAATTGCAGGAGCTCAGAAGACAGCTGCTGGGTTTTGGTTCGTGTGGCTTTTGATGGTAACAAGTAAGAGCAAGAAAATGTGCTTCCACATTTGACTGTTCTAACAACTTAATTAGGACTGTCTAATATTTTGACAGTTGAAATACTTTTTTAAAAATCTAATTGGATTGTCTCTGAAGAAACTGGAAAAAACTTAAGTCTCTGTGCATGTGCTGGCATGGTTTTCATTTGCTTCTGACCTTGAATACATTAATATTTATGGTTCCAAGATTTGTATGTAGCCTTTTCTCCCTAAGTGAAATCAGAGATTCTCATAGATAGTATCCCATAGAAATGATGTTTAAAAGTGAAAAACATACACAAACCTTATGAGTGTTTGGGAGTTTAATGACGGTATTTTTAGACATGTCTTTCACTGAACTGTGTAAGGTTTAGATTATTTTCATGAACCGCTGTTTTTAGAAATATCCACAGCTTGTTTTCAGCTGTTACATATATGTTGACTCAATAGGAAACAATTAATTTAACATACTAGTGAATGTTAGTCTCTTTTCTCTTATTACCCTTTGTCAGTATTAAATAGTCCATTCCAAATCCATCGGCAGTATTAAACAATGGTGAATTATAATTCATTAATTTAAAAGCACTGAATATATTGTTGCATGACTAATTTTAAGGGGATGGTATTGTACTTTCAGATGAGTAATGAAAGACTTATTTCCTTGTCCTCTTCTACTTGGAATAAAGTACAAACATGCAAAAAAAAAAAAACCAAAAACTTATCATAGAATGATTTAATATCCTGAGTTGGAAGGAATTCAGTAGGATCATCCTGTCCAACTTCAGATTCCTAGAGCGGGTCCAGATTGTAAATTGAGTGCTCTTTGAGAAATTTCGGGTTCTTCTGGTTCTCCTTTCAAATACTGGTCCTTGAAAAAGTTCCTCTATATGACAGTAATACTAACCCAAATTGCAAAGGGATAACAAAACCAAAATATATTAAATGTTTAACTTTTTCCTCAATGAACATTAGCTAATCTTACTAGGTTAAATTAAAAGGTACCAATAGAGCAAAAATAGCTTTTAAAAATGGAGCTGATAGCCTGCTGGAAGAGCTGGTTTTTACTCTTTGAAAATGAAACTTTTCTTAGCTAGGCTAGATTATTGGAATGGGTTGTTTTTAAATGTGAAAGATGGTTGGTCACTCAGAGTCTAAGGAGTGTTTATTTTTTAGTGTTGCTTATCAATTTTGCAGGCTCTTCTGCAGAAGATAAGGGCAGGCAGCTGCTGTTACCTCCCAGTCCACCTTTTCTCAATTTCAGAATTTGACTTGAAGATACCTTTATAGGACTTATCTCCATTTCTTTGCTCCCAGGTCTTTGATGTCTTTGAGATTGCTATCATAATTTTGATCTTAAAGCCCCGTGCTAATTCCCACCTCTCTTCCCATTTGGCCTAGAAGCTCAAGCCTCGTATCAATGTCTGCTGTAGTTGTGGAGTGCTTAGAAAAATGTGTTTCAAGAGGTGACCAATGAACCTTTTGATGGCTATCATGATGCTTTGGATAATAATTTGTTTTGACGATCAAAATAACCCAGATATATGTGGCTGCACTGCTTAATTACAAAATCATGACTATCCTTTGGCATTGGAGAGAATACTGGAAATAAAGCAGTTAGCCTTGGGGGAGAAAAACCAACTTGAAAGGGAAGACTTGCAAATGCTAGCACTTAATTGCCACAGTGACTCTGAATATATATAAGTTGTTCTCTCTCTTAAACATGAAAGACGTTTTATTGCACAATATAAAAGCTGTTGTTGGGAGAACTTCACAGAATTGGTCATAAAACACATTTTTTATTGATGTTACTGTGTACCACTAGTCTAGACAAATGGCCTTCCCTACCCTGGATACTGCATTTATTGCTCAGGAACGTTACTTACAAGAAAGAAGCTGTCTTTGTCCTTGATGGCTAGCATTGCTGGTCTGCTCTCCTGTGGTACCTTAACCACCTTGTGTTTTATTTGTCCACAGGGTAGTTCCTTGAGAGTCCACCAGATAGTGGATGCTTGTGGTAAACCATGGCAGCTGATGACAAGGTGGCGATTCTAACCGACGATGAAGAGGAACAGAAGAGAAAGTATGTGCTTGCTGATCCTTTCAATGGCATTTCCAAGGATCAGGACCTGCCACCCAATAATGAATCCCCTTCGACAGAGACAACCACTGTCCCAGATGAGGAGCTGGATTGGTTAGAAAAGCACTGTGTCAAAATAAACAACGATCTTCTGATCTCAAAGGTCTTTTATTTTTTCTTCTATTCTGCATATGGCTCTCTGTACCCCTTGCTGCCCGTGTACTACAAGCAGCTGGGCATGACCCCCAGCCAGAGCGGCCTTCTGGTGGGCATCAGGTACTTCATTGAGTTTTGCAGTGCTCCCTTCTGGGGAGTGGTGGCAGACCGCTTCAAGAAGGGCAAGATCGTCCTCCTGTTTTCGCTTCTGTGCTGGGTTTTGTTTAACCTGGGCATCGGATTTGTGAGACCAGCCACCTTAAGGTGTGTACCAAAGGGCCTTCCCCCAGCACACCCCACCAACGCGAGCAGCCTTCTAACAACAATTCCGCAAAACGCCTCCATGTCTTCTTCTCCGCTAGCCACGCTGAGTGCTGCATCCCCGCACGTTCGTGTCAGGAGGGACCTGGCCAATTCCACTCCAGTCACTTCAGAGACAACAGGGACACCTACACCTGAAGTAACATTCCTGGTACCTACACAGAGCAATGATGAGGATTTGACCTTGGAAAACAGTACCCGTTTGATTTTGGAAAGTGCCGCCACTAGCCCGGCCTCACCAGGGAACGCAACGCCGAGCACCACCCCAGCTTCCATCAGCACAAAGCCAATGCCTTCTGACCAAGCTGTGCTCGTTTACGATCAACAAGAAGTAGAGGCCATCTTTCTACTCATTCTGCTGGTTGTCATAATAGGAGAATTTTTCAGTGCTTCCTCTGTTACCATTGTGGACACCATAACTCTGCAGTACCTCGGGAAGCACAGGGACCGGTATGGATTGCAGCGTATGTGGGGGTCTCTGGGCTGGGGGCTGGCCATGCTCTCCGTGGGAATTGGCATCGACTACACTCACACAGAAGTTACTGTTGAAGGCCAAGGATGTAAAGCTCCAGAGTACAAGAACTACAGGATCGTTTTCATTGTGTTTGGTGTCCTCATGACGATGGCGTTGGTTGTGGCCACCCAGTTCCGATTTCATTACGCGCACTTCAAGCAAGATGAAAATAAGAGAAAAGAGGCAGAGATCTCACAGGTGGACAGAAATGCCTCCAATGAATCTTCAGATAACACTCCTACCAGTACGAGCCAGTCGCAGTCTTTCAGTTTTTGGGACCTAATTAAACTGCTGTGCAGTATCCAGTATGGCTCCGTGCTCTTTGTGGCCTGGTTCATGGGGTTTGGATATGGCTTTGTGTTCACCTTTCTGTACTGGCACTTGGAAGACCTGAATGGCACCACCACCCTCTTTGGAGTTTGTTCTGTGCTCAGTCATGTGTCTGAGCTGACTGCCTACTTCTTCAGCCACAAACTCATTGAATTGGTTGGTCACATCAGGTAAGATGGCAGCAGTCATTAAAGAGCTGTATGAAAAATGGTGGCTGTCAGGCTCAGCCTTTGTGCTACAAAGTAAAACTCAAGCTAGTCCTGCTCAGCTGTGTGGCTCACATGATGGATGTTTGTTTTTTTTTGTTATTTTAAGAGTTGAAAATGCTCTGAAATGCTTGCTTTGCATTTGAGCTGCATGTTAGTATGTGCTTTATGCCTGGCACCATAACCTTTTGCAGATGGTTCCAGAAGATATCCTTGTTCCCTGATGCATCACTCTGTTAGAGATCTTTACAAATTGCCACCCACTCAAGGGTTATCTGTTTTGACATACAAATACCATTAGTTTTTCAGTTTTTTTCCTGTGAGTAGCAGCATCCTGCAAGCTTCCTCCTTTAGCTTGGTTCCCTTTGCAGGGCAGTTTGTTGCCCCCACAGTAGCCTGGAAAGGTGTCAGCTGCAGGCTGAGGGGAGAAGCTGAGCTGAGGAAACGAGGTGAGCACCTCCTGTACATGGCCTGGTAATCAGACTCTGGGTGTTGGCAGAATGGGGTTGCAGCCTGACAGTGTCACTTACCAGTTCAGGGCTTGCTCTCCTCCTTTAGTTGCAGCAGCATGTGTCAGCTATGAAGTGAGATGGCTGCAGGGCTTGTCCTATTGTTTTTGCCTTGTGTCAGTGAAAGCAACTGCTTCCAGCCTGTTAGTGAGCATTGGTTTCCAGTAAATTCACCAAATTGACTTAATTTCCACATATTTTAAATCCCTTTACTACTCTAAAAAATGCAGGGGAGGAAAGGCAGGGAAAACCTGAGTTAATGAAGCTGCAGAGGTGATTTTTGTGTGTTTACTCAGGTATTCTGTGCATCTAAGCACAGAGCTGTGTGTTGTTAACATCATATCCTTTCCAAATGCCCAGTTTATAACCATACAGTATTTGAGATGTAAGTATTTTTAAGCTGTTTGCACTGTTCTATTTATGTATTCCGTACTAAGGTTTTGCTCTTTGTTTTGCTTTTATTGGGATGAATATTCATTTGACCTCTACTAAAAATGTTTGAGATGTTTAGTACAATAATTTGAGAGATTGCTTAAAAGGTGGAGTTCTTTCTTACTTTAAACTGAGGAGGATCTCTTTACATAGAGTCAGTCTTAATCTCTGAATTTGACAATAATTAGTAAGAGAAAATGACACCTTGCATGCAAAGCCTGGAGGAAGGATATGATGATGGAGGAGTAGTGAGAACAGATCACAGTCTTGATAGCTAAAGATAGCTTGGGTATGCTTTTTCAGTGTATATTATAGTACACAATTCAGGCTTTAGATTTCAACTCAAGAACGAATGAAAACCAAAAGAGTGGTAGGATTGTGAATAAGGTGAAGTAAAAGGGATAGGAGCATTGGCCAGTGAAAAAAAGATAAGGATGGTGTATGGGATTAGCTCCTTTTTTTTTTTTTTTTGGCATTGCTAAGCCTGTGAAGCCAAGATTGGATCGAGATTAAATTGTTTAAATCCTAGTCCCTATTTGCTATGAAACAGCATTCTACATACCTACACCTGGGAAATGCACATTAGTCATATTTTAGTGTTATCTAATGCTTGCTTGTGTTTAGTCATCACAGTTGGAGATGATGACTCCTTGTTGCCTGCCACCTTGTACTTTCTGAACTTTGTGTGTTTGAGACGAGGCAAGCTTTTTTCTTTTTTTTCTCCCAAAGCAAAATGGATAGGACTTCATAGCTCATCTTCTTTGACAGTTCTGTATATGTATTGTCTGCTGCCTCCTAGTGCAGATAATAATTTTCCTATTAATAAAGAGCCAGTAGCCTCCAACTCCATATCCTTAGCCAGAAGCATTTGGCCTTGATATTTTATCTATTTTTAATAGCTCAAAATTCCTTTCTTCTGAGTTGTTGGACTTCTAGATGTAGGCATTCTTTCTGCACTATTTGAGTATTTATCATTCAATTTTTCTTTCTGTGCTGAGTGTTTGAAGACAGGCATGAGTGCCAGAATTGCATGCATTGTCACAGTAGCAGGAAAAAATGCTATTGAATGTCATTTGTAGAACTACAAGAAAACAGGCTTTGCACCTTATCAGACAGAAGCTCAGTTTCCCTTTTCAAGTCTTAAAAATCTTTCTGTTTCTAACATTGTATGTGGTGGCATTATGACCCTTACAGCAGTTTGAAACCTCGTATGTTTTTGCAACTTTCTAAAACTAAAACTCAAATTATTGTCCAAGCATTTTACTCATGACTATTCAATACGTGCTGATTAATATGCCCAGTTTCTGCCTGCATTAGTTCTACTATTTGTACACTTGTGCAGTGCATGTGTGCTTCCAGTGTTTCTTTGAGAGGATATTAGGAAGAAGTTCTTTGCTGTGAGGGTGCTGAGGCCCTGGCACAGGCTGCCCAGAGAAGCTGTGGCTGTCCCATCCCTGGAAGTGTCCCAAGACCAGGATGGGTGGGGCTTTGAGCAACTTGGTCTAATGAACAGTGTCCCTGCCCATGGCACAGGGGTTGGAACTCGATCATCTTTAAAGTCCCTTCAAACCCAAACCATTCTCTGATGCTGTAACAAAAAAAAAAGTACAAAACTGGTTATGAAATATTTAGACCCCACCTGGTGTAGAAGCACTTAAAACTGCCAGTGATGTCAAGCTCTGAAAATAACTTCCTACTTGAGGTTAAGCTTGAATGTGTTTGTCTGACCACAGTCCCAGCATATGAGTTTTTATGGGAAGCAGAGACTGGTAGTCATGGCTGTAAACAGCTTAGACTCCTTGACACAAATATAGATTCAGTGCTTTAAATGTTTAATGTTTAACCTGTGAGTTGAGTATGGTGTCTCTGTGGCTACTGCATATGGGATTCATCTGTTTACATTTTCCATTTTGGTCTGATAAAGAGCCTAAGTGATTATTATAAATGCATTTTTGAAAAGACTATAAATACACTGAAGATTTTATGTGATGTACCCCTCCAACTATTTATAGGAATCTTCATAAACTGCAATTTACCTAAAATTCTGTACATATATTCTAACAAATTAGGAGGTAGAACCTGACTAAATTGCTGCTCTTGAATTCTGAATCTGAATCTTTCTGGAGATGGAACATGTTGGAAAATCAGGTAGGTGAGTGGTTAGTGATGTTGGAAAAGCTCTGAAGCAGGAGAAGGTCACATCTCTGGTCTGGCTGTGCTAGGGAACAGCTGAGATAGGAAGACAGTTCTTGGTGAACAAAGTTTTTGCTAGACAAAAGTGAAATTAAGCTGTCTAGAACTCCTCCTAAACAGAGAGGTACATCTGTACTGCTGCTGAGGAAGAACAAATGTACCTGGTGAGGCCATTCCTTTGTATTCCTGGGAGTATGCATCACCCTGGGCCTTTCTAGTAGGGGAGTGAAGGCAGGAGCCTGGAGACCTTGTGAGTTCAGTTACCTTTTGAGGCAGATGTGTCCTAATAGATTGCAGAAACGTGGTTGTACAGAAGAACTACATTAAGTTGTGGCTATGAAAGAAACCAAGTGATTTCTTTGGAACAGAAGGCATTAATTAAAGGATGAGATGAAATTTATGATTCACAGCACAAAGAACAAGTTTGTTCTCATTATTGTATAATAGTGAACTTTTTCATGGCTTCCCATGTTTTTTTCCTTGAGTGCTTGGGCTTGTGTTGCCTAAAGGCAGCTTAAACCAGCTATTCGTGGACCTCACATGTGTCTGGAAGCAACACAGCTTGGTGTGATGTGTGACTGAGGGGGGATGACTTCCTGCCAGCCTCCCCTCCTTGTTAAAAGTAAATTCATGTTGTTATGAAATGCACAAGCCTGTTTCAATATCACTGACATGATGAAAACTGTGGTACTGGATTTTTCACTGTCAGCATGTGTATTTGGAGACCTCAGATGTTGACAAGTTGCTGTGTTTTTGTGATGGCATCTCAGTCTAGATTTTCCAGTGACTCTGTACCATTTAATTAAATCCTGGTGTGCATTTGTAGAAAAACTAACTAAAAAGGCAGCACAAAGAATAATGAGCCCTTTCACAGGGTCAGTGCTTCACCTTAATTATCAGTTCCATTTATTTCACTTATGCCAAACTAGGGTTCAAACAACAAGCCCTATTTGGACAATAAATTATCCTTGTCCCTGAAAAAAAATCTTTAAAGGTTGCAATAGTGCCCTTACTCAAGCTGTAAACATGTTTTCAATTAAGTCTTTGTTTCCCAAGATCCATCTAAAAATGAGAGGAAGATAGCTGGATGAATGAGCACCCCAGAGGGAAGCTGTACTAAATCTAAAAACTGGAAGGGAAGAGTCATCAGATTAAATGTGCAATGGGAACTGCACAAATAGTCTTTGTATTTCATTGTTTAAAAGCTGTTGTAAGAGCTTTTTTTTTTTTTTTTTTTTTCCAAATTCTGAGTTGCAGCATCTGCTGCTTTTCAACAGGATGGCTACGTTTTATCCTGAGGCATGTTGTTATAAACCATATTGCTTCTGTGGGATGTGTTTTAGAGTAGTTCTGAGCAGTTTGCAGATACTGGGACTATAAACTTATATTAATTGGGTTAAAATTAATTCCTTTAATACAAACCTGCTCCAGGCTTTCATTGAAATGGCAGAATGAATCTCTGGATGATTAGAAAAGAAGGTAGTTTGAAAAGGATGCAGAATGCACTCAGAAATTCTCTCTCTCAAACACAATCCCATTTACAGTGTGGCATAGAACTACAGAGCTCAATTAAAAGCTCAGTGGGTTTGCTGCCTCTTTATTTTTTTTCTATTAGGATTTTGAATGTGTTGAATGGGCAAGAGGAGTGTTTATGCTTGGGTGTAGGACTTAAAAGGGTATATCTTGTGTTGAGCAAATGCTTTAGACTGGCAAACTGTATGCTTGTAAATAACTTCTAAATCAGTAAGCCATATCCTAACATACCAGAAAGGGAAAGTGCTGATTGTCCTGACTTCTCCTTTCTTTATTTCCTTTAGAGTGCTTTATATTGGCCTTGCCTGTAATACAGCACGATACATCTACATCTCGTACCTGGAAAATGCCTGGACTGTTCTCCCGATGGAAGTGCTTCAAGGTAAGACCTTGCAGCACAAGATCAGGTGCTTCCATTTATCTTGTTTTCAACTGAGCTATGCCTAAGTGAAAAATCTGGTTATTTCTCTATTTTTCTGACCACAATTAGCCCAGAAGATGCAGGTTCATAAAACACATAAACCATTACTGTTTATCCTGGGAAATATTTGACGTCAAAAAGGGTGGGTGTGCATTTGATTTTGCACAGTTCTCTGTTTATTCAAACAGAACTGTGTGAGACCAACACACCCTTTAAATAAACAAAGAGACAGAAGCATGAGCTGGCTACACACCTACTGCAGATCCTGTTTGGTGGTAAATGTGAACTTCATTAAAAGCCAGAGCTTGCAGTCCTTGAAAGGATGCAGCAAAAGACTTCCAAACATAGTGTGGGTCATTCTGTCTCTGTTAAAACATTTCAGTTTTTCAGTTCCATCAGTACTTTTAGATGATAAAATTTTTCTTTTAATAGCTAGAGCAGAAGTTCTCTCAGTAGCTTTCTCAAAGCTAAGAGAACTTCTTTAAGAGACATGCCCTTTCACAAACTTATTTACAAGGACAGAGGTGTGGTCTATTGACAAGTAACTTGAGTCCTGTTTTCAAATCCTGTTGTAGAAGTCTCTAAGAACTTCATTGCAGTGTGAAAGAATACATTGTTCTAGCTTAGTTTTCATGACCTTTTTTGTGTCTTTGTGGTGGGTACCACTTCTCAAAACCATGAAAAAGTGGAACTATTTTACTTTCTATTTCTTCAATATTTGAAGAATACCATTTTGACCATCTTTTTAAAGCCAGTATTTTGGTTTTATACAATATTTAGAATTTTCTTCCACAGATTATACTTAGAAGTTTTATTTTTCTACGTGCAGCATAACTTGAATTTAAATTAACTTTTTCTACTATACTTACAGAGTTCTTTGTAAACTAGACTTTGAGTTACAAAATGCCATTAGAGAGCACTGTGTGATCTCTACATACACAGAGACACATCCAACCTGGCTCCTTAACCTTCCAAGCTAACAAAACCAGTTTATCATATTATAATTGCCACAACAGCAAGCTTCTGAATTTTGTTATTAAAAAGCTCCCAAACCACACCTGTTGAATTGATGCTTCATTGTTCATACCAAATGTTAAAATAGGAACATGTTGTGTTAAAATAGGAACACATTAGAAAGAACATGAAGAATGAGTATGTATTATACTCTCACCTGCTCAAACATCCAGGTAAAACAAATGGTAGCACTGGCAAAGCTTTGGGTGTTGCCTTTTAGGTAATCCTATTTTAAAGATACTCCATATCAAAATATACGAAAAAACCCTTGTGATTTCACCATTACTGCCGTAAGTTTGTGCCTGGAAGCATCCTATAAGTCATGGCTGAAAAAAGAAATTTCTTTTACTTTGAATATGGTTTTTATTCTGTTGAAATGTCAATATGAATTGCACAACACCTAGGTTTGCCTTTACATACAGCAAGACTTTGAGGGAGTGGTTTTGGTGGGGGATTTTGTACGGCACAATCCTGAGCAATTGAAATTTGAAGAAAAAATTAAGGACCTTCAAAATAATACTTTGCCGTAAATGTATCTGCCAGATGTTACCCTATTTAGCCACTGCTGAATCATGGGCTCCTTGGTTTATCTGGCTATTTGCAGTTATTTATAGTCAGCAAATGAGAGAGCTAAACCCAAAGCAAACCCACGCAGAGCTCCCCCAGCCAGCCCCCAGGTCTCTGTTCTGTGCTCTCCCCAGCCTGCGTCATTTGTTGGTCCCTGATGTCCACGGGTGCCCCGTGTGTGTCTGACACTGCCACTGCCTTTGTAGCAGTCCAGTCATCTCAGTCAGTGTTGCCAAATTGGGGATCAAGGTTATCTTTATAGAAGTACTGTTGACTTCCTCCCACTCCTTTATTCATTCCCTTCCTGCTCTTACCAGTTTTCGTCTTTTCTAGAGTTGTTATTTTTTTCTGCAGCAGTTCCAAGTTCTGTTTCTTTGAGCTCTGCTTTCTCTCCTACATAACCACTGTATTGTCAGTGACAGTAAGAAGTGACACCTTAATGCAATTTGGTGAGGTGGAAGCTCTTATTTTTAAGTGAGCTTGTTGACAGAGGGAAGCAAGAGTCGTAGCTGTTTTCTCCATGTAAGGATTAGAAGTATTGAAAACAAAAAAAGACTAGATTGTGTACAACACGTGGGCGCCATGTGGGCCATCAAGTTGATGGGTCTTTGAAACCCCTCGTTGAAGTCCTTATTCTAACTGTGCAGAACTTTTTTCCAGTAAACTGTCAAAGTCTATGTAAACTCCAGTTCCATCAGCTCAAGGGGTTTTAAGGCTAACAGAAGTTTTAGTTGACTTCTGTAAAAAGTTTGTTTTTCTGTTCAATGTGTTTCTGCAATACAAGCAGGATTATCCCCATGTGCTGTTGCTGAAGGGCATGGAGACATTTCTGGAAGATGACTCTGCAGACTGCATCTATTGATTGCAATAAGAACCATGCTGTGTTCCAGCTGCTGTTTGTAGCTGGGGTGAGGGCAGCACTCACTGCATTGCACTCTCAAAGGGGTAAATGAGGAGATTTAAATTCAGTTCTCAGTTCAAAGTTTTCAACCACTATGCTGTATTGGCTTGCACAGGCAATGTATGAAAATAAGAGCTGAAGCTGAATCTGTAATAACTGAAAATGTCAAGACATCCTTGTAAAGCATATATATCTCTATATATTGCACACAAGTAATCTTGTTCATTTGGCACTTAGCAGATGAAGTTCTGCTATGCACGTTAGCTGCAATTTATTGTACTAGGGCAGTGGTCCAGATTCTCTCATAACAGCTATGCTAGCTCACCAATTTGCATGACAGGATTTTTTTCTAAATTACAAAATTATCTTGTTAACCTGAAAATGAGCTGTTTTCACCTGGGAGTTATTCATCAAACTCCAAAACAAGTACTATTCTAAGAAGTGATTCCTACTGTTGTTCCAGCAACACAGTTATGTCTAGAGAGCAGAGTTTGGCCTTTGGCTGACAATAATTCTGATATGTATTTCTCATGAAATAAATTTGGATCCCCAAATCTTCAGCTCGTGGTTTACGTGTAAGTTATCCTAAATTGACTAAAATTGCAAGCATCACTCTAGGGTTGCTGCACTTGTTGGAACTTTCATGCAGATGATGAAATGGTGGTTAGTGGTTTTAGCAAATAATGTCAAAATATATATAGTGAGCAACTTCTTTTAAAAAGAATTGTGGTTAGCAGTAACAGTAATCCAGACCAGACTTCTTATGTAAGTTGTGGTAAAAACTCTTCCAAATAGTTACTGTTGTATAAATGATTATAATAAAAATCACATTAATAATGTACACGTACTAAAATAAAAAGGCTGTGCCTTTAAAGGCAAGTGTAGTGAGCTGATTTAAAGGTATGGATTTGTTTTCAGAGAAACTAGAACACTGTGTTCTAGTGAGGCTTTCACTGCTAAAGATGAAAACATCCAAGAACCTGTTGGTTAAGTTATGGCCTTTGTTTGGCCTTCAAACAAACTCAGTTCAAATAATTTCTGATGTGTTTTTTATTTGCCTGGCTTTAAGAATTGGCTTTCTCCTAATAATCTATAAAACTGCATGTTTTATGTTAATTGATGTACTTCCTAAACCAAAACCACTTTACCTATCTTAAATTAGCTCTGCTTTGTTATTGGGGCAGCTCTTGGTTGCTCTTTGTAGTGCATCCATGGATTTGCATTAAAGAAAGTAGAGACTCAGTGAATATTAAATCTCTTAAGCTTTCTGCATAGAAAATGTGTGAGTTTTAAAGCCTTAGACTATAAATGGTAAGGTAATACAGACACAAGCTTTGTTTTTCAACACAGTGATGTACTAATACCAAAACCGTGAGAGAGATATATACGTATATATATGTATAATACCCAAAGCTTGAGGCATTTTGGGTTTGATTTTGAGTGAATTTGACCTTTACAGCCTGGTGGACATCAGACGTGTATACCTGCACTGTATCGATTTCATACAGCGCTATTTCTCATTTTACCTAAGCAAAATGCACATTATTCAGTATGTTATGAAAATGTGTTTTCTTGCTCTTAGGAGTCTTCAGCCTAAATGCCTAAGTAATTATTGATTGTCCAACTGTTCATTACTAAGTCAAGTGTAGAGGACAGAAACATGTTGACTAAATCATCAGTTGTGCCAATATTTGTTTAAAACCGAGGCAATAGAGCCTAGGCATTGGTAAACTGTGATGACTATTTTTAATACCTCTGAAATAAGGAAAAAATATTCCCACTCAGTCTGAGGGTGGCAAAATAGTTCAGGCTTATTTAATGTGTGATGAACTACAAAACTGTTGTTGGTTTTCTGACTTCTCCACAACCCTGCCTTTTCCTGTCCTGTTCTTCCCCACTCCATACAGGCCCCCAGGAGGGCTCCACCTGCAGCCAGTCTCCCACACTGGTGGTCATGTGCTGGCCTTCCCTTAGCTCTCCTGTAGGAGAAAAAAAGTGTTCCCAACCCCAAATCTGCCGGATAGACACTTCCATGGTCTCTGCTGGGGGCTGGGGCTGCTGTGGGGCCGTGGTTGGTGGCACTGAGGACTGGGGAGTGAAAAGGGCAGGAGGGGATGAATTCTTGCCTCTGAAATGGCATGAGTACCTCTAATGCTGTTTGGATTTTATGACCTTTGTGCTGTGCCTTCACTCTGGCACTAAGGAGACTGCTGAGAAGCATCAGTGCTTTAATTGCCTGCAGCTTGTGAAATACTGGGACTGTATTCCAAAGGCCCTGGGTCACTATGAAAGCACAAGGAATCTGGCAGAAAGACTTATCTCCCTAGGGTCTGTGTCTCCAGAAGAGTAGTGAGGTCGTCTTAGAGGGAGGAAGAGCTTTTGACAGGCTCTGCAGAAGGAGTTGTCTCTGTGGCTTGGTTTGGAGTATCACATTACCAAGAGCTGATCAGTACTTCACAGATACTTGTCACCGGAGGGTTTTTGTTGTTGTTTCCTCCACGTGCTCCAGCTGCTGAGTGCAGTTGCTCCTGTGTTGTGCCGGCACCGTGCTGGTGCTCTGACCGTGCCTCCTTTCCGCAGGTGTGACACACGCAGCTATCTGGGCAGCCTGCATCTCGTACCTGAGCGCGGCCGTGCCCCCCGAGCTGAGGACGTCGGCACAGGGAATACTGCAGGGGCTCCACCTGGGGCTGGGCAGGGGATGCGGAGCCATGGTTGGAGGAGTCTTGGTCAATTACTTCGGTAAGGAAAAGTAATATTGAGAATTTGAATTGTAATTATTCTGCTTTTACCAAACGGTCAGATTTAAGCTCATTTATGCTGTAGGTGTTGTTATACTTTAAAGAGTTACACACTTTGTATGGATCACAGGATCATAGAACTGCTCAGGCTGGGGAGGGCCCTGAGATCTCCGGTCCAGGTCTCTGATCAAAGCAAGGTCAGCACTGCATTCAGACCAAATTGCTCAGGGCTTTGTTCTGTCAGTGTTCCAGATTGATTCAATATGTTACGCCTAGGTATTTTCATTATTGTGTCGAATACCCAACCTGATCTGTAAGTAAGATGAATGAATCCTTTGTGAGAGAATAGGTTGATACTATAAAGCCTCTCAATGAACAAATGAGAATCTAATTATTTGCTTAAAAATCCTTTGCAAAGCCTGTTGAAGAAGTGATGGGGGAGGAAAATGTAATGAAACAAGCTAATGAGAGTCTACATGGGCAATATATAGCCAAGAAGCACGTAATGCTGACTCATTTTATTTTAAGTAGGTTCTCAATTTAGGAAAAAAAAATCTCATTACAGGTCCTGCTGCCACATTCAGAGGAATAGGGATGGCTTGTTTAGTGATTCTGCTTCTGTTTGCACTGATCCAGTGGATGTTGGTTCCTGATGAAGAAGAAGGTAAATGTCCATGTCACAGAGACAGAATTAAAAGTAGTGGAAAAAAGATCTCTCTGTAGCTGCTCCTGCAGCTTTACTTTGGATGTTTGGTGTCTTAACTTGGATTTTGACAAAACAGTTCATTTCCAGTGGAAAGGTTTTGTTCTGAGCAGTGAAGAAATTGAAGTGGTGTGCTGCTGCTGTAAGAAGGGGGCAGCATTGGGTTCTTGAATGTCCATCGAAGGAAAGCATGATATATTTTGCTGCCTGTATGTCCTCTCAGTTCTGAGAATCCCTTAGGTTAGTCTTTAGAGCTGTAGTGAGTCATTTCAGTTGCACCAATTCTTTAAGGTCACCTCGATCCCACTTTGTGCTCTCATAGCCACCTGCTAGAAATTGTAGAGGTGGCTTCAGAGGACACAAAACTTTGTAGATTTTTTTTTTTTTTTTTTTTTAAACCTGAGATATCTTTCCTCTGGTGGAGGAGAAACTAAATACTTGGAGCAAAGTTAGGGGTTTACCATAAATCTAATTCTTACAAAGACAGTAAAACTCTGGCTAACTGTGAAAAGTCATGACTTTTTGAGCTGCTTTTTACCCAACTACTTTCCAGTATGAGCTTTGAGTATGAAATGAAACTTAGTTTTCTTTAGCTGGAATATTAAATTACCTAGTTATCAAGCTGCCTGTACTGAAATGTTCAAATATGTATTTGGCTGGTATTTTCTTTACCTGTGTTTAAATGATAATGGCAAAAAAATGGAAAGGTGAAAATGCTCTTTGCTGCTTCAGTTTCCCATCAGCACTCAGTTAATGACCCATGAACCTATGAAAGGCCAGTTTGTTCACAGTGGCCTTATTCTCTCTGTTTCTGTCTTTGGTTTTCATTTAATACACACTACCCATTTTAACAGTGTGTGTGTTAATTTAAAGCATGACAGTAATTAGGCTGCCTTCAAGCAGACCAGTTGGATGAGTAAAACGAAGCATGTGGTCAAGTGTGTGCAGGATTATTCTCTTCATCTTTACTCTTTGAGAACATCCAGCCCTTTCTTAAAATATCCAGTACTATCTAGGAGTTTGTAAACCAAATGTAATTTTATAATTTTGAAAAAAATATATTTTTAATCTGTAAAGTATTTTATTGGGAAAAAATACTTTTTTCAAAGTTTACAGAATGTGTTTTTTACAGAGAGCATAGCTATTACTGAAAATAACCCACAGTTACTAAAAATCTGTTTAATTATTTTTTTCTATGAATACTCTGGCTGTTCCAGATTGTCAGGCACATTGGGTTGGGTCATGGCAGTCATTTTATGGATGACATTTCAAGATAGCTATGAAAACAATTACAGTTGATTGGAAGACATTAGATGTAAAGGGCTCTTGGGAGGATTTCTTCCTTTACCTGAAACGCTTTGCCATATACTTCTGTGTCTTCCAGTGTGTCACTGTGCTGAATTCTTGTGTCACTAAGTGCACAGTAACTATTTGCTGGGAACAGCTGGAGTTTTCCATACTGCTCAGCCCCCGTGCAGTGGCACAGCAGCCGTGCTCGTCAGGCACCAGTCACGTTTCCCTAACTAGACTGAGCTGTGTCTGGCTCCTGGCAGTTTGTGCCAGTGTTCTGCTTCCAGGGCAGGGATAACCACAGTGTGAAAGCAAAAAACATTTCATGCTCATTGTCTGCTCCAGGGGTTGGGTGTTTTTAAAGCTTGTTGGCTTTTCCAGTGATGACTTTGTTTTAAACTTCAGAAAAGACAATGCTGGCGGAAAGGATTCCAGTGCCTTCCAGTCCTGTTCCCATAGCAACTATTGACCTTGTCCAGCAGCAGTCAGAAGATATCATGCCTCGGACTGAGCCCAGACTGCCTCCAAAGAAAACTAAACACCAAGAAGAGCAAGAGGATGTGAACAAGCCTGCCTGGGGCATCAGTTCTTCTCCATGGGTCACCTTAGCTTATGCTGTCTACCAGATAAAAGAGATGGTTAAACTATCCAAAACCAATCCAGCTCCTGAGAATCAGCCTTTACAGGTAATCTTCTGATGTTCAGGAACTTCTTATGTAATTTTAGCTGCTTTAAAACCTTTACAGCTCTGAAAATCTGTTAGTACCTGGCAGGTATTTTCTGTCAGCTTGTATTAAAGCTGGGCTTGTGACACAGTAGTTGAAATCTGTGTTGTTTTCTATGTACAGTGAAGCAGGAATAATTTTGCAAGTAGTATCTTCCTGGAGATAGTAGGAGAAGAGACATAGAAAAGGACTCTGTTTTACAGACCTGGGTATATTTGGATTCCCTTTAAGTTTACATTTCTTTTCATATTAGTTGGAATGTACAGGTTATGCATTCTGCAGAATTTACAAGGTGATAATTGAACATGAAGATGCACAGCTGCTTAACAGACCGTAAAGTTATTTTTATTTAGTTTTTCTTCCTTAGATGATGCTGTCAGACATTTACATGGCTGTTGTGTGCCAGGCAGCTACTGACTGGATACAGAACCTTCCTTTCAAATGAAGTTAATCTCTTTTTTACCTAGAGTTACACAGATAAGAGCCATCCTGAGACTTCAAATATCTGGCGGCTGGTGCTTACTGTGCACCATTACCCTTCTGTTCGGTCTCTCTACACAACAGCTTGTAATAGCTGCCTCAGAGGTTGGGTGGGCTTGGATCTTGACCTTGTAATGCTCTGGCCATGCCTTTCTGAGTGGAGCTGAGCACACTGCTCAGCCAGGTAGGGAAGTGCTGTCAGTCAGGGTTCAGAGCAGCCCGGTCAGCCTCAGCCGCTGTGTTTGCCTGTCTGAAGGAGTGGCTGAGGTTCCTTCTTGCACCCCGTAGGCGTAAACACAGAAATGCTTTTTCCACAAGTGCTGTCTTTAGAAATGGGTAATTTGGGATGTGAGTGTGAATCAGCAGAGCTGTGTGTAGGAATTTCACCTGGTCAGTGACCCTCCTGCCTTTCTTACTTGATTTTATTCTTGGAAATATGTTACAGGCGTGCTTTAGGTTGGCTGGGGTTTTTGTTTGGTTTTGACCTTTCCAGAGTCCAAGAATCTGAGCTGAAGAATCACAAGGTCTCTGACAAAGTAATGGGTCCAAACTGCTCAGTTTCCCATTGCAAATGTCCTCAGGGTCTGGTTAGTGTAAGCTGCCCTCTGTTAAATCAGAGCAAAGAAGTTAAACAGAATTCAGGCAATGAACATGGCAAGAAAATAATGTTTTGCAGGTATGAGAGTGTCTGAGAGTGACTCATCCAACACTGCTGGACACAACCCAGCTTGCTTCCCTGAGCACTGTGAAGTGGCCAAAAGGGCTTTTGTGCCTCTTCTCTATGGCACAGGTCCCTTCACTATGCTTTTCTTCCTGTAAAAATACAGTGCTGATGTAAAAGTACTTCTTGTTAATGTGCCAAAATTCAATGCACCAAAAAAATTGTATCATTTTCTTCATCATGTGTATTCTCCCAAAATTTCTTATCCCTGTTTCAGTGCTCCAGGAGGACAAACTGGCTCCAAAATATTTCAGGCTTTTTGCTCAGTCATTTATTTTAGGCTGATGATATCAAAATACTGAAAGTAGGCAAAGGTTGCCCACCTCTCCTATTAAGTTTGTTAAATAGCTTTCTTACACTGAAAACAGATCATTTGGAAGGAGGTTCAGTGCACAGAGAATTAGTGACAAAAATTATTCCTCCTTATTTCATGAAGATTTTGGATCAGTTTTGCTTCTGCTTGCTTATACTCCTGCAAACAAAGGTACAATCCTAGCCTTATTCTCTATGCTTTGGTGCAAAACAAATAATCGTAGGCAGTACATCACCTTCTAATGAAATGTGGTAGCGTGGAGGTTTGCTGTTTCAGCCCTGGGAATGTAACTGGTGTTTAAATGTGCTCTTATGTTCCCCGATAAGCTTGTTGGATTTGTACATCAATAACAGCAAAAATTCTGCCAGTCAGAAAGTCTGAGCAGTATCTTGGGGAGGGTGGGATCAGCTGAAAAAAGCTGGATTTAAGAAGCGTGGAAAAAAAAATGTTTTAGATTTGTTTAGTCAAAAGAATTATCTTGTCTAAACACTTTGAAGTCCAGTTAATTGTTTTTTCCCCCTTGAAACACAAGTTTGTTTTTTGCATGCTTCTTGGGAAAGTGCAGTTAGGAAAAGAGATGGAAGGTAAGCTGCTGTCTGCTTGCTGTTAGTGTCATCTGGATTTAAATGTCCTACTTTTGCTTTGCTGCTTTAAATTTGATTTGTTTTGTTGCGGCCATTCAAAGCAAGTGCTCTGTGACTTTCCAGCAGTGCCTGAATGCATCTGGGGGTGTGCCGGTGGGGACAGTGTCCCGAGTATTGATACTGACTTTTGGCATGCAACCCTTTCCCCTCTTTTTAGAAAACCAATGAGAACTGCAGTGCTTCATCAGCCAGCTCAGCAAGGCAGCCCCAAAATCCGACAGATTCTGAGCAGTCCAGAAATTGTTCGGCACCAACACCTACGGCACCGTCGGATTCCCAAGCAGATGGCAGCCGCGTGGTGTCGGATCACGATGCTCAGCCTGCTGCTGCAGGGCCCTGAGGTGCGCTCATCTTACCAAATCCAGTGCATGGAATTCTGCTTCTCACCTGGGAAACGCTGGAGTAGGAGCTCAAAAGTAGGACTTCCTTCATCTTAACAATCATAACGTGATGCAGTGCAAGCTTTTAACTATATAAAGAATATTCATATGACTACACAGAGCAACATGAGCAGGGAAGCCAAAAGTTTGGATTCTTGAGGGAAGTGATGTGGCCAGATAAAATGGTAGGAAGAATTCTCGGCTGCTTTGCTAAAGTTGAGTCGAGTGCTATGAGATTTCTTTGCCATCTGTGGAAAAAAGGGGGTTCATTCCCCTCATTTGTTGAGGCGTAGTTGTGTCTGACTTGATTGGATAATATATATTTTTTTTTCTTCAAATTTATTCCCAAATCAAAATTAAAAGACTTTTTAAGAGAGACACTGTGTTTCCATGAATAATCTATTAGAAAATACCAGATCTAATAATTCTAGGAATGTCATGAAACTGTCTCTGGAAAGATTTCTCAGAAACAGTAGCTTAAGGAAGCGTATCTTAATGTTACGGTGACGGATTAAGTAAATTACACGCATATTCAAAGAATATGTTTTTGAAGCTAATGTTCTGTTGTTTGAGATAAAAGTTTATTTCTGCAAAGCAAGGTTTTGAAATGGTGTTTTAGTGCAACACAAAGGCAGGAGGAAGGCTCCTGGAGTTACCCTCTGTGCTTGCAGCCCTGCAGCTGGGCATAAGGTGGTGTGCGTTTGAGGAATTCTAGGTTTGCTGTTGGATTGAGATCAGAATCTCTGACCAAGATTGCACAGCCTGAGGTTGATCAATGGTCTTTTGGGGTTTTTTATTTCATCATCTATACAGGGGTTTATTTAATGCATTATAGTTATTATGGTTATTTATTAAGGAAACGGTAAGCTTTAAGTGCCTAGGGGAGATGGGGGGGTAGGGAGGAATCACCTAAAAATCTTAATGTTTAGGATTATAGGGGCAAAGTAGTGGATGCAGAAATCGAGTGAGAGATTCTCAGGAGGAAGCAAATGTAACTCAATTGCAGTATGTTTAGGAAGTTACTTTGCCCAATGTCAAGACACTGGAGGACTTTGGATTATGTTTTGTTATGCTTCTTAATACTGTCTGCAGCCAGCTCGTGCTGGTGCATAGTGAAAATTGCTGCTGGAGGGAAATCCTCGGGCTCAGGGAAGAGTCGGGGGGGTTTAGTCAGGATAGTGTTTTGGCCCATTTTTCTTAGATGTTCCCGTAGATCCTGAGCACTCTGCTCCCCTGGGACCGAGGGAGCACTGCTCAGCTGCCCTCCTGGCAGTGAGAGGTGTGTGTGGGGGGCTGCACTGAGCCAGAGGCAAGGCCAACTGGAGCCCAGAGTCAGGGAGAGCAAGGTGGCAGCAGCTGAGCAGGGAAGGGGCTGCACAGGTTTTACCCACTCTGACATCTGTTAGCTTGACTGAAGGGGTGTCCCGTAGCTGTGCTTTAGCTGTGCTTTTAGAACAACCCACGTTCTGGCAGTGCCTGGGACCAACACCATAGACAATAAAAAGAAACATCAACGACTAGCCACTAGTTACTTTTTTTGCACTTGAACTTAAATGTACTGTACTCACATAAATCCTCATGACTTGTCTAAGTGTCCTTTAAAATCAGAAATGTATTTATTGTATGTTTGTATAACTTGGGGGAGAACTAAAGACTGAACAGGTGACAGGACAGAAGGATGCTAAAAATCATCTTGAGGCTAACCAACCATTTGTTGAGTTCATGCTGTACGGTGTTACCTCAGCTGCTACTGCATAGCACCTGGATTGTGAAGTGAAGAGCTTGTACACTGTGTTTACACTTCAGAATTGTGTATTTGAAATGCCTGCTCTTTTTGGAATTGTATAGTCATTCTATGTTGCAAAATGGACATGTACACCTGGATTTTGATATTTGTGAAACTGTAAAAACTGTGGTAAGAAATATAAAATATCCATAACATATTTAATAGTATCAACACGAACTTTTATTTTATTTGCTCATATTAGTGTCAGCAGTGAACATAACCACTTGAAGTGAAAATAATTCAGTGATAATGACCTTTTACTAGTCACTGGAGGATGCTGAACTGAGAGCCTGGGAACTACTCTTGCACTGTGTTAAAACAGTATTTGATAATAAAATGTGACTGTAAGCACCAATTCCCTTCTGTGGGTTGCAGGGAATGTAAGGGACACAAACCCATGCGTGTTGTAAACTGGTCGATATGGAGGAGTGCAGGGCATCACTGTGAACACAGCTGAAATGAGAGAAAAATGCAACATCCTTTGTGAAGGGAGAAGGGCTTTTATAAGAGTCAGGGCAATGGATTAATGCCTAGATTCTGTTCCTGGATTTTCTAGCTGAACAGTGGACAGTACTTAACAATTGTGTTTTGGTAAGGCTGTGTCATCTCCACATATCACAGGACCACTGTGCAAGTGAACAGGGCTCCAGTGACAGCAGCTGGTCTTGGTGGGTTTTGTTTATGGAGTGTTCCCAGTGTTGGAATAAGCTTGGGAGGATTTTTAACATCACTATTAGCTTACCACTAAGGTAGCCATCATCTTTCTCCTGTTGCTGCCATTCTGTTGTGCATGCATTTAGCAGTTTCCTGCTCTACTTTGGATGGTATTTACCCATCCCTGCCAGGTAATGGATCTCACAACTATATAAAGCATAATTCTATTTAATTTTTATTGCTTTTTAACTTTTTTCCTTGTTGAAGCAGGTGTACTTCTAGTATTCTTCTAAAACATGTAATTACCTAAACTGGGAGGGGTTTTTCCATTTAGCATACTGCTTAGGTAAAATACTACCTTAATGTATAATCTGGGCTATTGTATTTAAATACATATTATGGACTTACATAGTACATATATGTACTTACATACCTCCATATTATGGAAGGGTACTCATCACTACCTCACTAAAGAGAAGACATCCAGAAAAACTGTGTTTAAGCTCAGACAAATCTGATTCTCTCCCTTGGCCTCAAATTTCTTGGATGGGGGTTCTTGGCTACCTATGAAGTACACTGAAAAAAGCCTGTGAACTTTAAAACATCCAAGAAACATTAAGACATCCCTTTGAGTGTCCTTTGCCTAATTTGTAATGATTCTAAGTTCTCCATTTTCATGATGGTGACACAGACAAAGATTAAATAAATCTGATTTGGTCTACGGTCGATGTTCAGGGGGAAGTTTCCACCCTTCTCCTAAACCATCCAAGATGCTGAGGCTTTCCTCTGTTTGCACAACTGCTTGTTGCTAGTGCCAGAGCCCCCCCCCAAGCCAAACCTGACTTCCAGAGTGTGGGTGGCAATTTAGCTGTGGATTTGGTAGCAGCAGCCTCTCTTAGGGGTGAGTCTTGTTGCTAGTGGCCTTTCTAAACAGAACTCTTGCTCTGTTTCTGAATGTTCTGGACTTAACAGCAAATGCCTTTTTGGATCACCTGCTTGACATGGCTTTTCTCTGCTAAGCATGCTTTAGAATCTGTGTAAATACTGAAAATTTTATGGCACCAAAGTGTGTTAATTATCTCTTTACTGTAAAATGGAAGAGTTCCTTTAAAATTTAAGCAAAGCTGAAGCAATATAAAGGAGGAATGACCGTGTCAGTAAGGCTTTAAGGATTTCAAGCACCAGCTCCTTTGTTACACAGAGGATCTCTTGGATTATGGATTGGCCACACTTCTTAGCACCTTTGGAGGTAATGGTTTTTGTCCCTGGTGCAGTGAGGGACAAGGAGAAGCCAGGACAGCACCTGCACTGCTGAAGTGATGCTGCACCACCAGGCATGTTACAAAGAACAGACACCCCTTTTCAAGCAGATCAATCCCAGTCTGACATGGCCTTCTTGAGCACCAACTGCTCCCTGTTGCTGACAGTTCCTGGTGGGTTTGTAAGATCAGATGGTGATAGAATTAATGGTCTTTTGTTTTCTGCAGTGTGTAAGACAGTAAAGGAAAACAGCAAAGTGAGAACAGAAGACTACAGGGAGGGGTAGTCTAAAGAACAAAAGAAAGAAGTGGCATCTGCAGGTTGATGAACTGAGGTACAACACTCTACTCTCTAGCCTAGGACTGTGTAATACATAAACTGAAAGATGTGACTGCCTAAATTTCTCTCCCTGATCTATTTTTCTTCCCCACATACCTCCTGTGAGAAGTCCCACAGACAGCTGAGAAAGGGAAGGTAAAAGCCAGGTATCTTCCCCCATTGCTTTGCCAAGAATGATTTTCTGCTTCTTACTCAGTGAACAAACTACTGAGTACTCTGAGGCCAGTGGAGCTCTGTGTGGGTTATCTGCACTCCCAGTTCCAGGCTCACAGCAGCACTCTGGCCCTGCTAATAGCAGTTTTTCCAAAAAGCTGAAACAGCCTCAGCCTTTGTGGCCTTTCTGGGGCTTTTGAGAGGCCTGGAAGAGACAACAGCACCCACCTGAGGTAAGCTGACACTGAAACTGAAGGCAAAGCAAAAACCTTTGGGGATGGAAAACCTCTCCTAAGCCATCTGCATTGTCAGAGGTGGAGAAGCAGAGGGCTAGAGAAAGATTTAGCAGAAGATCTGTACAAGAGGTAAAAAAGTCTGTAAATAAAGACTTGGAAAGAACAAAACACAGTATAACTACAGCAGAGATCAAGAATGGGCAGAGGGTGAAATGTCAGGCAAAAGGGAGCTTGCTAAAGGCAGAGAAGGATGAAGCTAACAGACAAGCCCAGCCAGAAGAGGAAACAAACCTCGTTCAGCTGCAGTAACTCTCTATGAAAGGTCTCACAAACGAGCACAGTTTATCGACACTCTAACAGCATTGTCAGAAGTGCTGACACAGAAGGTACACAGTAAAGAGTATTAAAAATGGCTTTTCCTCCCTCTAGTGCTCAGCACAGAGGACTTGATGATGGAAAGGGCCAAAACAGATTCTCTGTTTACTAGAGGTAGTGTCCTTGGTAAAAGAAGGCATCCTGGTGGACAGGCTGTCTCCAGTACTTGCCTTGGAAATATGCAATGTTTGTTTCCCCAGTGAAAATACCCATAGCATGAGATTCCTTTTCCTTTGAACAGTCCCTTGAGCAGTTTTCTTTTGTTGCTCTAATCAGGTAACATCTGTGATACAGGAAACAGTTTTTCCAAAAATCCTTCTTTGTCCACCAGCAACCACAAGAAAAGGCCAAGTGTGAGTTCTCATTCTGTATCCTGCCTTTCTAGGACAAGTGTGTTTTCTGTTTCTTTTTTATGGTGTTATTTATCAAAGCAGCTCAGTAGCATATGGAAATGGAATTTGTGTATGCATTTCATTTTCATTCTCCTCATCTTCTTCATGGACAGAATTGGCTGGCTCATCTTGCTCAGACTGTGCCCTTGTCTCAAACAGCTGCTCTTCCAGGAAGGAGCTCCCAATGCCAAACTGCTCCTCGTGCGCCTTTGTTTCTGCAGGTGAGACGTGGGGAGATCCCAGAACAAAAGCTGCAAACCTGCCAAATTTTGAAAGGGAAAAGTGATCAGCTGAGAAATTAAAAGAAGAAATAGTGTAAATTCTACGTGTATTGCTATTTAAGCAGGAGTGTTGTAAGGACATCCCCACAGGCAGTGCAGATGAGTTGGAAGTTCCAGTAACAAATGGCAGCAGCCCCAAAGACTGGTTTCCCCAGCTCAACTTTTCAGTATTTTCTGTAGAAGTAACTTTTGCTCTTCTGGAAACCATCTGCAGGGTCTTGTGACTAAGCAAGAAGATCTAACTTCATTTTCACGTCTTGTCAGTACTTGCAAGGGTAATCCAGAGTAAGCATTTGTACAGTGGGGTAGTTGGTACTTTAGCTTCTAAAAATAAAATAAAGCTGTGGCCTATTTGAAACAAAGGCTGTAAGGAATTGAGGTGTGTTATTGCTAATGAAAGGAAATAATGGCATGAATTCTGCACTCCTATGTTGTGTGTAGTCACCTTGTTCCTGGTGCTGCATGCACACTGTGGGCAAGCTGAGCTCAAGTCTTCCCAAAGAATTCCTGCCTCTGGTGAACCTGGAGCTGCAGACTGGGAATTTTGCAGCTGCTTCAAGTAAATGCCAGAACAAAGCATGAACTTAGCACTGTCCCTATACTGAATCCACCACAAAGGTTATTTTCAGTGGGAAACTCCATTGAGGAGAGAGAACGGAGCTGGAGGTTTCTGGCAAGAGTGTGGGAACAGACGGCAGTTCTGACACCTGGGTAAGTGTCGACAGCATCAGAGAAATGTATGAAAAAGGAAATGCAGCTACATTCTGGAGCTCTGGTAAACTGATCAATAATTTACATTTCAGACTTAACATTTCTGTGAGATGAACGTCGTCACCTCGCTGTTCTTGGAAGCTCTGTTAGTCTAAATGGGGAACAGGTTTGCCTTGGGATGAACCACAGTCTGATGCTTAATGGGAGCTGAGAGGGGTTCTCCAAATATGATTGCTCTTGGTTCTCCTTTTTATTTCCCTACTCTCAACCAGTGAAGAATTTATAACAACTCTATTAATGAAATGATGGCTAGAAAATACATGTGTCAGTTGTTTTGTACATTTGGTGGTATTTAGTTCTGCAGTACAACAGTAAGCTTTCACTTTTTTATCTCTCCATCATGCTGAAGAAGGCAAGCAGCTTAGAAAGACAGTTTAACAGTAAATCTATAAAACCTGGCAGAGAGGCTGTCTGTGTGCCAGTTCCAGGAAGATGAAGGTTCTGAAACGGGGCTTAACTTGCTACTGATTAAATTCCAAGCTAACTGGGGTTCCTTTAAAATCGTCATACTTGGTTCTGTAGTAAGACTAAGTCTTTGTGGCTGGCTAATGTATGAAACTCTGCTTCTGATATCTTCAAGGGTGTTTTTATGAGAATACCTTGTTAGGATTAGTTTTATATTCTGCAGAGTTTTCTAGCTTTGCTTTCTTGACCCTTCCTCACCTATATTTGTCTTAGGTTTATCTCTTAAGCTATATGTGGCACAGCTCTTCTACCTGTTCTATTTGGTAGTTGCAGGTATTGATTTCTTTCTCTGTATTCTTAGTCTTAGATAGTCTACTTCAATAACAGGATTCCCTGACTCTGCAGGTTTGTAGTTGCAGAGCTTAGTACAGGTAATATTTGAGTATGTATCTTCAACCTGCCCTAATTTTACACCACAGAAAAGGGCACTGCCCTAGAACCTGAAGGAGAGCAATTTCACTGGTTAGAGAGCCACCAGGGTTGCTGCAAGAGCTTACAGAGGCACGCAGGAAGCCTTTAAGTTCAATGACCATGAATCAGCTGTGAAGGTCTGCAAACTCCCAAGAGTAATTTGTGGTCAGAGAGGAACAAACAATGAAGTTTAATGCCACCAGCCAGTAATACCCTTGAGAGGTGTGGCTGTGGTCCTGAGTGGGATATGCAAGATAAACACACCTGGAAGAGTGCCTTTAGTGGCATTCATGTCTGCTGTGTGCCAGTGTCTGTGCACTGTGTTTCCTGTTTTAGAGGAGCTGGGTTTTCATACCTGTGTGGATCCTGGAGTTTGGATATAGCTATCCATGATGGGAAGTCAGGGCTCCTGCAGAATGAGCGCAGCTCCTCCAGAGCTCTGATAGTTTCACTTTCACCTTGTTCTCGATATTCCTCTTCAGTGAGGTATTTAAACACCAATTTTTTTGATTTAAAGTGATGCTTCATTTTTCTAGGATGAAATTAATCAGTATTTATAAAGTCTTCTGGCATGTAATTATCTGTCCTCTGTCTCTATACCTGCTATTAACATGCATTAGTCACCTCTACCCTTTTAAGAGAACAAGCTGTATTCTTACATTTGAGGACAAGGTACGTAATGTTTGCTAGCCTGTTTACCCTAGGTCTTAACCCAAGTTGTAGAATTTCACATGGTATTTAATGAGCTTCAGATGAGCTTTAGATCAGGTCCTTATTGTGTATGCATGGACTAAAATCTCAGAGAATGAAAGAGATGGCTGCTTGCTCAGCCATTTTTAGGTGCAAAATGCAAAATGTGTCTGCAGAGACATGGGCTGAATCAAAACCCAGTCTGCATATGTTACTTCAAAGATAAGCAATGCTCTAAGCCTGTTGTGAGTTGTTCATGTTGTTTACTAGATTGCTTCTCTTAAATCTTGCTCTAAATTACAAAACTGAGTAATCTGAGGCCAAAATGTTTACAATCTGATGGTTTTTTAGCTGCTGCGTAGCGATGTATAATATAATTAGATATAAATTAGAAAGTGTGCCATGTTCTGTTTCCTTCTGTCGACTGCTTTCAATTTAAATGTTGTGATGAGCTAAGATAAGCAAGGGCTGGATGCCCATAAAACTTTCAGCTCTGTATAAAAACACCTGCTCCAACATCAGCAGCATTCAACTTTCCTCCTTATAGCCCTTTAAAGCAGAGAACTGTAGCCATTGTTTAAGTCAAATGGTGAAGGGTCTTGCTGGCTCAGTGAGATCTACTGTTATTAACAAGAAATGCTGCAAGATTTGAAATTATTTTGAGATATTTGCTGCTCTGAACTGTGTATCTGGCATCATGGCCTCACGGTGTGGTGCTGTGGCTTGAGGATTTTGAAACAGAAAAATTATAAAGCCCTTAGCATTCTCCTAAGAGAGATTTACAGAGCTGTATTTCTTTATAGAAGCATCAGTTCATGAAAACCAAAATAAAAGAACCACAAAAGAATAAACTACAGTGTTTCAGAGTAAATCCTGAAAGTGAAAGTACACTTGTGGCCACACCATACTGATTCCTGGGTGGTCTGAACCTGCTTACAACAGGTGTTGATCTTACATGTTACTTTTGAAACAGCTGTTGCTTCTCAGCTGCAAGCAAAAATTGGTCTACAACAAATGTTAAATTCTACCTAAAATAAAAAAGCTTCAACTCAGGCCACATTTCAGCATGTAAAAAGAGAAGACAAGACCAAAGCAGTATGTTCTTCAAAACTAAACAATGTATTAAAAAAAAACTCAAAGCCCAAATTATTTGGGTTTTATTATTTTGGTTATGCCAGTTCTAGCCTTTGCCTCTTCCTACTTCTTTGTGCTTCAGCAGAGTCCACAGCTATGGAACAGTCTGTACTAAGACTCTGAAGCTGGATGCTATCCATCACTGAAGGTAAAAAACAGATGTCAATTGGCAGGGGTTTTTAGAATCTTCATTTGAGTGTTGCACTTGTGCTAAAACATGCTTCAAATTCAAGGCTGAGCAAACACGTTGTTCCTGTATTGCTACTGAAAACACTTAGCAAGTTAAGGTCTACCTACTGCAAGCAGTTCCTGTTCCAAATCCACAATGTAAATGGGCCTCTAGGAATACTGAGGAATATCTCCTTAGTTAGCAATTCTGATAGATTGCTTCCATGAATCACAGGGAAGTAACAAACTGGGAAAACTAAAATCATGGAGAACACTATTTTGTGAGTATGTGATTTCAGTCTCTGAATTCTATTCAACCTCCAAGGGCTGTCACTTTTGAACAGTGCATCCCTGGTGATGGTACACTGTTTTATCCCTAAGATTCCATATGAGATCTCTGCAGCTTCTCACTACACGTCAAACCAAGGCAGTATTGCTGCAGTCTAATCAATCAAACAGAAATGTTCTGGTTGCCATATGCCATGCACTAGAAGGTGCTACATTAGTCCTTAAGAACACAGTCACATTTCTCCATTATCCACAGAGCAAAACTTATGCTTAAAACTGACAAGTGGAAAATAATTTCAGTGTCTCTAGACCTTAAACCTTTCCTACTGCACTTTTACATTTGGCAAAATTATGAACTAGTACTAGAAATTCCTAAACGATTATTGAAGTATTTTCATTATCAGCTCCCAGTATTTCCTGGTTCTCCCAGGACTCAGACATTGATAGACACAGACCTGGCAATGTGGCAGGCAGCACCCAGGGGGTAACACAGCCCTTTGGAGCAGAGGCTGACTGCTATGACTGCATAGGCAACTTGAGGGATGGTGACACCAAAGTAGATCAGGACAAAGGCTGTTAACTGCAGCGTCCATGTGAACAAGGTTATGCTGAGCTCTGTGGTCAGTGGCCCATGCTGATAGCAAATGGCAAAGCTGGTAATCCCAACAGCCAGAAAATACCCTGTGGGAACAGAAAAGGACATGGAGAAAAAGATGCAAACTAGCCCTATAAACTTTACTTTGCTTCACCAAGCTTGCAGCTGCTGTGAAGTGTAACCTGCTGCTTCTTGTGTTGTCTTACAGACAACTGTGTGATGTTTTATGTGCTTTCTATTTCCAAAGTGTGCCAAGAGTTCACAAGGTTATCTCTGAACAGCTTTTAGCCAGTGCTGTGTGTGGGCTGCACGTGCATTCTCCTCGTGTGACCACGTTGAGGCAGGTGCCAGATCAATATAGGATTGTCAGCCCCTGCAGCCACATCCCATTCCCAATGTGTGCAGCCATTTCCCACATCCAGCAAAGTGCAAACCACAGGAGCTGCCCTCTTGCTCTTAGAGGGAAAGTATGGAACAGCAAATCAATGAGAAAATAATGCAAGAAAAATCTGCTCTGAGAACTAGTCCTCAAACTCCTTATTTAATGATACAATGTGAGTAAACACTCATTTGAGTGGATTAGGAACCTTAGAATGTCTCAACATCTATGGCTTTGGAGAAAAGAGAGCTTTATAAATGAGTCACTTGATTTTCTTTTATGGGCAGGTATTCATCTGACCACTAAATTAAACCAAAAACTGCAGCACATTTCTTGGTAATTTTCTTACCCAACAGGTAGTTTTTGTGTTCAGACCACAACCACTGCATATTCTCTTTGAAGCAGTAAATAAAATAGAGAGAGACCATCCAAGAACCACTCATTAGAATCCAGAAGGTACTGTGCTAGAAATTAAACTGTACTAAAAAAAGGTAAAAAAAGGTAAAAAACTTCATCAAAAAAATTCAAGTCAGAATTTCCAAAGGAACTCAAAGGCAAAAACAGATGTGAAATTCTTTAGACCTACAGGGTTTGAGACTTGCACTGCAGAATCCTCTGCATGCTACAACAAAACAGTATCAATTCCAAGCAGAGTAACTGCATCCCTGTATTTGTGTATCATGTCCCAATGTCACAGTATAAACCTATGGACATGTGTTCCCAATTAGCATTATCTCAGCAATATTATGGGAATGCACAGGCTTTATAAAAGTAAAGGAAAAATTCACATCTGCTTTACAATGAATTGTCTTTGGTGAATGGAAGAAAATCTGTCTTAGTTGCCACTATGTTTTTATTTAGACTTATTCACAGATTCAAAGGTAAGCTTAGCTTCAGTTCAATAAAAATAATTTATGTTTCAGAATGAACTCTTTTGTACATCACCAATGCCTGTGCAGTTTAAACTCAGGAGGAAGTAACTAGCACTTGACTCTGACCTAACTGTATTTACTTGATTCAAGCAATCCTGCAGTCATTTCAGTGCAGTTACCTGGCCAGAACAAGGTCAAAATCTGGCTCTGTACTGTCACTTCTTGTATTAAGATGATTACTATTATTTTGTTCTATAAATGTAGATTTACCCTTGGAATAAATCTTTTAAGTGTCAGCAGGACAAAGACTAGCAGAGCAAGAACACCCAGTATTATTCCAGAAAGGTAAAAGAACTTGGCACTCCTGTAAAGAGAACAAGAGAGAATATGGTGAGAAGTATCATTTGTAATTGGTTAAAATGCCAACATTTGTACAAACTGCAGTGATCTTCAGTAAGAATTTAAATCAGCTGAAAGTTAAGAGTTGTAGTTATATGGTTAACAAGCCATAACAGTTCAGGTATTAAATCTGTGTAAGGAAAAATTCCCAACAGATACTTCAGGTCACTGGGGTTGTTACAGGTGAAGAGTGCGTGCTGTGGTTTTTAAAAGCTCATGCTACTTCTGATTGCATTGACCTTCCAGTCTCTAGTACACAGGAGAAATTGCAATAACAAATATGGTTTTGTACTGCAAGAGAAGTTTTAATTTAAAATGCAGAAAACCCTCCACAAACCCACAAGTTGTTTTTTTTCCTAAGCCATATGCATTATAAATTCCATCTTATTAATTCAGAGTTAATGCTATAAAACCTATTGCTGCTCTGCTTGTTTTAGAGGTGTCTCCTGACAATTATTTTGTGACTCACTTTGCTTTGAAGTTGTGGGCACATATTTTGCTGTAACAACCAAGTATCCTCCCTTATGTGCTATGCAAAATGTGCATCAGAAGAAAGGCTGGCACAAAGGTGGAGGCAGAAGAGGCCCCAGATGACTTTATCCTAAATATTTCCTCCCAAGGAAGGCATCATTAATAATCAGCATTATTTAGCAATCAGCTATGCTCAGTGGCCTACAAAAGGGAAAAGGGAATTTTCTGATCTACACGTGCCCACTGAGGATTAATTGTCTTGGTGTCCCCCAGTGCAGGAAGCTTGGATACAAAAACCCTAACACAGCTGACTGATAAACAGAGTAAGGTACTCCAAGGTGGTATGTCACAATCTGTTCAAATACAAATGGTATGAGGAAGTTTTAAATATATATTCAGTTCCTTATTTCACTTTCCCAAAGAACTGCCTCTTCAGCTTAGCAAACAGACCAAAGATGCACAGGCTTTGGGAAAGAAGGTCAAAAGCAGCTAGTACTCACCTGCTCAGGTTGTTTGCAAAATGGAACAGAAAAATTCCAGCTACAAACAAAAACAAGAGCTTTCCATCTAGCACTAAAAAGGGGGGAAAGAAATAGAAATCGACTTTAGACTAATTCAATCTGAAATGCTAATTATATAAAATATCAACAGAAAAGTCCTAAGCTTCTTACAGAAGAGATGGTAAATTCAGTAGCACTGGCAATACCAAGCCATCTGTAATATAAAATATAAACTCAAAGATTTGGTACTTACTTTCTCTTTGCACCCTCACAATGTACGGTTCAATTTTGAAGGGTTGTATTTTGAAGCAAACATCCTCTCCATATTGTTTTATGCTCAGAAAAGTTTCTGTACATGTCTCTGGCTTCCAGAGGACTTGAACAGCACACGCAGCAAACTCAAAAACAGTTTCTGAATTCCGACAGTTGTTTTTTTCTGAAATAGGCTCAAACCGGAACTTTTCTCTGCTGCTCACTTTTATCTAGAAACGAAGAACAGAATACACAGAGCAGCAGCTCAGAATCACTGGGGGCTTTTGTGAACTCTCATTTCAGCCATGCTTGTGGTAAGGAAAAGGAATCTTAATTGTTTAGTGTTGGTTCTTTATACTATGCAAAGATTAATTCTTTACAATTAATCACCTTACAAGGTAATTCAGAGAACTCAGCAGCTGCAAAGTTCAGTGGAGGGACCTCAATCCATCCAAAAGCACAGTGGGTTTGGTTTTACTGTGACACTTGGCCACACACAAATTTCTAACAAGACCAGTAATATCTGACTGACCACAGTTTGTTTTGTGAATGTTCATACCCCTCCTCCTTCCCTTCCTGAACCATAACAAATTTGACTTGCTTTTCTTTATAATGCAATCTTCATGCTGGGGACATAAGAAGGATGAGGAAAATGAAAGATAGCATAACCAGAAATTGGAATAGAAGCACATTCCTGTTGGATATTTTAGGGTTTTTTTGCTGGTTTCCAGCACTCTCCCCCACCAAACTGGTAAAAGATCTTATTCATCTTCTAAATTGGGGTGATTTTCCTGAGAACTCTGATACGTTGTGAGCTCTTCATCAGGGCTGACTAGACAACAAAGACACATCTGCAAAAAAGTGATGCAGTGGGTAATAAACCAGGTTTGTACTGGGAGAGGAGACAATGTGTCAGCAAGCAATTTCTTGTGGGAAGAATCTGAACTTCCTGCTTTTAAACATTGACTCCAGGAAGGTTTGTGTGACTGATGGAGGGTTTTACCACCTGGACACTGCTACCGCTCATAAAAACATCTGCAACACGTTCCTGAGGAAGACAGTCCAGACAAAGAGATGTTCCACTTTCTTATGTCTGAGAGAAAAGTCCTCCAACAGAGACAAAATGAAAGGTTTCCTGCCTTTGTCTGGAGACATACTTCTAAGGAAAGAAAAGGAACCATGGAGATGGCTAGCTTGTTCCTTTAGCTGTTACTGCTTCTACTCTTAAAGAGATTTTTATTTGCTTCAAACTAATCTCTAAATGTGTGTCTTGTAAGATGACCCTCTCTTACTCAGGAGAACACACTGCTGCTGCTGTTTGCTCATTAGTCACAATCTAATGAGCCTTTGGTTCCTACACTTTGGTTGCTGTGGTGAGAAAGCCACAGAACTGCATGCAGTCCTCAAATTCAGAAGTTCCATAAAGGCAGTTGGTGATAAGCAAAAGCATTTGTTGCAGAGGTTAACAGTGGCCCATCAGCAGAAAAGGTGTGCAAGAAAATAATACACAATCCTAAATTAATGTTTTTGTGGTCCAATCATAGTCTAACATCCTTACAGTAGAGACCAAACCTCGCTGCATCCCAACTGAAGGCCCATAACCCTGCATTTTTATCATGGACCCAACTATACACCACTCCAACTATTAATTCCAGAGATGCTGCCCTGATCTTGCTAATGGGCCACGTGGTTTGCTGGAAAAACCTCACGTGAGATGTCCTGACTGATCCCCAGAACAGCCTCTTACCTGCAGAGTCGACCATAGGTACTGTAAGTGCATGGTTCTGTTTTGCACATAGCAGTAACAGCTTTCATCCTGCTTCTGGATGATATCCATTTCCTGCAGTAAGCTGCAGTTTTTACCTGGGGGGGAGCAAAAAAGCTCATTTTAGGCATGTGTCAAATACAAATGTCTAATTTTAGTCCATTTCATTGTTGTAAATGCTGGCAGAAACATGCTCAGTATGATTTAGATGGAAATTCAGATTGGACTTCTAATCAAGTCATTTGGGCTCTAAAGTAAACTGGAACAGCTTTGGAAAAAAGTAACTTTTAAAAGTTACTGTGGTGGTACTTTTAAAAAAATGTAATCCAGAAAGGCTTGGCTTCAGCATCAGTGTTTTGATGGCACTGGAATAGGGCCTCTGGGCCAAATTCACTGCTGGCATGAGTGGGTGTAACTCACCAGAGCTCCCTATACCAGTGGTGAATGCAACTGTGGGAGTCTAGCAGGTAAACAGACTTACATATTAACACAGTCATTTAGCACATGACACGGCTGCTGATCACAAAAGTCATATTCCTCTCCCTCAGAAATGTTTTAATGTTAAATCACATAACTCTTCTTTTTAGAACATTTCTTCTGTCACAGTCCAGCCATGGCATGTAACAAGGGAACTGTACTGACAGCTCACCATACATGGTTGCTTTAGAGATGTGAATTGTTCTAACCCTCCTGAAATGTTAGTGAGCCCCTATGGTCATCAGAATTAAGACTTCAGAAATGGACCTAAAAGATGAATAGAGCAAAGTCTGAATAACATCCATTCTGATCCATATACATGTGCAAAATATACTCTGCAGTGTATTACCACAGTGTTTCAAGAACATAATTAAAGAGAAGCATAGAGAAAATAATTACACATCCAAACAGAGGGACTCATATGGCTTACTGAATAGAAAATGCATGTCTCAGCCAAGCTCAGTAATAACTGCTAACACTCTTGTCATGCACTCAGAGCAGCAAAATGAGTATGTGCAGTCTCAATCCAGACAAGGAGATGCTGTCTGCAGGTAAAAACCTGCTGTCTCTCTATAAGGAAGTTGAAATTAAGCTAAATTTTATTTTAACAAATTTAGTTAAGAGAATGAAAAATACTGTGTGGATCTTCTTACTTAGGTTTATTATAGCATTACAGAATTATTGTCCACACATGATCCTACTAAATTGGTTTAACCCTAAAATTCGGGCATTTTTTCTTTTTGAAAAATTAACCATCAGATTAATTTTCATCCACGGCAAATCCAGTGGGAGGGAGTACAACCACTCAGACAAGCACCAGCTGTACCTTTAGACAGGCACTTTCACAAAAGTCATCGCAGGATGCTGCAAAAGGATTATTTATCACTGAAGTGCTGCGACTGACGCAGCAAGGTGCGGCTGGGCACTACCCAGGTCTAAAGCCAAGATAATCCGGTAACAGGAAATGGCAGGGCCAAAGCACAGCCCAGAATGTCCACACCTTCCCTTAGGGCATCTTCGGCTTTCTTGCCGCTATGGATAAAGTATCCATCCGTGTCAAAGGCAATGTCATCCACATGCAATGCTAGCGAGTATTTTCTTACTACCCGTAGTTTTAAGGTATTTTTCTTGAGAAAAATCAGCTGCTTGAAATCTTTCATCAGCTCCACAGAGTGAAACAATGATGTTCCAAAAGGGGAGATGCTTCTCAACAGGTAACTCTGAGGTGGTGTTGGGTTTAGCTACTGGGCGGACGCACAGCTAGAGTAACTCAAATTCTGAGACGGCAAGCAAAGAAATTTGAAATTATGAGCCATCAGCATCTGCTGCCGAATCCGGAGGATGCCCAAGACTCGAGAAGATCAATGCAAGGAGGAAGCCGGTTCTCGAGTTCCTTATTGCTACTACAACTGAGCACAGCCTTTAGGGGCTTGCCTGCCCTCAAATACGTTAATAAAAGCTCTGTTCTGCATCCTATTCCCCTGGCCCGAGCTCCTGAGAAAGCCAGAGGGAGCCGCACACCCAGAGGCAGC
>WEIU01010538.1:86261-108791 GCA_013389925.1 Aegithalos caudatus | reverse complement strand
TCCCCCCGCGGCGCCGGGGCCGGGCTCCAGCCGCGGCACCCGGCACTTGAGCGGGAGCAGGCGGGAGCTGCTGTGCGGAGGCTGAGGGGCCCGTCTGGAGCGTCACACCCCGCCCTCGGCTCCTCTTACTCCTTCCGTGGGCTTGAGAGGGTGCGCTTGGAGAGAAGGGGGAAGAACATCCAACGTAACAGCTCGGCCCACAGCGCGTCCTCGCATTGTGATCCCCTCAGAGCGAGAGCGTTGGCTGCCCAGTAAAGGTGCAAAGTAGTTGCGAACCACACGTGGACAGCTTGTGACACTTGCAGACCTCAACCCAGGCAGTGACCCAGCTGAACGGGAGACAGTGGATGCTCTCCTCACACACCCGGTTCCCAGCCCGAGGGAAAGGCCGAGGCAGGTCACCAGGGTGCCGGTAAGCAGCGGTGGCTGAGCCGCACACTGAACCACGGTCCCTCTGAACACCCAGGGGACTTGCCTGAACGAAGTGTTGTTAGATGCTGTGATGGAGGTGAACATCCACAGCTGTTCTGTACTTCCTGGGCAGCCACAAGGAGAGCCTGGAGCAGGGCACCGTTCCCCTGTCAACCCTGTGAAGACGTGAGCAAGGTCCGACTCAGCTCAGTCCCCGCTTGCTCATTGCAGTCATTTTAGATCACTAGTGAGTCACAGTCAGCAGTCAGGGGTAGAAAGGGCTGGAGCTTTTTCCCCTATTCTATGAAAATCAATAAGCACAATTTTGCCAAGGCATTCTGGCATCACTGTTGTCTATTTTTATACTGAGCCCTACATTTGGCTTTTCCAACCTACTTGCTTTGCTTCAATGCCTTCCCTTCCTTGTTCCTAAAACAATGCCCCTTCTCTGCACGAAGGTTGCTTTGAGTTTTATTTTTGATTGTTTAGGGCTGCATCCAACTTCTGGGGGTGACAGGATGGGCTTTTTTAACACCTGAAGGGTGCTGCCCACTGCCTCGCACCTTGTCTCGGCACTTACATCTGCAGGGAGTGGGTGGTGCAGGGCTGTGGCTCTCCTCGCCTCACCTCCTACGCCCGCTCCGTGCTGGCTGGGCTTGCATCTAACTGTGGATTTTTCCTTGCAAATACTGAGGAAGTGAAGGATAAGGGCAAAAATAGTTGGGATTTGATAGCGTGTGCAACATCTGACAAACTTGAGTCCCCCAAAGGAAGCAGCAATTGATTTATATCTTTGTCTTTATGTAAGTTGGGTGTTGTCTCTATGTAACTTTGCAGTCACTTCCTCTAGCAAATTTAATAAAGAAAGAAATGCTGGGGTTTGTTCCCTGGGTCCCTGATAAACCTTTAGGAATATGTTACCTCTCAGCTGTGTGTCTACACAAGGGACCATCACAGCCAAGTTATTAGAGGAATCCCTCTCACATTTTCAACTTGCAATATTTTTTTGGTTAAGTTAACCTTCTTGACAGTATTTTTTCTGGGAAGGGAGACACTCTGCATTCTGTTCTTGCTTGTATTTTCATTTTTAGAGCTCTTAGCACTTCACCGCTAATTAACTTTCAATAACTGTCGTAGGGTTACAGTTAGTCAGCATGAATCAGACAGAAAATGTAGCTTTAGGGGACCACACTCTGTCAAAAACTATTAGAAACCTTTGCTTGATTTCCGAGGAGAATACACTCGCTCAAGCAGCATACAGCAGCTATTAGGCAGCATTCTACTGCAGTAAGAAATCCTCAATAAAAGAGACTCAGTGGTTCTGGTAGCAGCCCTCCTTCCAGGGTGGCTCTGAGTAATTATGCAGCGTTTTCCTTGCTTCCTGTTTGCTTGTCAGATTTCCTAAATGGTGGCAGTGCTTGGGCCAAAGCCGGGATTCTGAGCTTAAAGGAGGTATTTTTACCTGTTTGCTCACAAATAGAATTCAAAATAGGGGAGAAGGGGGAGTCACAGGTGCAGGTCAGCTTTACCCTTCCTGGGTCTTTTCAGCTGTGGAAAATTGTGTGAGAATTGCTTTTGGCTGGGAGCACTTAAGGGAAGGCTTGGCTGTGGCAGGCAGCAATGCTGTTGGTACCAGCGGTGGGTAACATTCCTGGGATACAGCATGCAGAGCTCTGAAGCTCCATGCATGACAATTTGCCACTTCAGTAATGGAGAAGGAGAGCAGTGCAGAGTTGTATCCACAGCACTGTGTTTTCCTCCCCAGCTTTTGGAGGCCTGCCACCCCATACACTGACCCCTGAAACACTCAACATCATCCACCCTGCCCTCATCTGGGTGTGTAAAGCTGGCTGCAGTGTTAGATGGGATACCAGCTCCTCTCAATGCTGCTGAATCCATGTTTTACCACAAAGGCCCCAGGTGCTCCCTGCTGATGATTTATTTGGCCTGTGCAGTAGGAATAGGCAAGAGTTGTGTAAGGCACTGGTGGGGAGGGAGTTCCTCTGTGCCCCCAAAGCTCTGCCTGCACTTGCAGCCTGCTCTTTACTTTCTAGCTAGAGCTAATAGAGGCTTTCAATCTCCAGGTGTGCTGTTAAAATCTCAACACATTGCTCTGGATGACTAAGGATGCTTCCTCTGGTTTATTGAATTTTTCTTTTTTCCCCTTTGCTCTCCCTTCCCCTTCCTTACGTCAGTCAGCAGTGGGTATAATTTGTTTCCAGAGTTCCAGGGTGTTTCATCTTTGGCTGGCCCCAAGTGCATGGGGGTTTGTTGAAGCAACAGCATTCTTGATTTCTTAGAGCAGGTATGTGGGTGTTGGATTGTGTCATTCGTAGGAGGTGAACGTCAAAGGAAGTGGGATCAACGGCTGGAGGTTTGTAAGCCAGGTACTTAATATTTGGTTTCCTGGAAAAGCAAGGAAAAATAGCAAAACAGGCAGCCTTTGTGTCTTTAGTTTTCCTGTGTAATCAGAATAACACAATACCTATGCGTGCTCAAGCGCAGTTTGGGTTGGTTTTGGTTTGGTTGGGTTGTTTTTTTCCCCTTGGTTTATTCAGGATGGAGAACTACTGTATTTTCCTTTAAATAGTTTCACATGTTTTGGTGGATTCTGTTGAATGTTTACTCCAGTAATACAAATAATTTGTGGTCTGTAAGTGCCCTCACAAATAACGCGATTCATTATCAGGTACATTATCTTGTCTTTTTATTTGATGTAAAATGGTGTCTTTGAGATAAAATTAGACAGAAGAGCTATTTGAGACCATTTTGTTCATCTTCAACTGTTGGTTTTTTTTCAGAAGTGCATTAGTCTGAAGTATTTCATGGGCAAAATAGTGAGTTATTTTGGGGACAGACAAATTATCTACAAAAGAAAAGTATAGCTGCTTATTTTTACTGTAGTTTTATGGTAATCGCTGTTTTATTTGACAAGTATAGATACCAAGCTAGATAGAAAATTCCAGCAGAGTACTTTCTCCTAAACTTCTCTAGGGAGCAGGTATCTTTTGCAGTCCTTGTTCAGGCTAAGCTTAAAAATTAGATAGAACAGAGGCAGTACCCTTTAAAAAATTATTTATCCATCTTATGGACTAGACAAAAGGACTACAGCAGCTTTCTTGGCATTTCCCCCTCTGCTCATTTTCCCATGGCTATCAAAGGGATCTGTAGGTCAGGAGGAAGGAAAGCTGATGGTGAGGTGTTCATGGGAGGACTTGTCTGTAATCTCTGGAAAAACAGTCCTTCCCTCTCACTTCAGCCAAGTATTGTGGTGTAAATTTATGGATCCCATTGACATTTCTCCTGATTTACACAACAGTAAGCAGTATGTAAGCACAACAGTAAGTTAAGTAGCAGTGGGCCTTAAATATTTATCTGGTTTATTTTTAGAATGGCAGTTGCAGCTATTTATAGAGCAAGGAAGCAGTGATACAAATCTGACTGGATTCCTTCTTTGCTTTGAATCTGCAATAGAGAAGCAGTTGGGGGTTTTTGACACGAGCTTTTATTTATTATGTTAAATTTGCACTGATTAGTAGGTTATAGGCTTCATTTTTCAAGAACCTCTGAACCCCTGCTTACAAGCATAAGGGACCTTGTTAGCTCTGTAAAGGAGCACTGATGCACCCTAAGAGCAGCTGTGAGACTGCCCTGTGCTGCTGTGCAGCACGAATGCCTTACATGGATTTATCCATGGGGAAAGGTCCCAAGGGAAAACACACTTCTGGTGGGTCATTGCTTACCCATAAACCCCAGAATAGAATATATTCTCCTATGGGAGGAGATGGGGGGATTTGCTGGATGTGGGAGGGTGGATGGGGGTGTTGCTGTGAGTGTGCCAGTGTAGTGGGGAGGGACATTTCCTCTGGAAAGCAACAAGGGGTAATTTAGGCTGGTGGATGGAGGTGGCAGAAGAGAGCATGCCAGTAATATGTACTGACACAGAAATTAGCACTTTTGGCTCTTAGGCCACTGTTTGATGTGTGGCTTAGCTTAGTTGTTACCTAAATCTGTTGCTTCCTTTTGACTCCAGATGGTTTGTGATCACTGGTGATCCTAGCACTGTTGTTGACCTCCTGACTGAGTGTCAGACACCTGGGCTCCACTGCAGCTGAACAATCCTCACCCCATACAGACAGGCAGGTCAGCACCTGGCAGGACCAGTTTTATTGCTGCATCCCTCCTGTGGAGAAAAGAGGGCTTGCCCACTGTCATGGACTTCGAAACATTATTCTGTATTTCATTTAGAAACAAACCTTGAGAGCCTGGGAAGGAAAGAGAACTAACAAGAAGCAGTCAGCCCCCTGTGTTTGCTCTGAGAAACCACAGAAGGTGGTATGGTTCTGTAAGGAGGCCATGGGAGAAATGTTTTATTTATGGATAAGTGCATGTCTGTCTGCCTTCAGATTTATCTTTATACTGGCTGTTGTTTCTCATTTCTACATTTATACACTAGCCCTTAGTAATTGTCCTGGGATTTGACAAAGCACTCTTGGAAGAATGAATTGCCAGTACTGTTAAACAAATGTGAAAAGAATTATTCTCTTTCCAACTTTTCTTGAAATTAAATTTTAGCCCCGGTGTGCTCAACTACCTTCAGGATTAATCTCTGTATTGTCAAAGGAGCCTGTCAAGCCCTTTTAGATCAAAGGAGGCTGTTTTGTATTAAGAAGGTTCTGATGATGTTTTCCAGCTCTTGGGTACAACACAAAGGCAACCTGTGGCTCTCCACTGCTGTCTGACCTGTTTAGTTTTTGAGTGTCTTGCTGCTTCCTATTTTGTTCCATGTGTGGGCTCTGCCAGGTCCAGCTCAGGCAGGTGGCCATTGGCATGGCCATAACCAGGCACCTCCAGCCTACCAAAAAGATCTCCTTTCTCTCTCAGAGCCTGTCTGGTCAGGATTGGGTGGTTGATGGTTTCACAACTTGCTGTTCCTTACGGATGCACCGCTGTACGCCTGCACCCACGTGGAATCCACCGGTGCAAAATTCCTGTTGCTGGCAGGGCACGCCAGCTTGGCATGCTTCCCCTCCCTTCCCAGGATGCCTGGCCTTTGTAAATTCCTACTTTTCCTGCTTTCAGATGCAGTCCTCTGTCCATACACTTCTGAACAGACTGCCTAATGACTTCTTTTTTTTCCTCACCAGCTCGGAATTTTTTGACTGCTGCATTTGTTCTATTTAAATATAAACCTGGGAGAGACAAATAAGCACTATGGAATAGAGATATGCCAGTGGCTGTGCCTGATTAATGGATTTACATTGTACATTATTCACAGGCAGCTTTCCAGGGTCATTCTCTAAAGGTAATTTGTTTAAAGTGCTATCTTTTTGTAAAGTGCCGATAAGCGAGCGAGACTTGGTGCACGTATGGACATCTAGGCAGGGAGGGCCGGGGTAGGATGTACAGTCATTTTGCCCCTGCTAGTCACAGCCATTCCTGCAGGTACTTGAGAAATGCAGGATGTGCCCCAAATAGATCTTTACAAATATTCCCTGATGGAGTCATTTCAGCCTCTCCTGACATCCGTGTTACCTCGTGCTGACAACAACAGGATTTTTGTGACGGCGACTGCAGCAGAGTACAAATGCTTTTCTTCTCCTTTCGTGCCAGCCAGCAAGTGAAGGTAAAGACTTGCTATGCTGACTCAGAGGAAAGGTTGAACAAGCCTGGGCTCCTGCCTCTGACAGTGGCCAGAGAATCTTCAAGAAAGTCAAAGAAAACAAGCACTTTTCCCTGATTCATCCTCTTCACAAAGTGAGTATTTCCAGCTCTGGCATCTATTGTGACAGGATAAGAAAGGACAACTTAAAGAAATAGTGTGTCAAGGTGAGGAGAGAGGCTTTCTCTTCAAAGTACTTAGCAGTGTTTAGTTTTCTGATCTGGTGCCAAATGCAACAAAGGTACTTGCCAAATGCCCTTGCAGTAGGACTTGTCCAGGGGCTTTACAGCTTTGCACCTCTCTCTCTCTGTCCTGCTGCTCTGATTCTCTTGGAGTCAGTGAGATTCCTCTGGTGCTGAGCCTGTGTGAAAATCTGGCTTCTGGTTGCAGAGCACATCTCCAGAGTGTGAAAGAGCAGGAGAGCCCAGTTCATGCCATTAGCAGGGCATGGTCTTAGTGAGAGCTGTAACTTCTTGTCTGTTTGGAACTGGGGAAAGACACATCTGCTGAGCAGGGAGACAGCCTGATTTGTCTACTGTCCAGTTTACCACAGTGTGGAGAGAGACCACCTTCTGAAAGTGAGGGGTGATCTGGGCTGGACCCTGTGGTTTTTACCATCTCTCATGACCAGCCTTGTCTCATGCTCCGATTTCCTCTGGCTGTGGAGCCACATTCGGTGTTGTTATAAATCTGCCAAAGGTCATGGCATCCAGTACCAGGATCCTCTGAGGCACAGGTGCCTGGAGGAGCCTGGCTCAGGATTAGGATGCTGGATTATGTATGTGTGTAATGCTGAAAATGCACAAGAGATGCAGGCACAAGAATGACTCTACGTTGAAAGTCAAAACTCCTTTTGCATGCACTGCCAGCTTTTTTAACTGCACAGCATTCCTCTGGCCTTTCCAGTTCTATAATATAGAAGTGATTGCAAATAGAAGTGATTGCAAAAGGATATAAAATATGTCTCTCTGTTCATATTTATGTCAAAAAGGTTGAAGTTAATCGGAGACTGAGCTGCTGGCTTGGATGTTTTTCTTTCACTACTGGAAAAAAGCCTTTTAGGCTGTTAATTTCAAAAACAGCATGGTCTGGAAACAAGAGCTTTTCTTCTGTGTCATTAAAAACTTCAAGTCTGTTCCCAGAACTGTATGTCCAAAGGAAAGCATCCCTAGGCAGTTGTTATTTGCCAGCTGACTTGGACCTTTGGCACTTCCCAGCTCCGAGCAAGCTTCCTTGGTGTGGAGACATGCCAGAGAACTGGCAGAGAGCTTGCAAGCACCGTTCCCTGCTTCAAAGGAGTTCCAATTCCAAACACACCAGGGCATCCTGCCAGTTCCATAAGCCAAACAGGCTGCAGTCTGAAGAGGTCAGGGACAACTTAGACACACCTGGAAATACTCATAAAGCCCTTGGGCCTCGTCATTATTGCTCAAGGTGTCCAGCAGCTCTGCAAACATTCAGATGGTGTCTGAGCCAGGCAGGTGTGGCTGCAGCAGCTTGTATGCCCAAATAAATTCAGCCAGCTGGAATCACACAGCTAATGCTTGTCCGTTTCTTAATTTGTTGTTATCTAAGTGTCTATAATCCTTGTAGGGAGATAAGACGCTGGCTTTTCCAGGTATCCACGTGTAGAAAGGACAGGGATAAAAATATCCGTGGTTGTGTTCAAAGCCAGTGGGAAAAAGCAGCGCCTGCTGGCCTCAGGCCAGGGAAGAAACATCCTACTCCACAGGGAGGTGGCCACTGCCTGTGGCACAGCTCTGCTCCTGCCCTTCCAATCCACACTGCCTGTTGTCAGCAACAGCATCTTCCAGCCCAAAACACCCAGGTTGACTAAGCTGATCATAAGGATGCCTTAAGACAGAACATTGCCACTTGCTGAGAATTAAGGAACTTCCAAAACATCTCTAAGTGGCCAAAACTTGCAATGTTCAAAATGGTTGTCCAATGTTCTGTAGGCATATATTGCTCTGCAAATGTTCCCTGTTGTTGATTTTGCTTCCAAGCTGTGCATCCAAGCCAGGTGCTATATTAGTTTCTTTTGCTGTGAGTCATAGCACCACAGCCCTGAGAGAGATCATTGCTACATCCACTGAAAATGGAGTCTTCAAACCTTTGAAGAAGAAAAATGGGAACGTTGTGGAGGGGTGACCCACAGTGTGCACAGACCTTAAAAATGGGGGGAAACAGGAACAGGGAAACTGTGGGAGAGCAATGGCTGGGGTGTTCTTCAGCCCCTTCCAGCAGAAAGGTGGAACACCTTTGGGTCCACTGACTCCCTTTATTTGAAGGATAATTAGCTGTTGAGCTTGGAAGTTTTACCTACGTGCCTAGTGTGCGATTAGGATGCCCAGCAGTGGGGCCAAGTGCTGAGATGTTCCACACTGGAACATCCACTGTTGTGGAACACAACACTCTGGGTTTCCACTGTAGTGCTGCAGCTGGGACCAGCTTTCAGTGGGGAACCACACCAGCTGCTGCTGCTGCTCTTGCTCTGAGCACTCATAAATGGAAGTTACTCCCTCATGAGAAATATTGATGAGCTTTAAATTGTTTTGATGCAAAGCAATGGTGTTACAGATACTGTGCTGTTACTGATTTAGTGGGATTTATATTTCCAGCGTGGCTAACAGCTAGCCAGTGGAAACCTTGCTGTGGATTGTTTGGTATTCCTCAGAAGCAGATGTTCTTCAGTCAGGGTCTCTTGTTCCCTGATGCTGCAAAACACTATGCCCTTCCCAGTCCAAAGGCAGTGTTCCTCCTTTGTTCCTGCTGGCATTTGCAGGAAAGAAATTCTTCAGTTTCAGGCTGAAATAATTCCTCCCCAGTCATTTTCAGCTGTATGGGTTCAGTGTATTGGGAGCAGAATGTCAGACTGGTATTGTTTGGGCCATGGCACGTGGACCTTTTTTGCATTAGAGGCAAGTAGAGATCCTGAAGGCCCTAAATGGCACAGAGAGAAGTGGTGCCAGGACTAGGCAGAGTGAGAGTCAGGAAATGCAGTGCCAGCATGGATGGGATATGAGTGAGCTGGGCTTAGAGTCTTGCTTTGGCTATTGGTCCTCTCAAGTCAGGCCTGACTATAAAATCATGAACCTCACACAATTTGGAACTGGGATTTATTGCTTAGAGATGGTATATTCCCTGCCACAGAAACTGCATTAACTCCTTTAGTGACAGTTTGTAACACAAATCCTGGCTGTTTAATTGGATTTATCATGGCTATTGGGAGCATAAATGTGTTTACAGATTTGTTTTGAAAGCTTTTTTGTGTGTTTTTCTCATAGCAAGTCAACTTCCATGTGGTGCAATTATGTTCAAGATGTTCCCTGTAGCACTGGAATAATGTCAGATTATACTGTGTGCATGTTGTTCTTTGAAAGGATTTTATCTGAGGCACGATACACTGTGGCAGGAGGAGAAAGGAATTTAGTTTTTATTAAGAGAAGCATAAAAAGCTTAAAACACAAAAAAATTCTGTCAAATCCTATTTCCTTATTATAGGAAATACTTGTCTCTGTCTTTTGAAATGTGAAATTTTTCTTCTTTAACTTCTTTCCTGCTCCATCCAACTCTGCCAGAACTCAGTCCACACAGCTTGCCACTGTTGTGCCACAGCCTTTCCAGCACTGAAAGGTTGAAACAAATGCAGCAAGAATTTCAGAGACAAGCATTTAGGGAAAATAAAAGAAGAAATTACTTTCATTTATTTTGGAAAGTGTCTTAGTTTTTCTTTGGTTTACAGTATGGCCTGGAAACTTGCAGTGTTGTTTCATGCAGTTGTACAGGAGGCTCACGTGAAGCCTGCTCACATCCCCAGCCACAGGGATGCTCCAAAGGGATGCTGTGGTACAGGAACTACCCTTGGGTGTCAGGGGTACAGTACACAGTGCTTACTGTTAGATTTGTCTCTTTCTTTTGTTTATTTCATTTGTTATTATTATTATTAACTTGGATAACAATGCAACTTAATGTGCAATTTCCTGTCTGATGGCAGGTCAGATATTAAATATCACACCTGCCTAGTACTTTAATCCTTAACTATGACAAGTTTTTCCCAGCACTTCTAAAAGAGACTTGTGATGTTTCACTCCCTGCTGAATGACAGTCAGAACCCCAAATTTGTTCCATGGACCATTATTATTATTACTACTCCTAATTGTTGTTATTAGTAAGCCTTGTAAGAGGAGTGACCTGGAGCAGCAGCAGCAGCACAACTCTCCCCACCGTGGGAAAGGTCAGGGTTTTCAGATGTCACTGTTTGCAGCCTGTCTCTGTGTGCTGGTCACAGCTTTCCTTTTTCTAAGCTGCAACTTTCAGGGACACGCCTCTGCTCTCTCTTGCTGCCTCCCCCTCCCCACAGTGCCTCTCTGTCCCAGGAAAAGCTGCCAAGCCCTTGGCTGAGGTTGGCAATGCCCTGAACAATGCGGGCATTTGAAAACTGGAAAGCTCAAAGCTCCTGTTCTTGTGACCAAAGGGATGGATGGGAAGATCAAAGAAGAGGACACACAACTTGGGAGGGTGTAGTGGGTTTGGAAGCCAACAGCAGTCAGGCTCAGTGCCTGTGATGCACAGGGCATTGCTGCTGTGCCACAAAAATGCAGATGGAAAAGCATGAGGAGCTTGCAGCTGTGCTTTGCTCCTCAAGGAGCTCCAGGCAATGACTTGCCTTTCTGTCATAAGCTCTAATGAGGTAAGGGAGCAGGAGAAGGGATGCAGGCACATCAGAACTTAGTGGAAAGGGAAATCCATATGGCAGTTGCTCACTAGAAACAAAGCTGAGTGATTTTTGGCAATCAGATTTCTGGTGGTCCTGCATGGATTCACACAACTGAGAGTCTGGCCCCAGAAACTGAGTGGCAGCAGAACAGTGTAACCCTATGCAAGCCTCAGGTAATAGTTCCCATTGGCTTAGCAAACCCCAATCTGTAGATCTACTTTGCCAATTGAAAATTTGGCCTTGATTATAAAGAAGGGGGGGAAAAAAGATAAAAGCCTGAAGCTCTGGGCAGGTATGTAAGAATGTACCCAAGAATGTAGAAACACATCTTTGTGGGCTTAATCAGGTAGATATTTGTCAAATTTTCCAGAATAGTTTGTATATTCAGAAGAAAATCACCTTTAAAAATCAGCATGCTTTGCAGAAACCTGGTGAGCAGACCATTTTACAAAATTTGGGTTTCTACCCTGCTTCAGTCAGGGTAAAAAGCTTGAAAGATGAGCTGCATCAAAGCGTTTCACAAGACCCGTGAGTCATGCAAAATCCTATCGCATTTTTCCTCTGGTTGAAATCACAGAAGTTACGAATGCTCAAGGAGTTATTAGATCATAGATAAAGAATGCTGCACAATGGGTTGGTGAAAATATATAAATAAATGCCCCTAATTTTCCTCCAGCTTCTAATTCCCTGGGGAAGAATTCAGGAGGCAAGAGCAGAGTATCACAGCTCACCCTCAAAAAGGAGTGGCATGCAGCTGCATCCCTTGCAGAGCTGCTATTCCTTCTCTTGGTTTCTTCAGTGCTCCAGGCAAAAGGAGATTTTAAAACCACTCCTTTATCTAGTACAGTTAATTTCCCCACCCTGTACCAGCTCAGCTTCTCTGGCAGGTATGTTGGGGGATGGTGGACCCAAGCTTTCATCTGCTCCCAAGTCTTCTGCTAACAAAATTGCCCTTTTGTGATCCCACAGAGCCTGCTCTGTACCCAGAGAGATCCAGGCAGGCAGGGAGATGGTGACACTGTGTTTATTTAACTCAGCTCTGCCAGTGCTGCCACTTCTGTTGTGTTAGGATACCTGTATCCTCCAGGTATTTTTATTACTAGAATAAATCCTGCCTGGAACTATTGCTGGGATCTGTGGGTAAGTGCTAGGCTGGCCTTCCAACTTTTTTTTTTCCCGTATTTATTTCTTATGCTGCTGTCACTTTTGAAATCCTTCTCCTTTTAGTTTCTTTTCCGTGAAATGCTGTGGTTGGGTGTCCCAGATGTGTTCCTTATTGATCAAGAATTTCTAAACACTGAGAAGGCAAGCACTAGGCAGTGTGTCTTGTGTGACCATAAACCATAAAAACATTTAATCAGATGGAAAGTTTCGCTTTCTATTTCAGTCACCATTTTTTGGAACACATATTACAGGTCAGAAATTAATTTTGGCACAAATAAAGTAAAATTCAAATAAGAGGACAAACATGTGCCATTTTTTGTCAGTATTTTGTGGGAAAAAAAAACAGCTGAGGGAAAACAATTATTTTTAATTGCTTACATGATTGAAATCTGTATGATTAAGCTGGTATTTAGCTGAGGGAAAATAGCATAGTTCAGCGACTTTGCATGTGGCACAGAGATGAATAGTTCTGCTTCTCAACAAACCTCAAACATTCTCACCACTCAAGAGATTTCTAATGACCTCTTGTTGCTACTTTTTTCAGGTTCCCTCTTTCACACATTTTTTTCTTTCCCACAGTCATTTCATCCTCTCTCTAAACAGTTCCCACTGGAGAAGAGACAATGGAGAAGAGAAATGCAGCAGCAACCTTTGGGCATTCAGCTTCTTCCTTATTCCCAGCATGGTGTAGGAACTGCCATCTGATCTTCCCTCTAGCAGTACATGGGAAGGGTCAGTAACACCCTTGAAACAGGTAAAATTAAACCTGTCCTACTTTTGGAAGGTTGCAGAATTCCACACGTTGTAACAAACAGTGATACTAATTTACTGTAAAATCTTTTGTGTATGTTAATGAGCTAGGTCTTGCCAGGGCTAAAAATAAGTCTCAGTGTAGGAAAGGCTTACAGAATGAGCAAAATCGCTCATTACCAAAAGAAAAAATTTCATCTGTTGTCAGAAACACTTGATCATGTAAAATCTCCAGGTCTCTGTTTCTTTTGGGTAACACCAGACCTACTTACCCCTGCTCCTGAAGGTAGTGGGCATAGTGAGCAATTTTAATGTCTTCTGTAGTGAGGATGGTGATACAAGACTTCTCAAAACAAGTAAGAAGATGCATCAACTCAAGGTAACTCAGCCTAATTATTTGGATTGAATTTTTCCATGTCAGAGTTTAGCCAGTTTCATTACAGGAGATGTTAGGTAAGAGATGAAGCTCCCAGCCTTGACAGTATTCATCACCTTGGGATGGATCAGCACCTTAAGCACATCATATGTTCTGTCTTTGAAAAGATGGCAGTTTTTTGTTTGTTTGTTTGTTTGTTTGTTTGTTTGTTTGTTTTTAAATTTTGGAAAGAGAAAGGCCTATAAAGCATTTATTGGAGTCAACTTTGCAGCTATCCACACAATATTCAAAGGTGACCATGTCTTTTCTGCTTTGTTTTCCTAGCAAAGCCTTTGGAAGAGGTTCTGTTCTGTATCTCAGCTGTATTTCAGTGTGTTCCTAACTGGGGTTTTACTTGTATGTGACCTTTCTCAGTGATGTCAAACTTGCACAGAGGAAAGCAAAGCTGCAGGCTCGGTTTTTGCTTGCTTGCTGCAAAACCCCAGGTTTTAAATGTCTGTGTTGACCAGCAGTCACTTCCTGAAGATCACAGGAACAGTCTTTGCTCCCTTTCATCCAGCTGTCACTGGTGCTCTCTAAGGCACCACCACCTAGGCTCTATGTCAGAAAATGCAGAATTTGCTGGTCTGCCTTAAGGAAGCAGTTACAGGAAGAAAGCAGTGGGACTAGATCCCATGGAGGTGGGACTGGTGACAGCTGTTGGAGCTGGTGGTGTGTGTTGCGTGCTTCCAGCTGTCCCAGGGGGTGCTGCTTTGATGCAGGGATCTGAGGTGCTCACACATGTCTTGGTGGATTAGAGGAAGAAAAACTGTGGGGTTTTTATGTGCCAGTAACAGCAGGATATCCCAAGCATTGGTAAGAACCCCCTGGATCCCAGTGAGAAGACAACCCCAGTTTCAGGAGATTGGGAGTGAATGTGTGAATTCAGCAGGGACAGGTGGAGGGGATCAGTTACAGAATCACACAACTGTCTGAGCTGGAAGGGGCCCACAAGGGTCATCAAATCCTGCTCTTCAATGCATGGCCTGTACAGAGGTTTTGGTGAAGGGATACAGAGTTTAGCAGAAAAAAATAACATTCCCCCTTTTCCAAGGAGAGTGACTTGTAGGCACTGTGTCAGGACTGCCTTAAAAGACAGCAAACTGCCTGCTTTATTAGGTCTGGACAGATGTTTTGCCATGTGAAGAGCACCTTTTCTAAAATGCAAAGTGCATGTTTCTTTGTTGTTGTGCAGTGGATGTTCCCTGTGCTGGTGTGTCACCATGGAGCTGGACTGGGGAAGCTGAACATCAAAAGCTTTAGGGAGCTGTATGGCTCAATTGTTTCTGCTTTCATCATCCATTAAAAAAAATCTAAATGGGAGATGAGAACCTGCCTGCCTTAGGTTCATATGGAAGCAATTGTAGGACCAAGCAGCAGCAGGGTACTTTCTGATGATGAGTAGATGGTTGAGCCTCTACAGGAAATCTGCAGCAAAGAGATCATTCAAAAATAACTTTTTGAGGCTATGGGATGTAAATGAAAAGAAATAGCTAATCAAAAGGAGAAAACACGGAAAGGAAGTGTTTTATCTGATGTCAGAAGCTGTTGGCTTTCATTCTGATCTTCTTGGGTTTTTTCTGTATATAGCTTTTCAAGTGCCCTTAGATCTTCTCAAAAGGTTATTACTCTTCCAGTGGCATTAGAGAGGCTGAGATGATATTTGCAATAAGGGTAAGTGACTCTCTTGAGGTTTTGGCACCCACAGCTCCAGATTAACTGGAAATGCAGGCATTTAGTAAATCTGAAAATAAGTGCCTCTTGGCCCTGTGCACTTGAGAGAAGTCAGCTGAAGTTTTGTGAGTGGGACCAGAGCAGGAACACAGTATATTCCACACAAGGGACACACATTTAGAAAAATTAAGTCCCCCCAGAAGGAATGCCAGCTCGTAAGGCAGTGGCCTCCATTCTTTTTGTCTGGACTATCTCATCCATGGAAGGCTGGGAAGCCCTGCTGTTAGTTCCATTGATGGGAACAGCGGGACTTCCCTTCCTGGTGTTAGTTTTGGCTGACCAGAGGTGTAATTCTTACACATTTCTGTTACTTAAAATCTCCTCAGGTTTCCAGTTTCCCAAGTAAAAGAGCTCCATTCGAGGTCTGGAGAGGATTAAAGCAGTGAGTGCTAATCCAGAATTGGTTTTTGAGATGCTGCACTGGTAGGGAGACAGCTTCAATCATGATGAGGTGAGAGGCCAGGAGGGACCTGGAAATCAAAAACCAGCGCAGGAGACAGAAGGATAATACCAATGAGGCATCTGCACATACCTACTCCCATACACTTGTCTCAGTTGTACAGAAATGTTCCCTGCCTCCCCAGCAGTCACTAACCCACTGTTTTTCTTCCAGAAAGTAAATCCTTGACAGACTTGAAATGATGAGTAATGACTCCACTTTCTTCCATTCCAGCTGCCACACAGGCACGCATGTTGGTCGCTCATTGACCCAGCAAAATTTGAATGTCTTCCCCTTCTCTTGTTGTCCCATGTCTACCCTGTTACTTATCAGTTGCTTGCTGTTATGGTGTGGTGGGACCACCCTCTCTCAGCAGCACTGTAATTGTTTTTTACAAGAAAGAAAATGCTGGTAAGCAGTGGTACACATCTAGGGAAAATGTCAGCACTTAAACCCAAGCCTTGCTTTTCCCTCTGAGCTGTCATAGCTGGATCCTCTGCCCTTCCTTACAAGTGGGTTTGAGGAGGTGGTTGTTTTGGCTGGAATTGGAGAGGCACAGGTGGTACCACCAGCTGTAAATTGGAGGAGGCACTTCCTGATTATGACCACTGCCTACACACGGATCACTGCCAAGAGAGGAGCTGGAAGGCGCAGAAGCCTTCTCCTTACTTGGAAAAGGAGGGTAGTCATCACTCCCCTCTGCTGCAGGCTTTCACCTGTAGACTTTGGGTTTCTTTGTCAGTGCTTGGCTTCCTAAAATGCTGTGATGTGAACAACCCTCAGCCACCAGTGAGAAATGGATAAATTGAGGCACAGAGTATTTAAATTCATGCATCTAACATTTAGGTACTTGGGTCTGTATATACAAGTGCATGGCATGTTTGAAAGCCAGCTTACTTTTTAAAGAGGCTTCAGCATGGATTCAGATGTCTGCTTAGCTATGGCAAAATAAGTGGTGAATGACTTCCTGACCTCTGCAATGTCAAGATTTTGCCCTCTGGCTCTAAATGTCAGTGGCAAGAGGCTTGTACCGAGCTGCAGAGCAAGCATGCACCAGGTTAGTCTGTGAGGAGTTTGGAATGTTGCTCTGGGAGTGGGGGGAGGAATTTCAGAGGGCACTGACAGCTACCTGTACCTCAGCTGCAAGCTGCAAGCACACACCCCCATTTGCACTTACGTATTTTTATTTCCAGGTTACAATTTTTAAATTATTGTCTGGTGGTCATGTCCCCACATTCACATAGTAGAGACTTCTGTTTGCTGGCCTTGCCTTGCCTTGTCTCCAGGAAAATTGGGCTGCCTTGTCACCCTGTGTGCTGATTCCCTTTCCCTGGGGTGATACCTTGGCCTGTTGCCACCTCACAATCTTGGTTTTCATTCCGTGTCCTACACTCGGATCCACCTCATGGGGTGCAGCAAGTGAGGGAGAGGCAGCGGAGGGTTCACCCACCACTGTGCTCCACGCCCACAAGCACCAGAAGAGAGCCAGATTAAAAGATTAAAGTCCCAAACTGCAAACCCCCTTGGGCTCCTGATGAGCTCTGAGTGCCTGGCTGCAAGGCCAAACTCCCACTCCGGAGATGCGGAGCCGTGTGCGCCGTCGCTCCCGCTGGAGCCACCGGCTCCCGCCATCCCCTCCTGCTGCCGGCTCTCGCTGGTTTTATGGACCAAGAATTAAATAATGAACCAGTTTTGCCCTGAAGGAAGGCCCTGAGTGGTGCCTTGGCAATACCTGGGGGTGGATTTACGCTCCCCTCGTTGCACACCTGAGTTTTGGGGTTTGTAGCCTTCACTGGTGCCTTGGTTGCCAGTGTGGTGGCTGGATTGCTTTGCTTGGATGTGGGATGGGGCTGGAGAGGGAGAGGTGGCAGTCAGCAGCATGGTCAGCACACAGGTTGTGTGTCCTTCCTTTGTTGCCATCTGGTCATTTCTTAGAGGTCTCTTACAAGCTTCACCCTAGCAAAACTATCACTAGGTGTGTGTTCACAGGCAGTGCANTTTTTTTTTTTTTTCCTCCCAGTTGATCTTCATTAGGACTGGGCAGATAATTGCCTTTTTGGATTTATGTCTGAAATGCACAGAAGTCAAACTGTCACAAAGCACTGTTACTGTGTTTCTGTCTGTAATTTTTGTTTGACCAAAGCAATGAGCCTGAGCCAAAATGATGATTCCAGCATCACCACAATACTCAGCACACTAAGCTCTCAAAAGCATTTTTTTCCCCTAGTTTTGGTGTTTTAATATTGTTTTTACATTTTTGAGTGTTTTTTTAATCAGAAACATGTTGTTTCAAAGCAAAAAGTTCAGCCCTGCTATTTTGAAAGCATTGGAATAGTATATTTTGTCTTCTCAGGAGCTGTTCTTCCTTCTCCTCCCTGTGCTTTTCAGATGAAACTCTTTGTCAGACACAGGCTGAACCTGTGAAGCTGTTCAGTTCTGGAGCTCCCTGTTTCAGCACAGTTCCCATCTCTGCTTCCCAAGAGCCCAGGTGACACTGAAGTACAGTGCATGCCAGCCCCTTCTGGCCCTTGCAAGAAATGCTGTGGGGCCAGACAAGCAGTGCCAGAGTGGCCATGAACTGCCCATTGTGCAGCCCTGCCTCCAGCTGTGGAAGCATCGGGATCTGTGCCTCCAGGGAGAACGGCAGCAGGACCTGTGTTTCCCAAGCTGCTGAAATAGGCATAACCAAAATATCACACAGGCACAACCCTAAAATGGAGTAATTTCCAGGTTTGTGCCTGTTTTGATGAAGATTAAAGGCTAAGTTTTAGCAAAGTCTTTTTTTATTAACTGTATGCTCATATAGGTCTTTGTGATGCATCTCTATCTTCCAACTGATTATAATTAGTGCACTGTTTTATTTACATAGGATTAATGTAATTCAAATTACTAGATGAAATTCTTTGATCTCCAGGGTACAAGAGGTGAGATTATGATGATTTACGATTTTAAACAGTTGCTCCTGGCCATAAAATCTATTCATTTGAAAATCAATAGAAAGATATCACTTGCCATGTTGATGAGATAATTTCCTCTGCTACTCAGTGCTCCTTGTTTTCACCATCCTAACAAGTTTGGATACCTTTCTTTTGTTCCTGGAAGCTCTGCTCCACCTGATCCTGGACAGCCCTTCTGTGTGTCTGTGGTACTCTATTTTAATTTGAAGCCACTTTCTGATTTATATGCTCCAAGCATGCTAACTCTTTTTCAAAACTCCTTTCCCAACCATGCATTCAGTCAGATGGTGTCACTGCCAAAAATATACGCAGCTCCATATTTGTTCTTTGTTGCATTGGGTGAATTTATAGGTGCAGTGTATTAGAGACTGTAAACTTTCTGATCTCTAGCAAGGGCTGTTGTCTGTTCAGCAAGTCCTGCCCATTGCACAATAGTATGAATATTTATGATGCTAAATAATAATACTTGCCTCTGACCCTCTTCATCAGCAGATCTAGCATTGCTTCACTGAGGAAGCAGTCAAATCATTATCCTAATATCCAGATGGGGAAACTGAGGTGCTGCAAGGTGAAAATAACTTGTCTAATGTCAGCAAAGGAGAGCTAGAAAGGGAATGCAGAGACAGCTGTCTCTGTCCCCAGCTACAGGGTACAGCCACTAGACTCTGCAGCCTCCTCAATGATAATGACAGGTCATGAAATTTGTCCTTTATGCAATGCATTCTTCTCTATTAACAGCAAACAATTCCAGTGTTTTCTTCACAGGTATTAATAGGCTCCCTGAGAAATACGTTTCAACATGCATTTTCAGCAGTACTTGTGTGTGTTTTGTGCCCCAGCCAGCAGCTGTGACCTGCTAGGAGGAGGCAAACTGGGGCGAGGTTGCACGTACGCCCCTGCACTCTGCTCCTCTGCTCCAGCACCCTTCCACTCCTCCAGTGGCAGTCAGGGAGGTTGGGGACCGACCACAGAGATGTTCTGCAATACCAGCTGCTGTGCTGGCAGCCTTGGAATTGCCTCTGGGTCTGACTTACTGTCTTGTCTCCTTGAATATAATTGCTCACTACTGATTTTTTTTTTTCTTTCCCTTTGATTCTGTAGTTCTCGTACCCTACTCAGATTCCTCATCAATCTCGCAATCTGGGGAGTCTGAGGAAATAGAGAACTGATCATCTGCAGACTTCTGTATGTTATGAAAGTGTCCCTATGCCATGTGATTCCAATCTCCTTTTCCTTTAATCAGACAGAACATCAGTGTCAGACTGCACCAGCCAGGTCTGCGTGCTGGGCGGGGAAGGACGGAGCCGCTTCTGCGGAGGTGCTCCCGGCTCCCTGGAGGTGACAGCACATCCCCGGCTTCCCCCTCCCTAACCCTTCCCCCTCCCCACCCTGCTCAGCTCAGCCTTGCAAATGTTCCATGGCTGGGCATGTTCTGCTGGAGCAGTGCTGGCTGCGGGCAGTCCTTGAGGAATGGCAGAACACGTCTGCCTGGAAATGTGCGTGTGCTGCACATGAACCCGTTCCTTGCCATTTGGAGGTCTCAAGGGACCAAATCACTTTGTGGAATTGGCCATAATTGTAATGATTTCCACCCAGGTACCTTAGCACGGTGGTAGGAAAAGCATGTGTAGAAGGTTAAGTGGTTTATGTGGGTGCAAGGGTGCATGTGCTCTTTACAAATTACACTGGAAGTTCATCACAAGATTTTCAGCACTCTGTAGGGCCTCTGTCGTGAAGATCAGGCTACATAGTACACACAACGTAAGGGACTTAAATTTTGGCATTTATTCCCTAGCTTGTAAGCATTATTCCCTAGCTTGTAAGCATTTTAGGAAGGAAAGGAGATCTGAAATAGAGGTGAAGTTCTGCCACCTTCATATTTTTTTAGTGTTTTATTCACTTAGTGTTACAATTTTTTGCTTTTACCTACCTACTCTCAGTACACTACAACCATTTCAATACCAAAATATAAGAGATAGAACAGCTATAAAACTAACAGGACTCTATCCACTCCTCCCTTCCCATTTGTGCAGGGCAACATCTGAAGGACACTTTTACCTCCAGATGTCAGGACATGTGGGAGAAGGAGCAGACTCAGAGCTTGTGTGTCCTCCGTGGGATGTAAGCAGAAACACTACCTAGACAGGAAAATGTTTGAATGTTAATGATAGGACAGTGCTAAAAGACACTTTAGAAACACTTCTCTGCTTTTTGCTGGGGAAATCTCAATTTGTTGGCTGCCACTGGCTTTTTGCCCAGCATTCTCAGATCTGCTGGTGAAGGGAGACAGCAGAGCACATTTGTCCTATTCCTCTTCCCCAGAGTGAGATGCCAGACTGGAGCAGATATGCTGCTGTTCCTGTTCCTAAGGACACACTACAGTGGAGACTACAGTCTATTCAACCCTTTTCTAGACCTGCCTTGATTCAGTAGCCCAGGGCGGGGCTGAGTTCCACCTCTCTCACTGGCAGCCCCTGGAAGCACAGCTAAGTGGTGTGAGAATCTCCACAAATCCCTTGGAATGCTCCCAGAGCAGTGGTGTTAGTGTCTCCCTAGGATGCACACTCACAGTCCCAGGCGTGCAGTATCCCTGCCCGAGTCCCAGCACAGCATTGCCCTGGGTGGGCTTCAGCGATGTCCCAGGAGCTTCTTGCGGGAGAAGGGATTTGTGTTGGGTACCCCTGCTTAATATTTGGCTTTCCACCTTGATGTGCATTGTTCCTCTCCTTTTTTCTTTTTTTTTTTTTCCATGGGAGGGGCTGAATTTCTGTTGCATGGTATATAAAGCATTTAGGACGAAAAGTCTATACAAGTGTGATACTAATAATATTTTACAGCTTTAATTACCATGATTGTAGTGCCTAGAGGCGTATGCAAAAACATTTTGAGTGGGCGGAGAGGAGGCAGTGCTGTGAACATTTTTGTGGTTTTGCTGGGCAATGTGCAATGGAGTTTTCTCATGGGAACCACAGCATGCCAGGGAGAAAAGCTGCCTCTGCCTCCTCATCTGCTCTGTTGGGATACTGGATCACACCCCAAAGACAAGGAGACAGCCCCAGTCACTCCAATTTTGGGGAAAAGCTGGGCTGACCGACACTGTGCTTTGCAGAGGGGCTCCAGGGGCAGGTGCTGCTTGTTCCTCCAGGCAACAGGTATTTTTCCTCAGGCAACATCCCTTCCGTGCAGTCAGCCTCACCTGCGGGGTGATTTTCGGATTGGGCAAGCTCTGGTTTGGGGCACGGAGTTGCCAGCAGGCTGGAGAGCAGCGCTCCTGCTCCGGGTCAGGGCGCGCAGTGCAGACAGCGCTCCCGCCGGCCGCCCACCCGTGCCTGCCGTGCCTGCGTGGGCAGCGCCAGGGACACACAGAGGGCCCTGTGTGACAGCCGCCAGCACCCTGCCCCACTGCCAGCAGGCCTAGTGCAAGCCAGGGTCACGGCTCGCCGGGAAACAGGGAAATACCCCCTGCAGGAATGCAAGTTTTTGCAAGAGTTCGGGTGTTACAAAATGAAAAAGAAGGGTGGTTGCGTTTCCCCAGCTCCAGAATGCGGTCCTGCGTACTTAGAACTTTTTAAAACTTTGTTCCTAGATCATATATTAATTTTTAGAAGTTTTTTACGTCGTTTTGGTGACAGTGATTTGACATAGATGCTACAAAGCCTCAGCCTTCCTCTATTGGAAAAACTGGAGGAGAAATTCCGTTTTGGAGTTGTTTACCAAGGAGCCAGGTCAGGACTCTGCTTCCTGCTCTGACAAACAGCCATGAGGTGCAAGGGAGCCAAGGTATAGATTAGAAGGCAAGGAAAAAGGAAAGGAAACCCTGTGTGAAAGGTACTCCCAGCTCTAGGCAGAGCTGGACGTTGCCTACAGGACAAGCGTATTTTATTGAGGTTTTCTCTCACTCTCTTATTCTTTCCACGCATGTAATGCTTTTTTTCTATTGTTATCTGCACTAAATATGAGTTACTTAATTTATTATTTATTACTTATTTTATCACTGAAACATGACTTACTTAAAAGCTCATAGTTTAACCAGTTTTCCATCAGTACGAGTATTACACTCATTTCTCCTCGCTTGAATTGGTACCCGGCACTTTCGCCCCGCTTTCTGCACAGCTGCGCGTCGCACCCCAGGCCGGCTCTTTGTCCCCCCTCCGCCGCCCCGGGGCGGTGTGCCCGGGCCGGCAGGGCCCCTCCGCCGGGTTCGGGGCTGTTTTTCCAAAGCAGGGCCGGGCGGGAAGTTGAGAGCCGCGCTATTCCCGCGTGGGCGGCGCGGGCGGG
>WEIU01010538.1:10083-85544 GCA_013389925.1 Aegithalos caudatus | reverse complement strand
CGCGGGGCAGCCCCGACGGAGAAGGCGCCCCGGGGAGGCTCCTGTCACCGGGCTCGGCGGCCCCGAACTTTGTGCGGGGACCGCAGCCCCCCGTCCGTGCCTGCGGTGTGAGTTTTCTTCCCGCGGGCTCCATCCCGCGGTGCGGGACCCTGCTCTGGAGGTATTTGTGCGCTCGTCTCGTCCTTACGCGAGGGTGTTTTTGCACGTTTCAAGTTTCTCATTAGTTGCGGCGAGGTACGGGTTTGTACGTAAACGCGGAGCTCACTCATCGGCTGTATTTTGGCACATCTCAGAGCTAGACAAGACTAATTTGCGAAGTCTCTCTTCTGCAGCTACATGTAATTTTCTCCTCCTGCTAAAAGTCCTTTGGAAGCGCTGCAGAAATGTAATGAATATGCAAAGCAGCCAGCTCTCAAACCCAAACCCAGTTTGTCTTCAGAGACTTTTCAAAACGCCCAAAGTGATCAAGATACATTATGAAATAATCACTTTTGCCTAAAATACAGGGATGTGATGTTTCACACTTTCTCCTTGTATTCCTAATTTAATTGGTGACAGCTCAATTAGAATTCACCTGAAATAAAATCTCTACAATCGGTTGGAGTTGCTCGGTTGCTTTTACTTCCAGTGCAGCCTTAAAAAGCAGGAAAGCTGCTCGGGAAAGCCTTGTCCCATGCGTACATCCCACAGCTCCCGAGTTTGCCTTCTCCCGGTGCTTCACCGCATCCACCACCTGCCTACTTCAGCCGCGCATCTTCCTGCCACCTCGGGGGAGTGTGCGGCTCCGAGCGGGCACAGCGGGGGAAGGAACCGGTGTTTTTCCGTGGTTAGAGATGCTGAGCGGGGCTGCCCGCTGTCTTGATAGAGGGAGCAGGAATAGGTTGTGATTCCTGCTCTGGCTGTTTACAAATATTGAAGAGCGCTCTGTGGTGTCTCTGTGGTTTTTGTTTTCCTTTTCCCCAGGAGTTATGTTTGTGGTCAGAGTTAAGGTGACAGCCAGCACTGGGAGAGGAGGGCATGGCGTGTGGGGTGATGGGCTGTGGATGTGAATGAGGTAATGTGGAAAATCAGAATGCATGGTTGTGGGTTGCAAAGGCTGAGTGAAAATCTAACTTGTGATTTCCTGGTTCTCCCGTGGCAATAACCGTATGCAGCCTTGTATGTGTTTTAGACAGCTTTGTCTGCTGTGGGGAGTTCTCTGGCTTCTTTGTTTGTTCTGTATGTGAAAGACATAAGAGATGGCTGCCCTTCCCCGTGTGTTCTGACACTGCTGGTATGGACAGCAAGCAAAAAAAGGGCGAGAAGCAGCAGCTCAGGTGCTGTGGCTGTGTTCATTTATTCCTGTAGACCTCCCCGGGCCAGCTTTGCATTCCTGCCTCTTGCTGGATACAGGCTTTGCAGTTGTGTTAGATGTACCTGCTCACTCCCGAGGCAGCAGATCGTTCTGGCTGGCTTCTTAGGATTTGCCAGAGGACATGACCAGGCTGTTACTGCTGAACCAGGTTTGTTTGAGATCACAGATTAGACAACCTAAGACTTATCGAGCAGGCTGCAGAAGTGGGGGATCGTGCATGGTGCCCCAGGGTCTTATCCAAGATGCTCTTCCTGGTGAGGAGCTGACTGAAGTGTCCTGGCTGTGAACTCTCCCTGTGTCTTCTCATTGTGTAACCTCGTCTTGTGCTCACCCTTTGCCCCAAAAGCACGGTCCCCAATGCACTAAGAAATGAGAGAAGTGGTAGGAAGCAGTGTTTCAGGTCCCTTAGATACAGCTTAAAGGTCACCTGAAAGATGTGGGGCACTGAGACTTGAGTGGGTGTGCAAAGGCTTTGCGTAGCCAGCCGGGGGAGCAGAGCCAGCAGCAGCGCCAGGTGTCCTTTGGGTTAACAATCTCCTCGGGTTCAGGCAGTGCTGTGCTGCTTTCTCAGCAGTCCTTCCTTGTTGCTTGTCCTCTTCCTAAGGCTCGTCTTACTCCTGCAGGTGGACTAGCATAGCTGCTCCCCGGGCTTTGTAGGCTGTGAGCGGGGCTGAAGCAGGGACCGCACCGGTCATGTCTGGAGAAGCAGCGTAGCTGGCGGCGGGAGAGGCCGTCTCGGAAAGGGGAGGGAGCCTTCCCCTTGTTAAAGTTTAGAAATAACTTGGGATGGCTTTGAGGTGAGTGCTGGAGGAACTCTGGTAAATACAAGGAGAAAAGAGGTTAAAAGGAGGAGTGTTTGAAAATGCCTTCACTGCAGAAATCGGTAGCAGTCGTATGTGGAAAAATTGCTCGGCCCTCTCAGGAGCTACTGTACTAAATTTGAAAAACAGAATGGGTCTTTAAAGTACGAAACAAAGGGATTTCAGTCTTGCTTTAAATGCAAATCTCAACGCAGTCTGAACCATGGACTCACTGCTGACGCCTCCATAGTACATATTAATCCAGTTTTATCTGTCAGGAGGAGATTTGTTGATTAGAAGCCTCTAGGTAAAGGCTGCTCATGGACTGGTGCTGCTCTTCCAGCCTGTGGGCTGGAAAAATGAGTTCAGTTTCATGGCTTGCCTGGAGCTCTTGGGCTGTGTGTAATTTCACTGCCACTGTCCTCCCAAGATTCAATTTAGCTCCCTGCAAAAAGTCCATTTATGTAGATTTATGTAGATTTTGTGCTAAGATAAATAACTTTCAGAGGAAATGGACCTTCTTTTAAAAGTTATATAAGTTAATTTGTTGTATTGATGGTGAAAAGTCAGCATCATTTGAAATGGGAGGATAGGAACAGTTTACTGAAATGCATTAAACCATAAGCTATTAATTGTGTCCTGACAAAGCGTGTCAAGAATAGGAGGATTTTTCTAAGAAATTCAGTGAAATAAAGACAATTGCTATGACAGTGAATTCTGTGCCCTGTAAAGGGATACCTTTAATTGATTTTCCTCATTTTCCTTGTTTCTACTTATACCTTTGACTGTAGACAATACTTGATTGATTTTCTGCAGTTAACTATTCTTTCTGAAAGCCAAACTGTTTCTAAAATATGTAGCTCTTAAATGTTTAGAGTTTCACCCTGAGTTCCAAAGTGTGTACTTTATTAGCTCTTAAGCTCACCAGCAGCTCCTTGAGGTAGCTGCTTGAATCTAAGCTGCTATTATTGCCCCTTGTGCTTTACACATTCTGGCACACATATCAGGAATGATATGTTCAGCTGGTGGTTTGGGGATTTTGTATGTTTTGGGTCTTTTTTTTTATTGTTCCCTGGGCTCCATCTCTCTTCTGGAAGAGATTGACTGTAGGTGTCCTGCTGCTGCCACATACCTGTCTGAAAAGCTTCTGTTGGCCTCCAGATTTTATTTTTCTCCAGTAAAGTCAGAATTTTGTGCAAAAGCCTGGTCCTCCAGATGCCTCCTGAATTGAAGTTGGGCTCTGCTTGTTTTATCTGTATATTTGACTTGCTGAAGAAAAGGCTCATATTGTGAAAAAAACCCACCAAAATGCCCAAACCATTTTTTAAACGACATTTTTCATGTTTTACAATATGCAAAAGCACAAACTGTAAAAATAATTTCTCTCTCAGTTTTACTTTTGATAACCAATCTCCCAATGCCCCATAGCAAATGTATTTGCTTGCGTTGCAGTTCTCGAGGAAGGAGAATTGCACGGTATTAAAATACTTTTTCCCCAAAGTGTGTGCAAATCTTTCTGTGGGTGGTGGTTTTTTTTTGATTACCACTGTGTGTTTTTTCAAGTCCAGTGCGATAGTAGAGCCAGAACAATGTTAGCAGACCTGCTCAATGTTTTAGTTCTGCTCCTTTCTCAACCAACTATAAATTACATGCTTTAGACCTTATTGATTGGTGGTTTAGCGTAATACAGTAATACTGGAAATTATCTGCTTGTGGCTGTGAAAGCCTCCAGAGAGTGAAGAGGTGTGTGTGTGAGAGATCTTAGAATTCTCTGAGGAGTTTATTAGTTGTGGGATAACTGGATAAGGGGTTTATGAAGTTGAAACTTGTGCAGAGGTTTTTTTCCTGCCACTGTAGGGGCTGAACACTGCAGAGATCTGTCTGTTGGGAGCCTTTAGGCACAATTGCTGTATTGCTGGGTGGTATTTCACATCTCAAGTGTCAATGACAGCCAGCCTTGTGAGCAAATGAAACGGGCAGGTGAATTCAAACTAAGGTTTTTAAACTATATGGGTTGGAATCCATCAGTATTTTTGCTTTGTCTGCAGCTGTTGCTGCCATAATTAAGATCAGCAGAGGCATTAGATCCTTTTTATGTGAGACAGGTAGAAGGGTAGAAATACTTGGTTCTTAAACATGCTTTTACTGACCCAGCTTCATTAAGCCTCTGGGGTTCTGTGAAGCACTTTTCTTCTTTGCTTTCCTTTTACAGTCCTCCACACTTTCTATGGGGGAAAAACGATGTGACAATTAAGAAGAGTTGAAACTGATGAGATTTCTTCTTCAGGGAATCAAGTGTTCTGTAATTCTTCAGAATGTGTTTTGCGATCGTTTTGATCTTAAGACAGAAGAGAGAATCAAGTAGAAGCTGTGAGCGATATTAATTGACATTCTTGGGAACAAACATGAAATAGGAACGTTGAAAACAAACTGGCTTCGTGTTTGAATCATCTTTTTTGTAGGTGCATCACAACTATCTGCTGATCTGTTTTTTTTCAAAAATGTTTCCATCAAGTTAACAAGTCAAAAATTAGAGCTTTTGCCCCGTATTCATTTCTGTGGGTGTTCTTGTAAGGAGAGAAAGAAATGCTGTCCTCTGAGTTGACAGCCTTGTGGAGAGATGGGCGGTGGGACAGCACATCTGGATGTCGGTGCTTTGGTGCTCATCTTCTCTCTGTTTTTACTCTTTGCAGGTTCTGTCATCCGTGATGGCGTCAGCTCTGCCCAGAACCCTCGGAGAATTGCAGCTGTATCGAATACTACAAAAAGCAAATCTCTTATTCTACTTCGATGCCTTCATCCAGCAGGGTGGTGATGATGTCCAGCAGCTCTGTGAAGCAGGTGAAGAGGAGTTTTTGGAGATAATGGCTCTCGTGGGCATGGCTAGCAAGCCCCTTCACGTCCGACGGCTGCAGAAGGCTTTGAGGGACTGGGTCACAAACCCTGGCCTTTTTAACCAGCCTCTCACCTCCTTACCAGTCAGCAGCATTCCAATATATAAGTTGCCAGAAGGGTCTCCTGCGTGGCTGGGGATATCCTGCAGCAGTTACGAAAGGAACAGCGGCACCAGAGAGCCTCACCTGAAGATTCCGAAGTGTGCCGCCACGACGTGCGTGCAGAGCGTGGGCACGAGCAAGTCCGATGTGGTGGGGAGCTTATCACTGCAGAGCAGCAGCGAGCCCAGACTCTGGCAGGGACACCACACCACAGAGAGTGAGCACAGCCTTTCCCCGGCTGACCTCGGCTCTCCGGCCTCACCAAAGGAAAACAGCGAGACCCTGGATGCTGCTGCTGCTCTGTCTGTTGCTGAATGTGTAGAACGTATGGTTCCCTCCCTGCCCAAAAGTGACTCCAATGAAGTCAAGGAGTTACTGAAAACAAATAAGAAACTGGCAAAGATGATTGGTCACATCTTTGAGATGAGTGACGATGACCCTCACAAAGAGGAGGAGATCAGGAAGTACAGTGCAATATATGGCAGATTTGACTCGAAAAGAAAAGATGGCAAGCATCTCACCCTCCATGAGGTAAAACATCTTGAGTGGAACTGGGCTTCCTCCCCTACTCCTACACCTTTGACAAGAGGGTGTTTACAGGGTACACTTCTTGTGCAGGTGCTTCTTGCAGAGTGAGGAGAGTTGTGCATCTGGAAGTTGTGTGTTGAGTGCTGTAGGCAGTCCTGGCCTGACGTGGAAGTCTCAGGTGCAGCACAGGTCTCCTTTTGTGGGTGGGCGTGGGTGTGTGCACGTGGTGATTCTGACCTTGGTGGCAGCAGGCTGCTCTCTCACTGGTGCGGCCTGTCAGACAGAAGGTGTAGAAAACTTGGCACCAAAATAGCAACCAGTATTGCACTGAGCATGGCCTTGGGGATTCTACATTCATAAACATGTCCTGTCGTGGTATTTCATTGCAGCTTTGAGAGTAGACATCTTTGGAGGATCAGTAACTAATATTGCTGGTGTCTGATGTGGTTACTACCCTCTGCTGTCTTCCTTCACCTCAAGACTCTGCTCTGTAGCTTGTGCACTTGAGATAATGAGGATTCTGTCAACGAGGTCCCAAAACTCAGTGGCTTTCTGTTTGAATTGGGATGAAGCTCAATTATACAACCTGTGGGGTTTTTTGGGCATAGTGGTCTTAAGCCTGTCAAGTGGCGTGTGGACTGTGTGAGGAGGAAGGGAAAGGACTGTCTCCGGTATTGATGGGTGGTTGCAATCCGAGTGTTTGTCTTTTAATCCCTGAGTAGCATCTCTTCCCTCATGTCTTTGAAAGTCCCTGTGGGCCTCCCTTGCTCCTCTCGTGGCATTCCTGAGGCTCACACTGCATGTGTTGTAACGCAATAGGTGTGTCTGTGTGGGGAGTAGTTTCCTAGTGCCAAAGTACTGTACAAGAGGAGAACAAACATTAATTCAAAGCAGTGCCAAAACAGTGTTGATATGGATGCTGCATCAGCATTTTTACAGTTAACAGTGATTGCAAAATTTCAGTTGGATTTAAAATTTGGCATGTAAGGCTTAGTTCCCAAAAGGAAAGGCAGTGTTTATGTTACAGGAGTGCCAAAAAAACTGTACTGGCTTTAGCCTTTTTTCACTTCAAGAAGAAGTTTTGTAGGTGTGTGATCCATAGCATAAGACTGAGTTCTCTTTATGCTTCTGACTAGAAGGGCAGAAGGAAACAAGGCGTATTTCTTTACATTTTTGTTTACATATTTACATTTATAAGGCAACTGCACATCACCGGCAGTGACTTGACAAGGGCTTTTACTGCAGACTGGGAGGCACTTCCACAGTATTCAGCCACATTCCTACCACACAGTTCTAGCTGTGCATCTTACACTTATGTGCTCTGTGACTTTGTGTCAAACACTTATGATCTATGAATTCATCCACTGTACAAGATGAGAGATCTCGTCTTGCTCCCCTGACCTTGTGGAAGTCTCCCTCGTAACAGAACAAGTTGTATAGGAGATGGAGGCAGGATTTGAAAGGATTGTGTAGATGCCCTATGTGTACATGGCTGCAGATTCAGGATTCAGAGAAAGGGGGTTCTCCCCACCTGAGGATGGAGGCAGACGAGGTGTACAACAATGTGTGGCTGTGTGCTTTCCCAGCCTCTCTCTGGGGCAGTGACTGCAGAAAATGCTCTGAAATCTGGGCAGACTTGTAAGATCATTTTCTGGCATCCAGCAGTGTACTAGAAGGTGGGCTCCAGGGGCACCTTCTGTGTGGGCTCAGGAGTGGCTCTGCAAAACTGTGGAAATGAACCCTGGGGTAATAATGGAAGGAGCGGGATACCAGTGAACGGGAAGAAAGGACAACTGCTCTGCCTTATTCATTTTTTTAGTATTGCACTACAGATCTTTACTACATCACTGTAAAACCACGTTTAAAAATGGAATGAGAGCATGGTTTGGCTTTAGGAAATATTTCTATCGCTATTGTGATTAAGGCACAAGATCAAAGGAGTCTGTGGTTGACTTATGCCTCACTTACGCATGTGGGGCCTCGCGGAACTTGATGGGAACTGCACACATGCAAGCAAGAAGAATTTGCTCATAATTAGTTTACTGTTGGCTTAAAGAGGCTGGATTTCACAAAGTTTTGTCTTGAACAGTTTTGTCTTCATTTTCTGTTTAAGGGAGAAAATAAATAGCATCAACGAGACCATTTTCTTTTGTTTAAAATCCGCTAAACCGGGGTTTCTCTTTTGTAAACTCAGCCTCAGTGTGTTTTTGGTTCTGAAGCAGTTTGCTGCTCAGAGGGAGGGACCTTAAACAACCAGGGAGGTAAGTTTTTGCAGGTCCAGAGACTGTTTTTCTGCACGTGTTAATGCATTCCAGAGCTGTCATTCTGCCTCACAGTTCAAGGTTTCTCCTTGCAGCTGGCAAGGAACAGCTGAATAAACTTTACTGTGAATTTAGAAACCTTAAATAGTGGTTGGCTTTTTAATGTAAAGATTAGGGTATCTCTGGCTCCTCAAACACAGAGGAGTTGCATGCAAATTAAAATCAAACCTGGTGGAATTTTTAGTGGTGAATTAGTGAGAATGTTTTGTTTCAGTATGAGCACTGAAGTGTCTCAGAGGGCTGGAGCAGCCATTAGAGCTGTGGACACTGGGCTGGTTTGGAAGTGTGTGCTCCTGGTAGGAGTATTTGCACAAAGCATTAATCTGACATAAAATCTTCCAAAGGCGTTCCAAAACTAATAAACATGCTGTCCTTAATCCATCCCATTTTTTTTCAGTATTACACAGCTTTTCAAACAGAGAGAGCACTTAATGTTTGAAGTTGGACTGGAGGAGGGATGAGTACAAGGCATGCCCTTGAACTCAGTGACCCCTGCAAGTTGGAGTCAGATTTGTAATTTGCATTTTAATGTTTCAGTGCTTGTCTCAGTACCTCTAAAATGGGAAAAAAATCCAGTTCAGTGCAATTAGAAGAACAAGCAATGAATTTTGTCTAGCTTGGTCTCTTCCTTTTCTTTTGCTGACTCACCAAAACAGTAGGGCTTGGTATTTAACTATGTGGTTTCTGGTGGGGGAATCTGTGAACCCCATCAGATGGAAGTATATCCATTCCTCTCCTGTATGGTTCTGTGCTGCTCCACATCCTTAATGCTTCCAGCAAAAAGAGTCATTATTTTTAGGCATACAGTGCTTTGTCTCTGCAGTGTTATGCCTCCTGAAAAGGCAGGAAGCCATGATGCACTTCAATTCAGTAAGTCTGAATGTGACCTGAAAGAGAAACCAGGAAAAACAAGCAAATAAACATTTGGCTTTTCTCACATATTAGGATAAACAGCATTTGCCTACAGCTACCAAAAGCATTTTCAGTCATTTCAGCTCTTTGCAACCTTTCAGCACTTGGAGGGATAAAAAATATCTCAAATTATTTTGTGAGCATTAGCCATATTATTCATCCTTGGCAAAGTAATAGCTATCAGTGTTACAGAAATTAATGTCTTCTTTGGGTGGTAATTCTTTTAATTGGTGTTGTATAAATCTTATATTGTATCTTTTTCTTCTCTGTGTTTTTTTCTGAAAAGACAGGCTTTATGGAACAACTGTTGCTGTCTAAGGGCTAATAGTTTGGTTTTTTAGTACCTGGTGTTGTAGGAACATAGTAACCTGTTTGCACCCTTCTACATCTGATCTCTGTGAGATTTGGGGCTTTTGTTTGTACAGTCTAAAGGATCAGGCAACATAACTAGTTTGCCTGTTAAAAATAAGTTTGTGCTCTGATTAACATTTAGGTACCATAGGAAGTGCCCTACTGAGATCAGAGGCTTTTAGGCTAAACACAGGAAAAATTGCTTCTGAAATATTAGGAGCAGCAGTTCTATGTGAGGTTTTATTAGAAATACTGCACAGGCCACTGAGAGAAGGATCTCAGCTCTTCTGGATACATGTTTTTTTTGTTTTTTCAACCTTCCTGGAGAACAAGTGTCACATTGGGCAAAACAAATTTTTGATGGTTGGATGCCACCAAGCCCCGTGGCGAGGACGGCGTGGGTGTGTGTGGTTCATGTCCTGTGACAGCTCCCATCCTTCAGGGATGGAGCACGCAGCGAGCCGGGTGAGCTGCTGGCCTCCGTGGTTGAATTCACAGGTAACCCTGCAGTGTGGCAGGGTGCAGGGGTGAGCTCCTGGCCTTCTCCCAGGAGACAGCCTGGAGCTGCAGAGCTGCTGCTCTGGGGGAGCAGGGCTTGGTGTCCGAGGTCGCTTGTGTGCTCTGCTCCAGGTGGAGGGTCAGGGATGGCACATCCCCATCCATCATGGGTGTGCTGACTGTGCTGTGCAAAACGAGCTGCTCTGGAATATTCACTAGCCTGGGACAGATACAGAACATGCTGTTGACAGTAGCTCCAAAGCAGCTGTGCTCCTTTGCCAGAAGCCAAGCCTGTTGAGAGCAGCCTAATTTCTAAAAGTAGAAGAGTAGAAAGAGTTGTGGGCACTTGCTAAAAACACCTGTAGTATTCTGTTGGCCTCTTACTGTTACGCCTCATTACGCGTTCTGGCTGCTCTTCAGCTGGGGAAAAAGTGAGAAAGCCTCTTCATGCCCTGCTTCCTGTGGAAGGAGCTTGGAATAGCCTGTCCAGCATCTCCATTTGTGTCCCTCACGGCATTAATAATGTTGTTGTGTCCATACTGCTGACCGTAGGCTTCTCAGACAGCAGTATTTTTAAGCTGATATAATTCATGACAGTATCACAACTTCCTGTAGGCTTCTGAAGAGCATTGCAAAACCATTTTGAGCCTCAATTTCAGGCTTTATTTCCCCCCCGCTTCTTTATGAATCTTTTGCCAGCAGCAGAGGCACTAGAAATGTGTCCTGGCAGGCTCAGGAAAACATCCTTGAAACAAGTTACATTTGATTCATGTCTGAAGATAGTCTTCACAAACATGAGGGTGAGAAGCATAGCTAAAAAAAGTTTAATCGTTTCTTAAACCATCACCTTCTACAGAATTTATTCTGTATTCACCAGGGAAAGCCATCTGTACCCACACTGTCAGGGTGGTTTTGTGTTTTTTTCCCCAAGTCCTGGGCATATTGCATTTATAAAAATAGTATTCCCTGTAAGCCAGGCTTTGGGAGCCAAACACTGTGAACGTTCAGAGCTACTGTTTTATACCGAGATTTAATTAATGCTGGGATGAAGCAAAAGCAGCTCACATGTGGACAGTCTTACAATTATGTTTTACTTCATGCACCAACTACATTCATACCTTTCCTCTTCCCAAAGGCTTACCTGGTTTAGTAAGGGATATAAATAAACTGAAGAAACCCTCCAGGGTTTAGTGTACAATTACAGGTAATTTTACTTGCGATCAAAATTGGTTATTATTTCAGGAGAGGTACTTTTGCAAGCACAGTAGGTGCAAGTGTGCACGATCCTGAGTGCTGTTTGTTTGCTTTGCAGCTAACAGTGAACGAGGCAGCTGCCCAGCTGTGTGTGAAAGATAACGCCTTGTTGACCAGGAGGGACGAGCTCTTCGCGCTGGCCCGGCAAATCTCTCGGGAGGTCACCTACAAGTACACCTACAGGACCACCAAGTAAGGCTTGCATTAGCTCAGAAGGCCTTGACTTTTGGGGAAATAAGTGATGGCATTGCTTCTGAAGCACTGGAGACACTTGCTTCTTGCTCTTCAGTTAGCAAAGCGCTCTTGTGAGGAAAGTAGGGAGATGCTATTTGAGTCCTGAAGTTTTTAAATTGATAAGATTCAGCTCAGCTGTCTTGAATTGCCTTTTTATTTGCTCTCTGGTTTTCCAAGTATTTTGAGGCTAGTGCGTATTAAGAGGCATCTGAGAGGCTGGTATTTTCAAGCATTTGAGGCATTAGTGTGTTTGAGGTTAATGTAAATCGGCAGAGTAGCCAGAGATGCTCAATGCATCAATTTCCTTTTTTCCATATACAGACTTGGCTTGTTAGCCAAAAAGATAAGGTCACAGGGAGTGGCTTACAAGCTTGCTTTAAAGGAACTGAAGCTGAGTCCCTAATTTCAGTTGTTACTGTTCTGTCAAATGAACTGCTGTTCTGAACGGTGACAAATGCTTAGCAGCTTTTAAATACAATTAAAACTTTAGCATTGGTAAGTGTGATTGAATGTTTTGATACTTTCCTTCGATTTTTAAATGTTGATTCTCTTGCCTGTAATGTAATGTTCTTTCCAAGGGCTTTTCAGTAATTCTCTGTGCTTTCCTTCCTCTTTGGAAGGAAGAATTCGTGAATCTCTTATTGCTTCTGAAAACAACACAAAATGCTTGTGTTCCTCTTTACTTGAATGAATTTCACTGCCATGTCAAAGTGAACTGGAGGCTTTTTTTGTGCATCTCACTTGTTCTTCTTCCCTGATCTGTTTTTTTCCCTGACTCCTTTTCACTATTATTGATGGTTGGGGTTAATGTGCTGTTTACTGATCATATATGTGTCTTCTCTTGTAGATCTAAATGTGGAGAAAGGGATGAGCTGTCACCAAAGAGAATCAAGATAGAGGTACAGTAATGTGACTCCTTGTATTTTGACCTGTGCGTGCTAAAATTCAGTTTTGTTTTGAAGGGATCTGTCTTAAGGAAATTTGTCAGAAAAACATTTGATAGACAGTTGATGGGTATGAGAGAGAGAGAGAGGGTGGAAGAACATCACCACTGTCTCTGTAAATGTAAGTGCTTGATGGAGAAACCTGTAGGAGCAGGGGTAAAGAGTAGGATTTGTTTAATGGTAAAGATACTCTCAGTGTTTTGCATTCAGAGTGAGTAGGAGGGAAGCAATGGGACTGACTGACTTCCTGTGGTGGAATAAGCTCCAGCACTGTAGGAAATGACTTCCCATAAGGCCTGCTGCTTTTCAGTCAGCATGAGCTGGGGTTTGCCTAATTCACTGGAGTCAGCTGTTGATCATGTCCAAAATACAGAATCCTGGATAAGGACTGATGGCAGAATATTAGCCATGTCTGACTGTGCCATAAACTGTGACACTGATCATATTGAAAAGTCAAAAACTAACTGAAAGCTATAGATCTCAACACAAAAGGCTGTGCCTGTAGATACTAACTGACAGGGGTTTGCAATGAGTTTTGTGTCAAATGCACATGTACATAGCTAATGTATATACTTGCACAAGATGTATACTTGCTTAGGGAGATGTTGGGAGTTTCTTGTTAACAGTACAGGAGCAGCATGTATGTAGTTTACCTTTTTCTTCAGTTACCACTGCTAGAAGGTAAAATTGACGCCTACTAAAAGTTACTTTTAACCAAGAAAAAGTAAAATGTACGTATACATATATATATATATACACACACACACCTCATAAGTGTAGCAGATCTTTTTAATTTGTATTTTAAACAAATCATTGTTTCACTGTTACATGGGTATCTAATTTATCCTTAGCATTGTGGGTGTTTTTTATTGTACTGTCTGCTTGAAAAAGTGTAGGTTAAATGTGTGTTAGAATATGAGCTAGAGCTGAGCTAGATTTGTATGTGACACAGGTGATTTATTCTCTAACTGTAGAGGAAAATTGCAACACATTCTGAAATGTGTTTCTCATATGCAATGCTTTCTATGATAAATGATGCCCTGTATGTAGTAAGGCTTCAGTTTTTTTCTGTACTGCAGTGCTTTCACCTGTACAAAGGTGTTTCCTGTGAAGCAAACCCTGGTGATACCAGTTAAGTTTTGAAAATGCAGATTTGAATAGATATGGAGGAATTCACTGTATTTATTAAGTTCCATCAGTCCATATACAGTTGTGGTTTTGAGTTTACTTAGTGCAGAATATACCTGTGCAATGGGGATTCACTGGTAGCTTTGATAAGTCAGTAATGTCGTTTGTGTGTGTCAGGATTTGCTTTTGACCTCTGCTTGTTGTTTGATCCACAGAAAAGAGCAGGGAAAAGCTGCATTAAATGATTTTATCCAGCTTCACCCTTATCAGCCTTGACCAATGTGGCAGGATTGTTGCTTTTGAGTCTCCTCTCTGTTGTTAAGTCCAGCCCTAATTTGTAAGAGCTGACAGGGAGCTGCCACTCCTCTGCTTGAAGCAGTATTTCAGTGACTTGGATTTCAGCATTAGGAAGTTTTTCCTTCATTCAGTAATAATTGTTGATGAGCAAGTGTCTAAAATGACACACTGCAAGGGAGGTGCTGTTTTTTACAGGATCTTCATTGAAAGAAGGTGTAAAATTAAAACCCTGAAAAATACAAGCTGAAACTCAAGGTTTTCTGGAGAGCAGGAAATCTGGACAGCCTTAGGGGATGTGTATTCTCCTATGTTCTGCATGGTGAAATCTTAACAGTCTGGAAGCCCTGTTTGTTTTATACCCTTAGTCACATAATTCTGAGAAAGACTGTTTGCTTGGTTCTTTTTTATGTAAAATTACCAGTTATATTTTAAAATGCTTGTGAAAACTTATTGTCCTAATTGTACAAATGACTATTTCAGAAATAGGTCATTTTTCCAAAATAAGAAATTGAAAATTAAATGGAATTAAATCTTTAATCTGATAGCATAGCATTATTGATTTTGAAATTATCTGTATTGTTATCAGTAGAAATGTCTTTTTTCCTCCCAACTTTGGGAGTCTTCTAAGGAGGAGTAAAGCATTAATTCAGTGCATTTTAAATTCGTAAATTTTGGGCTTTACTTCAATGAAATGTAAAAAAGATGCAGTATGATGTAGTAGATCACTGCTGTTTTGGGTTCCTGGTGCTTGCATTTAAAAAAAAAAAGTAAAAAATCCTTTTTTTAGTAATATGTTCAGGGATTTTTTTTGTTTTGGTTTGGGTTTTTTTGGAAAGGTGAAAGTAAAAAGGAAAATGGTAGCAAATGCAGATTTTTCCTTCTGTTCTGGGTAAGAATTCCTTACACTGTTTATGAAATTGTAATACTTCATTGTGGATCTGTTTGCTTACTATCATGAAAATACAAAAAGGACCTGAACTTGGGGTATATTTTTTTGTTGTTGTAACTAGCTTTTTTCTGGTTTTTTTTTGGTTTTGTTTTTGTTTTTGTTATTGGTTTTTTTTTGGTGTTGGTTTTTTTTTTTGTTTTGTTTTTGTTTTTGTTATTGGTTTTTTTTTGGTGTTGGTTTTTTTTTTTGTTTTGTTTTTGTTTTTGTTATTGGTTTTTTTTTGGTGTTGGTTTTTTGTTTGTTTGTTTGTTTGTTGTTTTTGGGGGTTTTTTTGAGAAGAGTCACTTTGCATTTCTGTTTTAAGGCTGAACTCTGTATTTTGATTCACCATTCCTTTAACTATTAGTCATTAATGTCTCTGTGAAGCATGGCCTAAAATTACTAGGGCTTCAATTTGGAAAGACTTCACAGCCTGTTTGCATAGTGTAAAAGATTACTTTAAAAAAAGATGAGTTAATTTCCTGAAATATGATAACACTTAAAAAAGCCTCCAGAGAGGCTCTGAAGGTCATCCTTGAGCAGAGCCAGCAGAGCTGTGTGTGCCTGCAGCATTGTCAATCTGCAGCCACATTGTAAATTTATCCTTTTCATGAATATGAAACTCGCACAAGCATTACAAAGAAACAATGTGCCAGGAGTTACATCAAATTACCTGTAAAAGCCTTTCTCTTCCCCTGTGAGCTCTCCCCCTCTTATTCCTTGAGTGGGTGGGTGAGCTGTGGGAGTGAAGTGTAAAGAGGAGAAGGGGAAAAAATTCCAGGCAAATGACAGACTAAAGGTGTGGAGGGAGTGGAGGGAATTGGTATTTGGGAGCAGATGATGAAAAAGGGGCTGTAGTTCCTAAATCTGTTGTGGACAAAGAGCAGGACAGGTGAATAGGGATGCAAATGGCACATCCTCCTGCAGAGCAAGGATCTCTCCTGCTTAGGTGTTGTGTGGAGGGGGCTCCCCTTATTTTGTCATCTTCTGTGACTCAGTGCCAGCACCACTCAAAGCAGTGAGCTGTTGTGGCACCGGCTTAGAAAGCAAAACAAGTCACAGGTACTGCAGGCAGAAGTGGAGGAAGAGGCTGCTCATCACTGGTGTTTGATGAAGGTCCCCTTCAGAGTCTGCATGAACAGCCAAGAGAGGGAAAAAAGGAGAGTTTTTAAAAATATTCTTGCCGTCTGTGATGTAAAGAAATTGCTTTGTATGTCTGTGTTTCCATTCATCTGAACAAGAGGGGTGGGAAGAGCTTTCAAAAACTCATTTCCCAAAGCTCTGTGGGAGTTGGGGGCACAGGCAGGGAGACCTGAGCGGAGGCTGCAAGGAAGCATCTTCCCCTGGTGCCAGTATGGGTGGAGGAAGAGGAGAGAAAAGCCCCACCTCCAGCATTTCTGAGAAGGCTGAAAAGAAAACCAAAGTGTGGGATTGGTGTTTTTCACAAAAACAGCAAAAGCAGTAGAAGCTACTGTTTTCATATGAAAAAATGTCATTAGAGGGAACGAAAAAGCACATGTGGGACTGGGAACATCTGCTGCACAAAATCGCTTGGAAAACAACTGAGCAGCAGCATGGCAAAACAAAAATGCTGCAGTGCATGCCTCCAGACAGCCTTGGGACAGAGCAGGGTGGTGCTTGGCCAGCATGCTCCTCATCCCTTGAGGCATTGGGGGCAGTCAGCAGTGGGAAGGGGCTCTGGAAAAGGGATCCAGAAGGCATCATCCTCTGGGAGTTATCTGCATGACACAGCAACAGGCAGCCAGACCCACCTTTGGGAGACAGCCTTCTGTTTTGTATAGGCAGGTGATCACAAATGTGTTGTGAAGAACTGTGTTACCTGTTTTGTTGCAAAAATAGGATCCTGAGTTTTATGTGTTCAGCTTCTCATCTTCCTACACACAATCATTCTCCTCTCACAAACAAATTCAGGTGTTAACTGTGGAAGTGGTCAGTGCTCATGGAAATGTGCTGCAAAGCCTTTGTTCCTAGCTTAGGCTGGGGCTTTGTGCCAGTTAACCTGGCTGTGAAGTTCTTGCGTAGCTATTGTGTTTATGTGTGCCATGAGGGAGTATGTTGGGTGTTTAAGAGCAATAGGCAGCGTTCTGACAGATTTTAAGGTTTTTTTCCTGAGCATAAAAAGAGATTTAATGGCATTACATTGCCCTGAGGTCCTGGCCATCTGCCTTGGGTCAGACCACTGCTCTGCAGGTCAGTGGGCAGCCTGCCACTGGAGAGAACCTCTCAGTCCTTCCCCTGTGTTTTTTCTGAAAGATCACTTCTATTTTTCTTGGGCTGTAACCCTTTTGTCCGTCTATTATCAAAAATGTAATTATTGACGTGTATGTGTCTTAGAATCTACAAGGCAAATACACCTAATTCAGTGTATTTTTGAGACCAAGGTCTGCAGAACCTCAGTGACAGATAGTTCTCAGGTTTGGGTCTATCTTAAGATCTCTGGCTTCCTCTCACAATTTGACAGAGTCACCTGTACTGTGCTTTTGTAAACATTTCTGGATGTTTCTCTAGTGCACATGAGCTTTCCTTTTATAATAACAGGCTGGATAAACCCCTCATCTTGAACCTTTGCTTCAATGAATATTTTAATGGAGTCTGGCAGGCTTTCACAGGAACTTCATTTGCTTTATTGATACATCTGCAAGCTGCAGAAGAGATTTGCATGTTGTAAGAATTTCAGACTGGAAGAATTCTTGAATCATGCTTTCCCATAGTCTATAAAATTTCCACTGTACTTCTGAAATGGTGGTATTATTTCATTTTGTGATACTAGTGTAGGTTCTGTTTGAAATACATTGAATTTCAGGAGGGTTTTCTCAGTTTCACAAGGTTAGCGTATAGCCTTGACGACCTATAAACTTGATTTCTGAAAAGTGACAGAAACCATAGGCCAAAATCTGCCTGTCAAGGCTGAATGTAAGCTAGTTTAATGTCAGTAACAAGGGTAGTCTGAATTCACCTGAGAAACAAGGGTAGTCTGGATTCACCTGAAACTGTGAGAGAGGAGATTTTCTATGCCATATTAGGTATATAGCAGTTGCTGTGGAGGGACTGTGTGTGTTTTATGCACAAACTTAAATGAAGTGGATAGCACAAACATGTAAATTGCAGTCCAGAATTTTCACAGAAGTTCAGGAATGATTTTTAGTTGGGTTTTTTTTTCCTAAGTTTACAGAGAAAGTGAAGAAAAAAATAGTAATATGTTCCTCTTGGTTTGATTTCTTTTTATGCTCAATAGGATGGTTATCCTGATTTCCAGGACACAGTCCAGACGCTCTATCAGCAAGATAAAATGCCACTTGCTTTGGCTAAAGGAAAGAGTGAAGACGCAACAGCTCTTAATTCCCAGGTAAACCAACTACACTACACTGTGAATAGTACAGGCTGTGTCTCTCTACATTGGTTTTGATGTGTTGTTGTTTTCATGACTAAATTAATTCCCATCAGTTTTAAAAGGCTACCTAGCTTAGCTGTGATTGCATCACTCATAATTTGGGTTTACCTCCCAAAAGTGTTCTGTCACAGTACTACAGCTTTGCCCTCGTTAGCTCCAAGGATGTAAGATGCAGCATAGTAGGCTTGAAAAATCTGTGGTTGCCTGTTGGGAGCAAGCAGGGTACTATTGGTACAGTCTGTGCTGTGTTACTTGCGTTATCCGCTATAAATGGAAAGCTCAAGTTACTGAGCCGAGAGGAATAGAGTAGGCGATCTTGGAGTCCTCACTTCTGACATGTCTTACAAGAAGAAAGGCCAATATGTTTAGGAAAGAAGTGAACCTCTGGATCTGAGAGGATAAATTGGCTTCCCAAACAACACCTAGCCTGGTGGAAGCGTGGTGTTCTTGAGCAGACATAAAGCTTTGTATAAATGAAGACAGGTTGCCAGGGCTTTCTTTGTCTTTTCTGCAGCGTATCCCAGCCTTGAGGCAAAATACCCATCTCCTACTGCCAGTTCTTGCCAAGGAGAGATTTCATGCTAACTTACAACAAATTTGTTTTGTGTAGCTGATTTGGGCAAATGTAATCACCAAATTTGCACGGAAGATTACATTTAGGAGTTACCTTCCTGTTTTCTGAGAATGGATGTGTTATTACCCTGTCATTTACTTTGTGCTATTGCAAAGTAGTGTCGGTCATACAAATTTGTGGTACATCAAATGCAATTATGCCACATGTCACAGAATAATTACATGAGCTTATTTTGTACATGCTTTAAAGTTTCTGTCGGTCACTCCCACATAACTATGGACTACAGACTGAATTCAAGCTTAAACAGACGTGCAACTCTACAGGTTTTTCTGTGGTGATCAGAAGTGTCGTTGAAGTTAAGAATTCTAGTTTGTCCCAAGTAAACAACAAAGATGGCATGAATGAGAAATGTTTTATTCTTTTTAAAAATCACTGTATAGTTCAAAAGGTGGTAACAGGAGTGACAGAATAGCAAAGCACACTTGAAAGTAAACTGTTTGAAAATAGTTTCTCTTTTTACCTTCCTCCCAAGACCAAGCTGGAGCTATCAGTGTTGTTCTGCAGACCCTGCTGAGCTCTGAGCCAGAGTATATCTATATAAATGCCATTGCCTTGCTGTCAGGGTCACCACTGTGCTGGAGAAGCCCAGGTTTTGCCTGGTCTATTAGGCTGTCATTGTAGTGTAAATTACTGAGCTATGCTGAGCAAGCAGCCTTTTGTGGGAAGTCAGGGCTTTCAGCATCTCCCATGAAAAGTTAAATGCTCTAAAATGAATAAACCTCTGTAGCAGTTGAAACAATTACAGCATTACCTGAAAGAGAAATTCATTTTTCCTATCAATTGTACGTGTTAAGTTCGTACACTTTCTGTTCTTACGTTCATTGTGGCTCTTCTAAATCAACTTTCTTGACTTGTGATTTTCTTCTATTTTTGCAAGATGCTTATTTACATTCTCTCAAGAAGAAGATTATAGTGAGAGTTAGAATTCTCTTGGCATTAAAGTCAATGACAAACATTCAGACGCCATTTCCTCCCACGTTGCACTGGATTGTTTAGCTCCACTCTCTAGAGGTGTATAGGTCTTGTTCTTCTTCTAGACAGACATTTCACACCTTTATCCCCCACAAACATACTGTCATCCTACACTTTCAGAATGGCAGATTTTTAAGCTTGTGTAGTTCTGTTTCCTAAAATAAAGATTCCAAGATGTCTGGTGAAATCTTGGCATAAGTTTTTAGCAGATGTTGCCATTGCTCTTGGAATACTTTCTGGAATACTTTGCGAAGGTATATATTTGAACAGAGCTATACTGGATAATTAAGACATTCTTTTTTGCTTTCCTTGAGATTCTCTTCACGTAACCTGCAGTCCTAAAGTGCAGGAAGTGTTTTTGAAGAACAGAATTTAATGTTGCATTTCTGTCTAGATGAGCTACAACAGCTTGCATTTTAAGTATTCTTGAGTGACTCAGATGTACATTATGAAAATCTCTATGGGTGCAAAAATATTTTGTTTGCTTCATAGTTTTGAAGAAACCGTAAAGCACACATCTGTACATATGAGTCAACAAAAACCACTATCTAGGCTGTTAGTCTTTTCATCTTATACTGTTTTTCCCCCTGTGTTTTGATTTCCTTTATGTATGTATATAGGGAGAAATCTTTTCTTTTTGTTTTAATTGCAGTCGGAAAAGGTGATGGCAAAACAGATGGAGTTTCTTTGCAACCAGGCAGCGTTAGAGAGACGTCTTTCCACGGGGTGTTACAGGCAGAACTCAGAAGAGCACAGCCCCAATGGCATGTCATTAGATAATGCTGATGGACAAGGTATGGTAGCTCCCAGGCACGGCATTGCTGCCAGCAAAGGCATTTGATGTTGTGCAACCTCTGTCAGTGGTGCTTTATCTCGTACAGAACCTTGAGCACTGAATGGACAAGACAAGATCTCTCTCTGCCCTGAAGTGCTTACCCTGTAAATAATGCAATCAGGTGCACACTCAGGTTCTGTTCTCTTACTGCTGGGGATTTGTTTGGAAAGCAAACTGCTTTCCCCAGGGATAACGTGGGGAGGGAAGCAGCTTGGGTGCAACTGCTGTTACTGAGAGCAGGACTTTGCTCTAGCTTTGTCCTCAGTTTTGAAAACAGAGCAGAGTGTTGCATTTCATTTGTTTGCTTGTTTTGTGGAAATTGAAAATATAGCGGGTAATATAGTTGGTACCCCTTTTTGTTTACCTGTTTGTGCAGTCTAGGAACAAAACCTGAGTAGCTGGCTATGTAAATGACTTAGCACTAAGCAGATTCTAATGATGTTCTTAGTAGCTTGGTATTCTTCAAAAAGCTTACAGTTCTGTGGTTCTCTTGGATTTACCAACTGGCTATTCCTTGTATTGAATTAATTTTAGGAGTGTTTGTTTTGTTTGAGCATTTCTGTTTGTATCACTTTTTTTACTGTTGTAAAATGAGACAAAATGTTACAAGCAAAAGAAATACAACCAGAAGTTCTTGTGTCTGTTTAAGTGCTAGTTTTTTTGAGGGGGTTGAAATGAAGCAGTAGAGGGGCAGCTAAGGGAATCAATACAAATAAGTGTTAAAAAACAGATTTTCACCTGTGTGTACTGGTCAAGCAATGAGGTACAGAGTGAATCATGAAGAATAGGTGTGAGGATCCAACTTTCCTCAGCCCAGCAAGCTGCTTTATACCATTTAGCCATTGTGCAGGGGAAGTGGAAATTTTCAGGATCTCAGAGGGATTGTGCAGTGGGAGAGGAAAATTTTTCTATCTCAGGAGGATTTTTGAGCAGAATAAGAGGGGTTTTTAAAAAGTAATTAATTTTTTTTTCTCTGTCTCAATGTCCCTTTCTAACAGTGCCTATGAAGTAGTCTGCAAAGCAGTATATTTCCATAAGCCTTGCTTGGTTAGAAAATGTCCCTGGAGCAGCTAGAATCTAGGATGCCCTTTCACTGATAGAATTAATGTGTTTAAGTGTCTACCTGCATTTTTATACTGCTTTTCTTTTAATGCATCAATATTTGACTGTGAACAACTTGCAGGTGAAAGACCCCTGAACCTCCGGATGCCCAACCTGCCGAGCAGACAGATGCAGCACATTTCACTTGATGGAGAGCAGCACGTTGGGAAATCTCTGTGCAGTGATTTGATCCGGCTTTACCCCAGCGGGGAGGCCAAGTCCCAGTCCTCAGGTTAGTGCTGCCCCTGAGAAATCACCCAAATTTCTTATTTTCTGTCACGTCTCTGAGTGAAGCAGCCAGCAAGGCAGGCTGGCGTGCACTGTGTGTAACCGTGCCATCAAGGCTTTGGAGAAAGCTCCAAGAGGAGTGTTACTTGCTAATCTAGAGTCAGATTGAATAATATTTGGGAAAACTTTAGGGGATGCAGTAACTGAAATCAGATAACCAAGTTCTGGCATGTGTATGTCCTTGGTATTGACCCAAATTACTGCTGTTAAATACTTAAAGTGTGTCACAGTGACAGCAACGTGATTATGACATGGCTTCATTCTGTACAATAGAATCAGGCTTTTTATAAAAAAGATGTCTTTATTCTGATTTATAAGGACATAGCACTCTTCCTCTGCTGTGAACTGCATGTTTTGCAGTCATCTGGGTTTCTCATTCACTGACCTGTGCTCACTGCCAGTCTTAACCTGTGGCATTGGGAGAAACCCACTCTTAAGTTTGATAGAAGAGAGCAAGAAATGTTTGTGAAGTCTCTGTGGGTGATTTCAGTTCAATACTCAGTGCACTGAGATAAAGCAGGAGTTCTTGAGACTTGCAACTTTAGGAGTAATAATGAAATCCCACCTGAGTTTGAAAGATGCAGTGGGAACGAGGTTGATTGAAAGACAAGATGCAAAAGCAGTTGTTTTGAAGACCAGGCAGAATATTGTCTTTTTCACTTTTGGGATACTGCAGTCCTGGCTCACCTCTTTTGCAGATTGTCCCAATTCCAGTGCTAATTCACTTAGTAAAATCTCTAGTAGGGGATTTTTACCCGTTCCCTCTCAAAATGCAAGTGCAGAGTGCATCTCCATCAGCCCCTGCTGTCAGAGGGGGTTGAAGTGATTCTGTGGTGCTTCCTCTGTCATCACTGCAGTGTAACTGAGGTGGTGCTAACCCAGCTAGGTTAAAGCCCAGGAGGAAAAGGCAGAATTTATTGCTTCAACAGTTGATATTTATATTATTCTTGGACCTTTCTGTTGATTTGAGAACAAAATATACTTGTTTTCAAGCAGCATTTTAACATCTTTCTTTCTTTCTTTTCTCAATGCAGAAGGCCTTGGTATTTTAAAGGATTTTCCTCACTCGGCTTTTAACAACATTGAAAGGAAAGTCATAAAAACAGAACCTGAAGACACAAGATAGTCATTCTGCTCTGGAAAACAGTGTCATAGTAAAGAATGAAACTTCACAAGAGAAAAAAAAACAGCCTTAATAACCAGTGTTGCCTCATTCAAATAAGAGATTTCAATAGCCAAAGCCTAAGAACTGGTACAGTAATCCGTGGAAACAGGAAAGCAAGAGACACTGCAACTAAAACAGTAATACAGGTGGATAAACATTCCTGTAAAAGTGGTTTTATAACGTGGGAAGATTCACAAATTAATATTGTGGGTCTTCATTATTTAAGAATGTATTATGTATTTGTATAACTTATCAAAGTAAATCTAGATGTCGGGACGTGTATTGAGTCCAGTAGATGTGGCTACAGTTCATTTTACTTGAAATTTCAATGTCTACTTTCAGTGTACCTAGCGTAGATATGGTTGTTAAACATTTGAATTAAAAATCATTGGAGAATTAGGAATGCAAACCTCGTGACACAATTAACAGCAAGTTTGCAACAATATTTGTAGAAAAAGGAAAATGCATACAATATTTTCATGGTTTAAAATGTTATGTGGATATAGCATTTGCTAGACCTAGACCCTGATTCTGTATTATAGCAGATGTACTTGACACTTAACTATCGCTACATCCCTTCCAATGGTTTCAGCAGCCTTTGTGTAACACACAGCATAATACCTACATGCAGGTCAAGAGTGTGAGAAATGCCAGGTAGAGGATGGAAGGGTCCATATGATTGGCTCCCATTTCCTCAGGAAAATTTGGGATTGATGTACCATACAATTAATTACTAAATTTCATTTGGTAGGAAGCTCAGGAGACCAAGTAGTATGGACGGGGCTGCAAAAATTGTCATTCAGACCATTATAACTTCTTGGACTTCTCTATGGATCTTTAAAAGAACAAAAAAAGGCACCCAAGTGTGGCAAAGATGAAATATGGTGCAGGATTTATGCATCGCTGTAAAAGGTTGCACTTGATATCCAGAAACCATAAGATTTTTTGGAGGAGAGAGCCAAGGAGTTGTCCTCAGCACATAACTCCTTACTAAGTGCTGTCCAGCCCACATGATTCTATGAATATACTGTATACTGCATACAGTATGCCAATACGTTTCCTTATGTATGTGATTAATTAACATCTGTATTCTTTATTTATTTGACAGTTTTTATTTTTTTGTACGTGTTCACTTTCGAAGATGTCATTTTATCTAGGGAGGAGTAGTTGGCATATAACTTTGGAATTTTCCGTGGTGTGTTTGTGTGCATCCATCTTTCCTCTGTGCTGCTCCGCAGTCAGGACAGTTATATGCCTCCGTTTCCGAATACAGGTTTTGCTTACGACGTGTTCTGGAGGGGAGAGGTAGAGCTGAAGAAAGTGAGTTACCATGTCAGAGGGTAAACTTCCCTATTCAGGTGTGCACTTCATGTCTGCAGTTTGCTCTGTGTCCTAGGTGTGTATTAACGAATCAGTCAGTCTCTGTTGTACTGAAACACTCAGCAAAATGTGAGCTGAAATGTCTACACTGCAGTCTCTTATCACTGTAAACATATCTAATTATTTTATCACTTGATTTGTGGAACAAAGCTTTATAGTAGAAACACCAGTAAAACAACTTTTTATACTATTAAAATGTTTGGGGTTTTTTTAAAAAAAATGTTTCTTGAACTGTATGGTACTGTTTCACTTACTGAAGTATCTTACTTTAAGCAATGGAGTTGCAGCTTTGCTGTTTAGGCATAAGAGATTGAATGTGTAGTTATATTTCCTCTTTCCTGTTGTGTGAGTTAGTAGCATGGATGTAGTAGCACAGATGTTTCTTCAGTTTGTAACATTAACCAGTGCCCTGGTTAGTACCTGAGTAGCTTTCATGAGATGTGTATGGAACTTGTTAAAGGACAGCTTAAGGTTTGAACTGTACAGCTTGAGCAATAGAAGGTACCAGGCAAACCTTGAGAGATGCAGGAAACATTTGGTTTTTTCCAACATCTGACACCATCAAAGGTTGTGTGTGGGTCACAGAAGAAGCTCTTAAGCTTGCTGATCTCTTCAGTTAAAGTGGGAGGAAGGAAAAAAAGAGCTTGCTAAGCAGCACGCTGTTTCACTTGAGTCCAGACTTTATTTTGTAAACACTAATGTATTAAATTTGCTATAAATTAAAGTCTATAACAGTTATATTTTTGAGTTGTAAATACAGTACTTTGTGTCACAACCAGGTGGTTATCTCCAGAACGATATTTCAGTTTATAGTCCAACAGGCCATTTCAGTCTCAATAAGCTGGAAGCAATTTTTTAACTGGTTTGCAGCTGTATGATTTTTTTTTTTTAATTTTTTTTTTTTTTTTTTTTATCCTGGGGCGGGGGAGGTGGGAGGTACATTCCAAGATTGCACATATGCTTGGTAATAGCAAATACTCAAGCATTGGTCTTTCCATGACAAAGGTCTTGGTGGACTGCACCCTGGCCGGCCTCTGGAACTGCAGGTAAAGGCTTGCCCTCATCTGCTCGGGAAGGGTTGCTAGATCCAGGGTACTCTGGATCAAAGGCCAGCCCTGCAAATGATGCCTGTTTTATTCACATGTTTATATTGTTGCTTACAAAATAAAATTCACCGTGAGAACTCTTTAGTTTCCCCAGGGTTTGTCCTTTTTGGGTTTTTTAATTGCGTTTTCTAAAAGAAGATGTTAATTTGGGGAGGGATAGGGGAGGAGGGAGTACCTCTAACTGCAGCTCTCAGTGGAGGAAGCCTTTTCCTGTTCTTGTGGTTGAATCCTCATTTAAGGGTGGCCTCATTATGAGCACAGCCTGCAGGGCTCAGCGGGCTCAGGCAGGAGGGAGGAACTAAAACCTGGGCAGGGTCTGCAGCACTGAGGTGCTGAGTTCTCTTCCCAGCTCCTGTGCTCCTGCTTTTTGCCTGTGCTCAGATTTACACAGGGCTGCTAGGATGGGATGCCAGGCGTGTGTAAGTGCTCTTTGGGAATTGGGGAGCCTTAGTGATCCATCCTGTTCCAACTTGCTTTCTAAGCAGCAGCCTGCATTTCTGCTAGGATGTTGTTGGGGTGCAGAAGCTGGGAGATAGGGTATAAAACCAGAAAAGCAGACAAGGGAGCAAAAACATCAAAGAGAAGTCAGGGGGGCAGGGGACAGAGCTCCTCCATAAACCTTCAAAACATCCAAATTGCTAAAATGGCATGGAAGTCAGGAGTGGTTTAAAGCAGAGATGGGGTCAGAGTAGGTGTGATCCCCCTGCCTTCTCCCAGTCCAGAGGAGAGAAAACATGGTAATTATGAACCAGTGGCTCAGTGTTTGCTGGCTTTTATTTTGCACTTTAGTGCAATCTTGCCCTATTCTGGGTAAGAGGAGAAGGGAGCAGCTACGCACTCCTGTGTTGAAGGTAAAAGGATGGGGGAGAACAGCCACGTTATTGGTCTGTCAGGCTGCTCATAAGTATAACTGGAAAACCTTTAGATGTCTGTTTTTCCTAACTTGATGTGTGCTGAGCAGTGCCTGCCCGAAGCTGAGTAAGAGCACAGTGGTGCTGGAAGGGCACTGTGCTGCTGGAGCCCACAGGTTTGCTTCAGGCCTGCCCCAGTCAGTGTCTCATCAAGCTGTGACATCCTTGGTTGGAAAGCACTGTTGGATGGAACAACTCACACAAGGGTCGTTAATGTTCGTTTGAAGCTTCAGGAGGTTTCACATACAGCCAAAATTTAAATTTTTATTGCTGGCTACCTGCCTGAAGCCCCTGTGTCTTTTTCTAAATAAGCAGTTGATATGAAAGTCAGCCAGGAGGGCCTTTGTCTGTGGCTGAGCCTCTACTCACAGCAGTGACTTTGCCCATGATAACAGCTGCAGAATTCATTTCCTCCCCATTTTCCTTTCAAAATGCAGAGAACTCACACACCAGTATCAGACCTGATGGAAGCATGTCAGCAGCCCCTGGTTAAAGCACAAAGGCTTGTTACTGTGGCAATTGGGATTTGCTAACTTTGGCTTGGATCTGGGCCCCTGAGGCCCCGAGGAAAGTGCGGCATGCTCAGCATGCCCTGCTGTGCTCCTTCCCTTGAATGTGGAGCCATTTTCCAGCTGAACAAGCAGCATCATTCCAGGCACCTTCATGCTGGCACCAGGACGTGGTTTTGGGGTGCCAGCTGGCAGAAGAAGGGGTGTGTGCCCCTCCAGACATGCTCCCATCCAGGGCTAGGGGGCTCGTGCTGTTCCCAACCTCGAGCTGGGGTGCAATTGGGTCGCACCGTGGAGCTTGCTGGCTGTCTCGTTAAGCAGGAAAATGAGGAGAAATGCCATGAGGCTCTTTTGTGCTGTACAGAAGGGTTGAAAAGATGTTGTGCTGCAGTGATTCAGTGGGGAAAGGATAAATCCCTCACATACACCTACGCACCACCACGAGAAAGAACTCCGTGGGCAGAGAAGGAGCAGAACATGAAATATGAATTTCCTCGAGCTGCTCAGGAGGGATGGCTTCCCAGAGCCCTTCCCCCGGTGGCTCCCCGTGCCCGGCCGGGCCGGGAGGAAGGCCGGCCCCCTCAGGGAAGGCCGCAGGAGGGGCTGCCTGCCCTGCCCATCGCCCGCGGCCCTGGGCAAGGGCCAGCCGTGGTTTTGGGCTGTGGTTCTCCCCCGAGGTTCTCCCCTGGCTGACTGGCCGTGCCTGGGTGAGCTGGCAGGGCTTCAGGGCCCAGCGGGCTGGTGGAGGTGGTTCCCACTGTGGGAAAGCTTGGGAAGCCCTAATGTGGGCTAGTGCCAAATCTTTGGGTCATCAGATGGTGCTCTAGACACCTGCTGACTCCAAAACCACCGCTCAGCCTGATTCCTGATGCTCCTGTCTCCCTGTTCCTTGGGTAAGTGTGCAACAAATATTGCTTTTGACCATTTAAAAAATACTTGGAGGTCTTCAAACCATATTTGTTTGAGGTGCACGCTGTCTGTGACAGGTGCTGGTCTACGGTGCCTGGGGCACATACAGAGTCTCTGGGGAAGCCACGGCAGCAAAGGTAATCACTGCTGGTTTGGGCAGATTTAATTTACACTGTGAGAGGTTTTATTCAATTCTATTTGCTTTCTTAAATATTTTATATTACTTCTCAGTAAATTTGAATTCTTCCTATGTCTACGGAGTGTATGGGGATGCAGTTAATTTCCTGTTACCCTGGGGATTTCAGACAGCTTCATTCTCCAAGCTATTTAGAAAATTATTTAATCACCTTGGAAAATCCAAGCCAAAAAATCTTGTGTTTACTTATTACTCGGTTGTAAATTTGTGATGCAAAACGTAGCAGTACTGGGTTGTAACACTGCACATAAACCTCCATTGAAATCCAGTGCCAAAATTTAAAAAACCCTAAAAAACACATTAACTCTCTGCATGCAGTGACACGAATACAAATGAATTTTTGCATCACAAGGTTGGGCAGGAATTTCCGAGGTTTCTGCGGAGCCGAGTAACCCCGCAGATGCAGGGCAGCTCGTTGTGACACACTGAATTAGGATGCGATCATATTTACGCATTTTGAAACCCCATAATGACTCATCCCCATGCCGTTAGAAGTTTGCTCTTCGTAAATGTGTGTTTGGCTGCTGCGAAGGGGCCATGTGAACGCCCACAGGACCTGGGGAAGGCAGCCCTGCCTCCCGCCGCCTCCGGCGGGCAGGGAATGGAGGCAGGGATGCTGCTTGGCACTGGGTGCCTGCCTGCGACCTCCATTCTCCTCCCACTGGTCCCCAAAGTGGGATTTGCATGGACACGAAGCCGGCTACCAGACGGGCCCTTAGGTGCAGCATTGCCATATAAAGAAGCGTGAGCTGGTGCCACCCTTAACACAGAGATATTGGGGGACACATTCTTGTGTTTCACAGGGACCTGTTGAAGTCACCCATCTCTGTGCATAGCACCACAGTTCGTTGGACTTGACACACGTATGAGAACCGCCTTATTTTTTTAAGGACGGAATTCAGCTTTTCCCCCACAGACCGGGTGTCTGGTGAAGCCCCTGCTGAGCCTGGCAGGGGGCACGGCCCCAGCCTGGGGGTGACGTGGGCTCCCGCTGGTTTTGGTGGAGCGGTGTCAGCCTGACGCCCACGCGGCAGCCTCGGGATCCGCCTCGCGCTCATTCAGGAGCTGCAGCTTCTCCGCCCCGCACAGACTGAGCTCAGAGCATCCCTCTCGTATCTCCCCTCCCTGGCTCACTTCCAGCCTCTCCGCGTGCGCCCGGTTATTACTGTAGCATCCAGCATGTTTTACTTCATATTCATCTCTCTTGCACATACCGGCCCACTCATGTATTAGATCCGAATCCCCTTTTTTTTTTTTTTTTTTTTTTTTTTTTTTTTTTTTTTTTTTTTTTTTTTTTCCCTTTTTTTTTTTTCCGGTTTCTTGCTCGACAGAGCGGTGAGGCACGACACTCTGCGTGTTGTGACACATCCTGACAGGTCACATCCTGACAGATCCTGACACGGCGTGCTAGGCTTGGAGCAGCCGGCTCCGCTGTGTCCTGTCTGCCCGCTGGCCGGACCCACTGGTTCCCAGGGAAGCAGAGGAGAATGTTGGATGTTATGGGTGGTGATGGCGCTCAAAGGTGTCTTGGCTTTTAACATTTTTTGCCTCTTTGCCAAAGCAGGGGAAAGGCAAGGAAAAACGCAGCTGCTCGATATTCCCAAAACCTTGCTTGCTCTCTTCTTGGATAATGGTTTGGCCTTTCATTCTTACACGTGGTGGTGGCTGTGTTAGCTCAAGGTGATTCCACAAGGCTGGCTGGGGCCATGCTGGATTCCCTGTTCTATTGGTAGCACTGGCAGGTGAAGGGCAAGAAACAGTGTGAGTACAGAGTTTCCAAATTATTTTGGTGTGTTAGGCATGTAGCTGGTTTTGAAGGGCTTGTCGCTGTGCTCCTCAGAAGGCTAAGAAAAGCTTCTGAGGATTGATAGGAACAAAGAATTGCTAATGGGAAGGAGAATGGAGCGTATCTTACCAAGGAGCTGCTGTGAGTGCCTGGGGAAAGCAGCACTAGTGCATGGCTGCAGTGGTGGGGGGACATTTTCTAAAATATTGGTTTTTGATTTGTTGATTTTCCTCTTCTGAAATGACCTACTCAAAAAGCTAAAACTAATTCTGCTGGCTAGTGGAGTCTGGCTTTTATTTAAATCTGTGGAGGAAAAAAGTCGGAATGATACTCAAAGTGGCATCTTAAAGTATTCACCCACTGCAGGAGATCCCTGATGTAGCTGTGTATGTTTTAATGATGAGATAGAGGAGAATTCATGTCAGTGCTTGAAACCAAGTTTACATCTCAACCTCACGCAGACATGTTTCTCTTGGTGTCCAAAGCAGTCCCCTGGGTGTCGATGGAGTGGGTCCCATCTCGCTGCCAAAGGCAGTTGGTTTCTTCCCTCAAACAGAGATGAGCTGGCCTGGAAAGCAGCAGACACTCTGCAAATTGCTTTGTTGGCTCCCCACTCGTGGCAGCTGTTTCATTTCACCCTTTGCTGTGCCCAGCAGTGGCCAGACAGTGCTGGGTCTCAGGCTGGACGCTTGCTGAGGTGGATTTGTTTGTTTTCTATCTGTTTCCATGCCTTTGGAGGCAATGAAGAGGATTGATGTGAACTCCACAGCCGAGACAGAGCCGGTGAAGCAGGTGGCAAGCCGGCATTGGGTGCAGGGAGCAAAAAAACCTGCAAACCCAACTGAAAGGCTTTTAATTAAAACAAAAGATTAGATCAACAAGGTATTACAACAGGTGGTTAAATCCTGCGGCTAAACAGTCCAGGCTTTGTTCTCCGAGTCTGATGCATGGAGAGAAACTTTCTACAGGGCAAACAAGGGATCCTGAATGCGTGGCATTAAATGTTTATTACAGGTAACACAGCAAAACTGCATTTCACAGGGAGAGAGCAGAGACATGTAAATGCACAGCTGACATCGATGGGGCCTCACGGATGGTGTCAAAAGTTTGTGTTCCCATGGGATGGCAAGAGGCTGATTTGGTTTGCTGCTTGCTGTGGCTGTGCTGGAGCTCCTGGCAGCCCTGCACGCCCAGGAGGTGTGTGCTGCTGCCAGGGGACACTGAGGGACCGGCACTGCCTGGTTTCCTTGTGTCCTGCCCTGTCTGGGAGTGAGGCTGGCACAGCCCTCATTGCCCCAGCTCTACACCTCTTTGGTAAATTAATGGGATGTGTTTTGCTCCTCCATGGGATGTGGTGTTTGCAAAGAACTTTGATGTGTGCATTGTTAGGGGTTCTGGGCAGTTCTGCAGCCACGCTGGGGAAGGGGCTGTGTGTGTCACCTGCTGCTGCTGGCCCTGCTCCCAACCCCATGAGGTGCAACTGAAGTGCCTGCCAGAGGTGCCTTGTTTTTTGTGGATGAGCTGCATCTGGACTTTCAGAACTGTTGCACCATATTTCAGTCTCCTGATCTCAGACACCTAAACCTCAGGACATGCACCTGATGGAATGAGTCCAGAGGAGAGCCACAAATGTGGACAGAGGGCTGGACCACCTCTCCATTGAAGATGGGCTGACCTAGTTCAGCCTGGAAAAGAGGAAGCTTTGAGGAGCCTTATAGCAGCCTTTCCATACCTAAAGAGGGCCTGCAAGAGAACTAAAGAGGGATTGTTGGCAAGGACATGTAGCAACAGGACAAGGGATAATGGCTTCAAAGTGACAGAGGACAGGTTTAGGTTAGTTATTAGGAAGGAATTGCTTCCTATGAGGGTGATGAGGCCCTGGCACAGGCTGCCCAGGGAAGCTGTGAGTGTCCCATCCCTGTGAGTGTTCAAGGCCAAGCTGGATGGGGCCTTGCAGGGAATGAGGGAAGTGCAGTGGGGATGTGCCCTCGCTGCAGCTGAGCACCACACCTGAAGGCGTTCCCAGCATTGCCTGTGAGTCCTCCCCATGGTGCCTCAGCATCAGGATTGGGGAAACAGGTGAGTGTTCTGCCTGCTCTCACGAACACAAATGATACCAGGAAAAATAATCCCTATTCAGAATTGTTAGAATTTTCCTTTGTTAGAAAAAATGAGGAGACCCACCAGTGTACTGTTTGGTTGCTTTGCTCTAGTCTGCTTCAACAGAATCTGGGGGAATGACTCTTTTCCTGAAAAGACAACCTTTAATCAGAAAATAAATCCAACTTAAAATCCTCATTAAAATATTCCAAAGGGAGGAATTGGGTTACCTATGGCTGTGCACTGGGAGAAAAAAAACACGAAGCTATCATCTGATGCTTTTAAAACATCAGCTGAGGCACCATTTTAGGAGGCAGGTGAGTATGGCAGGTCCCAGAGCTGCGATGCAGCTCTCCCACAGAGTGGGTACTGCAGGCACAGACCCAGCTGGGAGCCTCAGTGCCAGGCAGGAGCCCTGGGAAGCGGCGCCATTCCGCGCCTCGGCACCGCCTGCTATTTTTTGCAGAATGAGGAAAACGCTCTTGCCTGACCCGGGGGCTCCTTCCCCCTGGGAGAGCACAGATGGTCTCCTGGTGAAGGTGTGGGCCTGGAAATTGGGAGCTCTGGATGCCTTTCCCGGCTACATCAGAAACTTGTTATGTGGCACCACCTACTTCTGCGCCCACGTTCCCTCCTACTCCTTCTCTCTCGCTCGCCGCTTTTTCCAGACCTTTCACCTCGCTGCTCGAATGTGTTTTTCCTTTCACAGAGTGCTTTTCTCAGACTCCAAAGCCTCCTGGTGCGCTGTCACCAGTACCTGGACCAGACACCCACTCCTGCCCGGGCTTCTTCTGCCTCTTGACCCTTCCCATCAATCCTCCCTTCCCCTTGTAGTGTTGCTGTTGTTTCGAGTCTCCTCCTGGCACTGCTCGTGGCCAGAATTCTCCTTGCTCTTCTCTGGGAGTGTCCCTCCCAGTTTTCCACAGGCAGAGTGCTCGGAGGCAGAGCTGAGGTGGGTGCTGAGGGCAGAGCCAGCAGCAGGCAGGCTGTAGCCCCTGCTCGGGCAAGCCTGCTGGCAGGAGTGCTGGGAAATCGATGGATGTGACTCACAGCTGAGCAGCCTGACTCAGCCCATGGGTTTTCTGCTCTGGACTGAATGAAACCTCAGAGCTGGGCCCTGCTCCTTCTCTTGGCTGCATTTGTCCCGAGGCTCTGGGTTTTGTTGTGATTTGGTGCTTCAAGATGATGTTCCACATTTTTGGCTGGAAGCGTGTGCTTTTTGGAGCAGGCACTGCCTACCTAATAAGCCAGGGACAGGTTTTTTCTTCCTTGAAGATGATCTGTGTGACATGACACTGTGCCTCCCCTTCCCAAGGACTCCTTGCAAGGGCTTTGCTTTCTGTGCTCCATCCAAGCTGTGACTGTCACTGTCAATTGATACTAAGTGACTAATCACGTGTTGGTTATTTATTGTGCCTCAGAAGGATGAGATGCCCATTCCTAAGTCAAAACATCTGCAGGATTCCTAAAGCCAGATCTACTCTGTGCTGCCAGGCATATGTTGCTGCTCCTGGTCACCTGAGGGCTGGATCAAGGTGATGAGCCATGGTTAGCAGTGCCCAGATGTCAGTGGTGTCAAACCCTTCAGCAGCATCCTGGGCAGCTGCTGTCATGGCTCACTGCCCAGAACGAGCACCAGGGACAGTGTGGGGCTCAGCTGGAGGCACAGCCCTGTTTCACTGCTGTTCCCAGTTGGGATGAGATTTGGGATGAGACTCAGGCTTGCTCCAACCCATGTTGATACAGTTTGTGCCCCTTGGAGAGCTCTGTTCCAACAGTGCCATCCCTCAAGATCCCCCTTGGCTGAGTTCTACCTTGGGCACACACAGCAGTGACTCTGGGAGTTCACATCCCAGCAGAAGCCTCCCCTTGATGGAATGAGAGTGGATCTATTGGGAAAGTGGCCTGTACTGTCATTGGGTATTTTAGTGGTGGAGTATGGGCACAGCAGGAGATGCTGCAGTCCTGGTCTCCAGCCAGGCTTTTGGTGGGCAGGGTCGTGAAGGAGCTATAAAGGATGTCATCTGGATCCAAGTGTCCAGGGAGCCTGAGAACACCAGAGGTCTACTCCAAACAGGAGCGTGCTTAAGAGTAGAGACCAGAGGCATTTCCTACCTTCAAAACACCAGGGTGAGGAAAACTGGCTCGCCTAGTCTGCAGCAAAAAGCTGGGGATGAGGGAAAGAAGCAATGCCAGCAGGATAAGGGGATGCCAGGATATAACCCTCAAATCTACAGTTCACAGCTTTCATTTTTCTGGAGCAACCCAAAGGTGGGACAAGCCTGGTGGTGCTGGGAATGAGGTCTGAAGCTGGTGGCATTCCCCCACACTGCAGAAGGGCAGGGAGAGTGGAGCAGCTTGGGAATGTGTGGCAAAGCAAAGGTGAACCACAGGACTGGTTGAAAATATTTCTACTTTTCATAACCCAGCAATCCGTCTTGCATGTAAATTAGGTGTCTGAAGTGTTCCCACCGCCATCAGCAGGATTTCTATCTGCCTGCAAGAAAAGGAGCAGGGTAAGAGCCTTGTGTTACTGAATAATCTTGCAAGGGGAGAAAATACAAGAACTAATTAAATTAAGTCTTATTTAATACTTGGCTCAGGGATGAGATGGTAATAAAAGAAGAGAAACTGTTTCCTTGTTGTAATATGCTAGAGCATTAATTAAGGAGGTAAAAAAGGCCCCAAATGGTTGTGATGCCAAGCTGCATTAATATCCAGCTGTTGTGCTTTGCATCTGCTGGAGTGCTGAGACAGTCCTTTCAAATATGTGGCTTTGGGTTTGCATAAATAAAAGCCATGATCAAGGCTGAGGGACAGCAAATCAAAGGGAAAGCAGAGATGCTCTGCAGTAGAGGGGCAGGAGACAGAGTTTATTAAGGACCACCAGAGGAGAACACAAACCCCAGGTCCTTCAGTCCTCTCCTGCTGCCACTGCAGCCTCCAGCAAGGCTCCTGCACAGTGCAGTGCTGGGGCTTTTTCTTCCCCCCTCAGCAAAAGAGCTGGCCAGTGCAGCTGATGGGAGAAACAAAGGAATATTACTTCATCCCTAAACCTGCAATATTTTAATCTAGAAATTGAGAATTAGGAATGTCTTTTGACCTTTCTAAAAACAATTAGTACACAAATATTTTTATCAGGCTATTTTGAGAATTTATTTTGCTATTTTAATTTATAAATCTATTGTAAATTTGAAGAAAAACCTTACATTATTTATCTAGGACCTTCTTGATTAGACAGAAACGTGCCTTTGAAATATTCTGGATTCACTAAATCTGATCTTTTTTTTTGTCCTTGGAGATCACCTGGTTCAGAAATAATTCAGCAAACTTCTGTGATAATACATCACTAACCAAATTAGTCTTCAGCAGAGATTATTTGAAGATGATGTTTTATAAACCCAATATATGATAAAGTTCAGGATTGGGTGTCAGGATTCTTATAAAATATCACAAAGGAAAAATAATCTACAGCTGCTGAATTAGAGGAAACCCAAATATTTTCAGTTTTCCATAAACTGGAATTTTGGGAAAGTCTGTTATGAATTAATATTTTCAAATTATTTTATTTTTAATTTTCTTTTTTAATTTTAGAATACTTGAGGAAAATCTGGTTAGTGTGTGTGGATGTTTTGCCATTCCAGCTTCTCGTGTCATCCCTGTAAAGGCAGTGCATTACATACCTTACAATTACCTACACATCATAGTATGATGTAAGAGCTTCAGCTATTTTTATTTTTAATTAAGAGTGGTATGTCTAGATACTGATTAATCTCCCTAGCCTTTGTTTCTAGATCAAAGTGGCTCATGTTCATGTTGTAACAAAATGGTTTGATGACTTTGCTGGGGCACAAACAGGAGCCACTTTGATCTAGAACAAAGAAAAGATGTCTTGAACAGCACCAGATAACAGCTGCTCTTTGTGATTGTAATGGCAAGTAAAAGGAGAATATTTCAACTATTATTCCTGTCATAATATGACATGATAGAGTAACTACTTTTGACATGTAATTTGATAGGTAAAAATAATATTATTAGAATGAAACTCCATAAAATAAGAATTATTTTTTTAATGGAGGAGCCTTCATTTATAAAGTGGCAGCTTTCATCAGTGTGCATGTTTCACCAACAGCTGAATTCTGTTGCAAGTTCCTTTGTGACAAAAAATACTTAGTTTGACCAAAAACTAAGGAACAGCTGTCATTAGCTGGGGGTCCTCCCTGTGCAGCCTCTTGGGATGCAGAGATGCTCTGGCAGATGTGCCCTCTACCAGGGGACAGGTCAAGAGCTTTGCTCTTGGAGGGGGATGCTGACCACCACTGGAACGTGGGGAAGCTGCAGGATTTCTTCCAAAAAGACTTGCTCAGGCTTTTTCCAAAGCTGCATGGTGAAGAGCCCTTGTGGTCTCAGGATGTGACTTTGTGAGCTCACCTTGTGGTCTGACTAATGCCTCTCCCTGGGGCACAGAGAGCTGGTGTGGGAGGGGAGGTTTCCTCAGCCCACCACGGCTGGGTGTCCTCACCCCAAAATCAAAGACTGCATTGCTGCCAGCCGAGGTGTCGTGTGCCCATGACCCATTAAATGTCCCCCCTTGTCCCCTGGCAGGTGCCAAGGCAGACAGGGACCCAATTCAGCCCTTCCCCATGTCCCTGCAGCCTGGCCACCAGCACACCTGCAGGCACAGCCAGGACCACAGAAGCTTCCTGGGATTTAAGGCCAGGAGGCCCAGCCTGCTCCCAGCCAGCTGCCAAAGTTTGCTGGAACTTCAGGAGCTGTCAGCAGGGTTGCTGGCCAGCCTTAGCCACAGGTGCTCCAGTGAGGGGCAGCAAACAAAAACTAAATTATTTTGTGTATGTAAATTGTCTCCTGAAACAGGCATTTGGCAACCCTAATGGTTTTCTGCGTGCCAGGGTGTAGCCAGGCACTAAAATAAGTCAGGATGTAGGAGGGATGGGAGGTGGGAGATAGGGAAGACTCTTTTTATATTACTCCCCTTGCTATATTAAGAGGCACTGTTCCCTTTCCTGGCTTGAGGAAAAGCTCTCCCTCGCCTTGCAGACGGTCTCTCTTCCTGGTTTAACTGCTCACAACCCGGGATTTAGGGATCCTTGTTCTCGGCCTCACCACCGGCATCCCTGTGCCCTGCAGGGATGTGAGGAGGCCCAGCCAAGCCGGGCTGCCGGGGTAAGGCTGTGGCAGTGCCCTTAGCTGACACTTTGGGGATTACAGGACAGGTAACTGAGCATTACAGCCAGGTCCTGCTCTTCCCAGAGAAAAGTGGAGTGGCCAAGGGGATTGCTTCTTACTTTTCTCCTTTTTTTTTTCCCCCCTCCTTCTCTTGCCCCCCACCCAAGGCTCGCAGCTGGGTGTTGCTGGGGTTGAGGCTGACAGGGGGTGGATAACTTGGATGTGCGTGTTTTAGATCATGGCACTGAGCCCAGAGTTTTTTGGATGGGTGCCGCCTTACTATTGTAGAAATCCAGGGAAATAGATAACTAATCATTGACTCTGACAAAGTCTCTGCTCACGGCTGGCTACTAGAGGTGAGCTACATCCCGTAACAATGACAATTTACGAGCGCTCCGGGCATTCTGTAATTCCCGTCCTTGGAAAAGGATCAATGAGATGTTTAATCAGTGACCTCCCCCTATCTCTAGAGTCGCACCCGTTCTGCTGACACGACTTCTTGCCTCGCTGGCAGCCCGGCACTGCTGGAAGCCGACAGAAGTGAGGAGGAACTGAGAGCAGGCTGTTTTCTTCCCGGTGTGAGTGGGAGTAGGGAGTGGGCGATGCTGCTCCCCTGCTTGTCACAGCTGTTGTTTTCCGCCTGAGCGAGGGGAAGAGATGCAGGCATGGAGAAAGCTGGATCCCACTGAACTGCTGTCCCCCGAGCTCCCCCCAAAGCCATCCCAATCCGTCACGCTGCTCAGAGTGGTAATTAATGGGTGTTACAGAGCTCCGCAAGAGAGGAGCTCAGGTGAAAAGAGGAGCAGGAACGCTGATAGCCCCAGGTGCCCTTGTAGTGTCTGGCAGGTTTGGCATGGCTGGCTGGGGAACCCTGGGCTCCTCGCCACAGAGAGGATGGGAGCAGGGCTGTGCCCGGGGTCAGGGAATGCTGGATAACACCCCAAGCCGTTTCTCTGAATGTAAAGATTTATTGTTTTTCCACGAAGCCTAAATATCGAGTTGCAGTGGAGGTGACTGTAGCTTTTAGTTCACCAGGGTTTAGGATGAAAAGCAAGTCAGGGGATTGATCCCACAGGGACACGTGTGTATTTATTCACCCTGCTTATTGGTGTTTGTGGGCTACAGCCTGAACAGAGCAGCTGAAATTACACTCTTTGTGTCGATATCGCTATTAACATCTACCCTTAATGACAGTGTCATCATTCCTACACAAATTACTTCAACAGAGAAAACGCAGGGGGTCCCTGCAGTAAGAACTGCCTGGTTTGTGAGCCACTGCTGTGGCAGAGCCATCCCCAAAATGCTCTCCTTTTCTTCAGGAGTGCAAAGGGAGTAAAACGTGGGGGTCAGGGTGCTCCGTGGTTCATCCTCATACTGGGATACAGTGGAAGCAACCCTTGCCTCTGCCTTTCTAGCACATGTAGGGATGTTGTGCTGATGACTGGGCTGTGAGGAGGAGGAGGAGGGAGTAGGATGCTCTGTTACCCACAGGAGTGACAGCTCTTTGCTGGGGCTGCCTGCTACAATACATCTCTCCTGGGGCTGGGGCACACACCCAGTCCCTGTAAAACGACAGCAACTTCCTGGAGGGTAGGACACACATTAAAGAGCATTTATCAAAACTCAGTAATGACAAATGAAAAAATTCCTCAGTGGTGTCTGAAGGATTTCCCTATGTGCTCTCATCATGTAAATGCTGATTTACTCAGAAAAACCCAATGCATATTTTAAAGCCTTATATGCCATTGTAATGACTTTGAGTACTAATTCCAGAAATGATCCATTCCCATTGCTGGAACAAAACCCCACCAATTTTCCACTATAAGGACCGTGTTTGCCTTGTGCTTTGTTTAAGATCAAGGTGTCCTATAGAGCCTCCAATACCAGGAGACAACTAATACACTATTTTTCAACAGGAATGTTTCTAGAGGTAGAAAATAAACCATTTGTTAGCCATTACATCTATGTAAGTCTCATCCTGTATTTTATTCCCTTTTTTCTTCCTTTTTTTCCTCACTCCCTCACTTTTTCTCAAGCTCTCTAGAAACAGCTCCGCTACTAAATGGAGCCCCAGTCTGACAGTGTGACTACTGAGTACATCCAAGATTTCTTCCTGCAATATCAGGTGTGCCTTGAGGATTAGACAGCAGAGCCCTCACCAGATGCCTTTGCTATCAAGCCTCATGAAATCTGCTGTGACAGGGCAGGCGATCCCTGCACTGAGCCTGCTGACAGGGCTGTCTGCCTTGTGATGCTCAGCTTTATTTTTGGAGCGCTCAGTGTCTTGAATGTGTTAGGTTCTGAGATGCCATTTTGCTTTCTCCCAAAATAAATTCACAGTCTCTGTAGTTGAGGCCAGAAATGCCAAGTTTGTATTTTTCTTTCCATTGTTTAAGAGAAGATCGAAGAATTATCCTTTAAAGTTACTTTTTTATGTATTTCAAAGAAGGAAGAAAAGGCACGAGGTCCTTTCTGCTCTGCAGATCACCTTGAATTCTCATTTGCCATTCCCACACCATCCTATTGGTCCTTGGTGAAAGGAACCAAAATACAGTGACTTTTTACTTTTTGGGTTTGTGTTTTTTTTTTTTTGTTTTTTTTTTTTTTTTTTTTTTTTTTTTTTTTTTTTTTTTTTGGTGTTTTTTTTTTTTTTTTTGGGGGGGGTTTTTGGGTTGGGGGTTTTTGGGGGTGGGGGGGGGGGGATTTTAATTTTTTTTTTTTTTTTTAATTTATTTGCTTTGCCTTGCTTTGTTTTTTTTTACATTTAGCTCCAAAACTGAAATCAAAGTGGTCCTGGTGCAGCTGGGAGAGGGGCAGCAGCTGATTCCTGTTCCCCAGGGACTGTGCTGTTACATTTCCTCTGGGCAGGATGGGATGTCTTCTGTCCCTCCTTGGGCTCCCCACTTAGGGTCTTTACTAAAATTTCTCTTCTAAAAAGAAGGCAGAAAGCATATTTAAGCAGATACTACCTGTTTTCTTTTTTGATGTGCTGAAGACTTTCCTTGGAAAGGATGGAGAAGGGAGGATGTAAGAGGATGGATGTTACCACAGTGCCTCAGGCTTTGGTGAGATTAAAAACCCTTCCTTGTCACTAGAAGTTGGTAGCAGAAGGTAAAGGTGGGTGACACTGTCTTTTGCTTTGCTGTTTGCATGAAATTTGTCTCTGTGAGGCTGATTTTCAGGTCAGGAGGACAGCAGCACTCCTGTAATGCCAGCTCAGACTCTGTTCATGGCAGAGGGCTCCCAAAGAAGGGAGTTGTTCTCCTGTCCAAGCTGAAAAACCACTTGTGAAAAATTAATTGTGGGCACAGCTGGGTTGTGAACCACATCAAAAGGAGATGTTATGGGTTTCCTTGCTGTTGTAAGTAGGTGGGAAATAAAAAGGTATGTGGCACTTAGGGACATGGTTTCATGGTAGACGTGGCAGTGTTAGGTTTATGGTTGCAGTGTTAGGTTTATGACTGCAAGTCTTTTTCAACCTAATTGATTCTGTCATTCCAAGGTAAATAAAAGGGGACATTCAGATATTAAATATATTGTTAATATCCCAAATGGTGTACACTGCCAGTGGGGTTTAACCTAAAGGACTGACTCTCAGTGTGGCTGTGCACAGATAGATTGAGTTGTTTAACTTGGGAGTGTTTGATCAGGCTTGCTCTAATCAGGCTTACTAGAGCTGGTGCAAAAGCCTTTCTTTTGCCTTCATTTGTTTAGATATGGGATTAATCGTTTTTTCATTAATTAGATTAGGACCACATTCCAAGTGAAATTGACCATTTTCTTAAGCTAAATAAATATTTGGAAAAGGCAGTCAGCAGCTGGGGAGGTGCAGAGAGCTGGTGATGGGGGGGACAGCCAAAACCCCCATCCCTGTGTCAGGTGTCCATGGGCTGCCTCCCCTCCACAGAGCCAAGCCTGGGGCTTCCCAACAAGTGTGGCTTTGCTTCTGTGGATGGATGGGGTTCCTGCAGCGAGGGGAGCCAGGAGCATCCACACCTGTGCTGTGAAAGGCTACCCTGGCTCCCGTGTGTGTGCCGGGGCTCCCGTGTGCTGCACCGACGTCACCGCTCGACACACAGCTCCCTCCCTGCGCCGGAGCGAGCGGGAGCAAATGTTCCCCCATTCAGGCACAGCCAAGGTGCTTTCAGCAGCTCTGAATGGAGAGGGAGGGCTCGTGGGGAGGGCGGCTCAGTGCCAAGATGCAGCGGAGGGGCGAGCCTGAAAATCCGTGTCCAAAGGCCACAGGGCTGTGAGCCTCCACCAAAGGGAAGCAAACACCCCATCTTATCCCAAAGCACTGAACCCCACTGATACTTGATACTTGATTTGTGATACTTGATCACAAATAAAATTTAGCAAAGAATAGATACTTAAATCAAAAAATTTAATAAATAAACATGGAGTGTTGTGCAAGACCCTGGGTAGGCTCTGAATTTGAACGTTCACCCTGGCTTGCTCCAAACCTCTGCTCCAGCAGGCAAACACCCACCTCCCATGTGCCTGCCCACACACATGGCTGTCATGTTCCTCCCACCTCCTGCATCCCAGGATGCAGGAGATGATTAATGCCAGCAGAGCAGGCATGCGAGTAGTATTTGTCTTGATCCTAAATAAATAAGATGCGTATGGAAATAACTGAATAAACAACCACATTTTAACCGCCGCTCTTCTGGGGCGTATCATTTAGAGCTGATGTGTTAGGAATAATAGGGAAAATCAGGCAGCTTCCATGTGGTTTGTGACTCGTTTTGCTCCTGCTTATGTATTGCATATCCTTTATGGACCTGGAAGACAGAAATTCTCCCTCTAGTGACTTGATTGCCTCGCTTCCCACTCGGAAGCACTGCAAGGGTTGGCAAGGGCTGAGTGCTGCTTTCTGAGCACCATGCTCAGTAATGCTGATGGCCAGCAACACCCCAGAAATATTTGAGACTGTTGAGGGTTCAGTTACCATATAATATCTATTTTCTTAGAACTCTGGGTATCACAGGTTGCTACCCTGGCTATTCAAAAAGCGTTATTCAACTTCCAGTGAAACTGGTGAAAATTTGGGTTAGGCCCAAGGCAATATTTTTCAGGCTGGTGAAATGTGCTGTTTTCCCAGACTTGCATGCATCATTCCCATCAAGCATAAAAAAAGCACAGGGAAAGCGCAGTGCAATTCAAATCAAATCACACAATGTTTTTTCTACCCCTTTCTCTTCCTCCTCCCCCAGTTCTCCTGAAAACAAACAAAAACAAAATGAAAGAAAATGAACAAAAACAACCGAGGGAAAAAACGGGAGAAGGGATTGTTCAGTACTGAAGTGCTACATCATTGTAGGTTTTCTGGAGAAAAAAAACCCACCCAGGGAGTATTGCCCCTTGCTGGAGATCCTTGCCGTGCTTCCTGGGACACTTGGGCTATTTTTGGCGCTTTTTGGGGTGTCCAGGAATGGAGCACAGCTGCATTTTGCAGTAAGGGTTAGTTGGTCACTGTCTTGATGCAGATGTTACTCCTGTGACAAATTACCAGATTGAGATTCATGCTTCCCTAGTCCAAGACGTTTAAATGAATAAGCAGCCCCCTCCAGGGCGGCAGAGCATTCCCTCTGCCACACCCTGCAGCGCTCAGCAGGAGGAATTGCTGGAAGATACATCACTTCCAGGGAGAGCTGAGGCCAGCTGTGCACGGTGCAGGGGGCGGGCAAGCTCCAGTGACTTGGTTTAAATAAACCTCTGGCTCCCAGGGCTCCTTTCCAACTGGGCTGCATTTTGCAGGGGGAGATGGATGGCCACAGGTTCTCCCCTCTCCCCTGGTGCCAGGCATGATGGCAGTGCTGAGACCCATTAGGAGGATGGATGGAGAGTATAAAAGGGTGAGCTCAAACATCAGCCACTGGGAAGCTTTGAAGATTTGGCTTTCTGTTACTCATCTGCTCTGCAGAAGGGAGTTAATTGGTTTTACACCCAGGGAGCAAAGAGAAGCAGTTTGGCCCTGGGTTTCCCATCTCTAATTGCATGCCTGCAGCTCTCTTCTCACAGGGAGGTGACAGGAGCTTTGCCACTGACTTCAGGAAGCTCAGGTGTAGGCTTCAAGTTTCACATCTTTAGGTTTTTTCTTGATATTTAGCATTTTAGGCATGTCTTGGAATGATCCTTGTGACAACTTTGTGAAACCCATCTGGCTTCTCTCCTTTTTCTTTTTCTTTTTTTTTTTTTAATTTATTTTTTTATTTTAATTGTGTTTCAAATGCATCTGTGCAAACCTAAATAAGCCATTAGTGATATACATCCTGTAAAGTGTGAACTCTGTGTGCTGGGAGCTTGTTATCAACGAGTGCAAATCCACTAAGAAAGGCATTTCCAATGGGGCCTCCTGTCCTTGATAATTCAGGTGGTGTTTGCGCAGATAAATCAGGGCACCAAAGCATTTATTTGCTTTTAGTGACAGGCACCATCTGCTACTTGCCTGTGAAGCGTTCAGGAAGGAATGCTGCCTGCCTGCCGTGTGCGGGGAGGCTGTGGAATGGGAGTAACGCCGGTGGCTGCAGCGGCAAGGCGTGAGGAAGGTGCATCTGCAAGGTCGAGTGCAGGCTGTGGGAGGGGAGGGATAGCTCAGGTGCAGGCTGGCACGACCTGGCCAACAGCCTCCAGGTGGGAATGAGCATCTCTGACTATCCACAGCCACGACAGCATCCTCCACAAACCACAGAATGGCTCGAAAGAGATGGCAGGCGTAGAAATGTTCCCCCGTGGCTTTTGTGGATCCACCCACAAGTGCTGGATAGATCTCCAGAAGAAAATACCCCTCGGGAAGAGTTTGGGTGTCCCTGGGGCACAGCTCTCGGGGTTTGGGATAATGAGGGACCGCGAATCTGCCAGATAGTAGGCGTGAAGCCTTGGTGGTAGCCTGGGCGTCATTACTGCCTTCCCCTGTGACAGCAGCCAAACTGCAGTGCCTCGAGGTGCCCAGGATGGATCATCTCCCATGCCTTCATTAAGGTGCTGCCAGTGCCAGGCTGGCTCCCGCTCCTGCTGAAGTGCACTTTGAGGTTTGGCACCACCGTGCTGCCATCTGCAAAGTGAGGAGAGGTAACAAGCTGGTGGAGGTGGGAAAGGGCTGTGAAGGGATTTGGTGGAAAGGGGTTCTGAGCATCGCTGTGGCCTTATATCCCAGAATAATGCCGTCCCCGCTACCTATACTTACACATATATAATTTTTTAGAACACAATGGGACTTTATAATAGAAAATAATTGCTCTAATTTTTGGATAAGTAAGCAGTTCCCTCCTGGAAGAAGTTCCCAGAAATTTTGTGCTCTCGCATGCCTGTGCATTTCAGCAGGGTCAGCCCTCTGTGCAAGTCAGATTCATGCAAAACACCATACATGTAGGCTCTAGTCTACTGGGTTTAGATCAGAGACGGATCAGATGACTCACAGGAATCCGTGGAAATAGATCAAAGTAGCAGCACACATTTGAAGGGAGCGTTCGGCGCGGAGCGGGGCTTTTGGAGCGCGGCTCGGAGCATGAGTCAGAGCGTGGGCCGGCGTGGGTGGCGGCGTGGGCGGCCGCAGCTGTGGGTGTCGGACCGAGACAGACGCAGAGAGATGGCTGCAATTAAGTAGTTAGTGAAATGACTGTAATAGTAAAATGAATTTAAAGGCGCAGGTTGCAAACGCGGCGTTTACCCAGATAGCTCCTTCCCGGCAGCTCGGGGGCTGACGGGCGTTTCCCGTTGGATGCTGTGCTCCTGGATGGGGCCAGTTATCCCCGCTGATGTGGGAGGTAACTGGGGTAGTTGCTGGTTGGAAAAGGGCCGGCTTCCAGCTGCTGTGCACACCTCCGTGACGGCACAGGATGGGTGGCGAATCCCTGCCTGGGGCCTCAGGCGCTGACCCCGGCAGGAAGAGCAAAGGAGAACCGAGGAGAGGAAGGAATGCCAAGCGGAGACAGTAAGGGAACAAGGAGAGGAGAACAGATCCACATTTACTGGGAATAGTTGCAAAACGCCCACACACTTCTGTGGGACTAGGATCATGCCCAGAGCTCACAGAAAAGCTTGAGCTGGTGGGGTTTTTTTTAATGTTGCCCATCACTATCGCTTCTAGGGACTGGTGCTAGATCCCATTTGTGATATGACCCCAGTACTGCAACCCCGAAAGATCTTGGGTGGTACTGCTGCCTTTGCAGTCCATGCAAATCCCTTGCAACCAAGAGCCTCCAAGGGACGTGGGTTTGGCTCCTTTGCTGTTTGCCTCGGTGCCCCTGCAATGGGAACAGCGCCCATATTCCACAGCCTCCCATGGGATTCCACCTCGCTGCAGCCCCGTGTGGCAGACTTTTGCGAGGAGGATGGAAGTGGAGCGAGACTCTTCCTTGCTTCTATTTGTAGGTATTGCTATTTCATGCCCTGCCAAACAGACTTCATGAGTGTGAGTGACATGAGAGAAATCGGATTAAAATAAATAAATAAGTCAATAAAGCCCTCGTTCAGTAAGGGATGAAGGAAACTCAAATCTTGTGGTCACAAACCTGCATAACCAGTGGAATGGCACCTGCTTTGGGCTGATACCTAGGTTTTTGATCTTCGAGCTTCACTTCTATGCAGCAGCTCTGCTGACTTAATTCATACTATTAATTTACTTCAGCCTGTTAGTAATTTTTATATGTTTTGAGGTGAAAAAATTTTAAAAGTCATTCTCCAAGGCCAGCTTTGCCATTCTGTTACAAGATGAGAGATAAATAATTCCCTATGTGTTTTCCTGCCACTTTTAATGATGAATTGTAATTAGGTTTGCTGCCAGCAAGCACGAGTGCCTCAGGCATCTCATGAGCCATGAGGATGTTGCGTGTTGAAGCACAGCTCCCAGAAGAGATGTCCTCCCAGGTCCTACAAATGGGGCTATGCACGTTTCCAGGTCTGCCAGTTCAGGGTTGCCTGTATGCTTCAGAAAACCTCTAAGCTTCTGATGGAAACCGTGTGTATTTTTTAGTGGTATTTTGGTAAAGTGGCTTTGCCAGGAGACAGGGGATTTCCTTCTCCACACAGATGGCTGTGGAGAGAAGGCTTTCTATTTATTGATACTTTTTTTTTTTTTTTGAGCTGTTGTGCACAGAGAAGGGTCCAAAGGATTGCTCTTCACTCTGATTGATATGCAGAACAAATTTTAGCAGGGAGAAAGGGTGTTATTTTGAATAATTAAAAAAACCCACCCCCAAAAAACCCAACCTCTTGAAGTAGTAGATGTGTAAAATTAATGTATTTTTAAAAGTCAGTGTAAGTGCTTCTAAATGTGTCCACTGTATCATACTCTGCCCACGCAGTTGCAGCATTTCCCAGCATGTATGAGCAGCCCTGTCTCTGTTGTCAGAGCTGAGCACGGCCACCCTCAGCTCCAGTGCCCAAATCTCACCTGGGTTCTAAACCTCAGAAACTACTCCAAGACTGCACCAAGCCATGGGTGCAACAATTTGGTTTTTGTGGCTACAAGAGGTTATACTGAAACAGCTGCCCAGTGTGGTACCCTGACTGCTGGTTATCCCTGCCAGTAGGGAGGGGAACCTGGTAATGAGCTGAGAGATTTTGGGGCTGGGTGGTGGATGTCCTGTACAGAGGTGAAGTGAAACTGTCACTTCCAGCCACCCTGGTGCTCACCTTCCTTGCTGTGCTTCCTGGGACATGGCCTGCAAGCAGTTTCATGGAATGTAAGTCACTGGAGATAGCTTAGGTTTGCATATTAGGTAGTTTTTAATTTACAATACTCTCTGGTCTACAGATGTATTACCCATCTTAATTTAAAATACTTACATATCAAATTATGGATTAGAAAGGGAGAGAAATTTAATTGCAACACCATTTTTTTTGGAGGCACAGTTCTATTCCTGCCTGTTCTCAGATTGGGGTGCAATTACAGTGTGTTGGAGCTCAGGTTTCCTTTGCCCTCTTTGATTGCCAGGCAGGCAGACTCCCACCTTCCCCCACCTCTCAGCCCTGTAATTTAGCTGCTGCTCTGCCATGACACTTAGCTCTGGTTTAATTATGATGATCACTCAATATAGAAAGGGGGATGAGGGCTGGGTTCTTTGAGCCCCTCCTGCTTGAAGGCTCTCCTGGGGCCAGGGTTGCTCCACAAAGCTGTGCCCAGCAGGCTAAGCACCTGGCAGCAGGGCTTTGCATCTCATGGGAGAAGCATTTTAGGCTTAAAACCAGGATCAGGGCACTGTGAAGCTGCTGGATGTGCAGGATGCAGGAGAGAGTCTGGAGCCGTTAACCATCAGTTTTCTGCTTTCTCATTTTGTGTAAAACCAGGTCTTTGGTGGTTTTTGCTTTTTCCCTGTGGCAATTGGAGCCCATGTGTTCTGCAAGGACCCCGAGCAGGATCTCCACGTCCTGCTCATGGCCCTCGCCCCAGCCCACTCACACTGACTCATCCTCCTGCCCCACCCCACCTTCACACACTGCTCTTGCTGCTTCACCACTCCCTCCATCACACTGTCTTTTTCTTATTTCTTTTATTTTTTAAAGCCTCTTGAAGAACTTAAAAATCAAAACAATTTTTTCTTGCCGTTCCCCTTGTCCACTGGGGAGGGCAGTGAATGGCAGCCTCTTGCCATGCTTGTTTGTCACCTCATACTCTTTGTGGTTCAGTCAAGAGTTCAACCAGATTGAGAATCTGTCCAGGTACTTCAGGGGATGGTGCAGAGGTCCCTGAGATCTTCAAAACTTTGTTTCCTCTTAGTCCTGGGTCCCACAGCCCAGCTGGATGAGCACCTCTCTTGGCTTTCGTTTTCCTGTTGGTGGGATACCAGGTAGGAGCATAACAAGTGTTACTTTTGAGCTGCTTCTTCTAAATGTCACAACTGCACTGCTGTTGAGCTTCTAATGTTTTGGGAATTGTTGATACCAAACCATCTCTCTCATCTCTTTTTCTGGATCCAAGGGTCTTTTGCTGGGGTTGTTTCCCTGTCAGGAGCTGCAGCAGGGCCTGGCGGTGGAAGAACTCTGATCCCTCCTCACAGCCTGTGCCCCACAGGCAAAGGGGCTTTGGGTTAGGGAAAAAAACAACTCCAATTTGAAAGTTTGCAGTTGAAAGGAGCACTGAGATGAAGAAGGGAAGAGATGGGGTGGGAAATACTCCATGCATGTAGGGGGATAATTAACTCCCATCAGTCACTGTCCCTGCCCCACCAGAGTTCTGAGCAATTTGGCTGTGGCTGCACTGGGCTCACAGCAGACACTGAGTGTATGAAAAGGATAAAAACATAAGAATAATCGATTTTTTTCAAGTAAATGTATTAAAAAATGTTTTTTTAAATGATGGCAGTTCCCCACCTGTAAGGGAGAAAGGGCTAAGTCATTTTATATGCAGCATCCTGGGAGACATTTCTGGCACTTGGGACTTTGACCAGAAAAGACTCTTATGGGGAAAATCACGATCTCTGTGCTTGTAGTCTGGTCTTTCTGCAAGAGAAGGGAAATTTGAGGAGCAAACCACAATTGTGCTCTTCCCAATGCCTTTCCAGTGACAATTCGTAAGGATGACTGGGATGGAGTTCATCTGATGCAGCATCTCCCCAGGGTGAGCCAGCCCTGCTGCCCTGCCCTCAGACCAAGGGCAGCTGAGCTGCCCTGGCCCCTCCTCTGCTCCCTTTCCCACCCCTCACCTCTGAGACAGAGAGGGGTCCTCCAGGCCCTGGGAAATGCCAGGTCCTGGCATTGATGATGCTGCACTTGATGAAAAAACCACAATATTCAGCCATTGCAAAAATATGTCAAAGTACAGAGGGACAGTTTTGTGGCAACATGCATTTTGCTGTTTGGTGTAACATTAGCCTCTGTTCAAAGCCCATGAATGTGCAGTTAAAAGTTGACATTTAATTTTCTTCTGATTTTTCCTTTTCTGTCCTCTTTTTCTCAGTTCCAGTTTCTTTTATCTCTGCCCTGTCACAAGGCTTGGCTTTTGCTCCCCGAGGCTGTAATCTCTGAGCAAATATCCTTTGCTGATACACTTTGTACCAGCTGAGGAGCAGCTCCATGAGCCTTGGGAGAGCCAGTTTGGCCACATGGAGCATTTACAGAATGAATTTGTTTATTTAAATAACTTCTGTATTTTCTCCCTACTTGAACATTGGTAGATGCTGGGGTGCCAGAGCCAGCTGTACTCTGGAGAGGGAGATGGGAACAGCTGGGTTTTTGTTTGCTGCCTGTAACCACTGTAGCAGAAGTTCATGAGGGCACATGGCTTGCCATGAGCCTCCCCGAGCTTCAGGATGAATAAAGACTGGAAAGTGAAAGCTGGAAACAGCTGGTGGGGAAATAGAGGGATGGTGAGGTGATGGGAGCAATGGGGCCATGCAGAACTCAGGCCACACAACACTTCTTTTCTGTGTGTTTTTGTTCTACTGCTCTCCCTGCTGCATGTGTGCATAGGAAACGCCACCCTGCATCCCTGATGGAGCATCTCCATCCTGAGATGATGACTTCAATTGTGAGCTTGATTATTTTCTGGCACGAATGAGTGTGTGTCATTTCAATCCCAGTACTGTGGAGCAGTGCTAGGGCCACAGGTGTTTCTGTGCCACTTGAGCTACTGAAGCTGAGCTGTTTGCTCAAAGCTCTTATATTTTACTCTGCTGAGCATCCCCCAGCTGTAGGGATTGTATTGGTCACGCTATTATTTTATTCTTTAGTTTTAAAGTTTTCCTGAAGCATTTAATTTCCACAAAATTCATGCTTTTCCTTGGTCTTTTAAAATTTTATTGAAAGTCTCTTGCACAAAGTAACATTACCCATCATCCTTACAAATGACTCATCTCTATTTCAAGGTATTTCAGGTTAGCATAGGCTGATGGAGCCTGTAAGCAGGAGATGGGCCTGAGGGTATTTGAAGCTGTGCAGGGGGATGTCAGAAATTTGTACTCCCACACTTTCACAGGCCTGTTGAAAATGGGTTTCTACAAAACTTCCATCCTCCCCTTTGTATTTGTTCCAGGAGGGGAGCAAAACACAAGGCTCTATGGATGGTGGAAAAGATACCTACATTCATGGAAGCATTTGGGAGCAAAACCAAAGCAAGAGAACGTGGCATGACTCCTGACTTTATGAACCATACTAATCAAAGTTCATATTTAATAGTTATAATTGCTTTGATTTGCTCCTCACAAAGCCTCAGCAGCTGAGGTGAGGTGAAGCCTCCTTTCTGGGTGTGACAGAACTGAAGCTCAGGCCCTTCCTTTTGGATAAAGCAATGATTGTCATTCCCTCTTAGCAGGGAGCACAGCCAAAGGCACTCACCCAGAGTGAAATTCCTGTTACCCTGGGGCTGCTCTCCACCTGACAAACCCAGCCCATGGGGCACCCAGAGGCTCCTTTAGCAGGCTGTCTGTGTCTGGGGCAGGGGAGTCTGCAGTGCCAGTGGTGGCAGAGCTTTGGGTGAGTTCCTGGTGGTTCCATGACAGTTTCCCTCTAGGAGATGATGCACTCACAGTGCTGGGCTGATGAGTGCAGCTGCTGTGCAACACTGATGGAGCACACAGTGCTTCTGGTGAGCTGATTGAGATTTGGGCTCAGAGGATCCCATGGAGTGAAAGCAGTTATTGAAGTGTTTTTTAAAATCACCTATATAGTGTTTACCTCAAGCTCAGAAATTGCTATGAGATGAGAGATTGCTCTTTGCCTGTGTTTTTTCACTTACTGTTCACAACTCACATCTTGGATGGGGATGCTTTGGGAATCCCAATGTTTGTGAAAAAAAACACCACCCAAAGACCTTGCTCTTGTACATCCTGCTAAAATCCCCTATCCCTGCATTTTCTCTGGGCTGGACAGTCTGGCATCTGGCAGCCTGAAGGACCTAGCTGTTACTTTGTAGAAAGAGAAGTGTGAGCTGAAGTGGCACAAAATAGTGACATTTCATGGGGAAAAAAGAGAGGAAGGAAGGAATGGAGGAAGGAAGGAATGAAGGAAGAGAAAGAAAGAAGGAAAATAAGGAAAAGAAAGAAAAGTGAAGCATCGGTATTGTTAGTGCCCCTAAGGAAGCAGCAGAGGGTCGGTGGTCAGGCATCCCTGCCCTGTACGAGGGTCGTGTGCCCTGTTAGAGAAGTGCCCAGTGAGAGGTGGCTCCTGAAACACCAGCCAGGTCCCCTGTGTGGCATGTACGGTATCTGTGGGTAATTCTGGTCCTTGTCCAGGCGGAGGACAGCTCCATTTATCTCCTGGCCAGAACCATGTTCCCCAGGCAGCTTGATTTGGGGCCAGGCTCGTTGCCCCGGGCAGGGGATGCGGTGTCAGCTGAAATGACAACTTACTTCCATCTGACACCTGCTGGTAAGAAAAGGCACGGCTGCCCTCTGGAAACAGACCTGCTCGTGTCTTTTTGTTTTTCCAAAAAGCACTCATTTCTTACACCCTTCCTCTGCGGGGTTTATTGGTGCTCCTGGTTGGTGTTCTCAGCACTCTGACTCATTTTAGCAGGTTGGAAAGTACTTTTTCCAGGGCGCTTATGCATACAGGATGTATCTCTTTAGGTGTTTGATTTTTTTTTTTTTTTTAATTCTGCAGAAAACAGGCTTTCAAAAAGCCCCACCCCTAAACTAATTAAACTTAGAATTATTTCAGTGCCAACAGAGAGAAGCTGCTCTGAATGCGAGCCAGTACAATGACCTGCAAGTTCAAGTGAGTGAACATTAGTCCACATTTTATGAGGAAAAAGTAAATATGCTGGCTGCAAAAGAGATATTCTGTGTGCAGTCCCTGATAATGTTTGTGGTGAGGACTGCTCCCTGGTTACAGAGCAAACATTGACTTCCTGAAGGCCTCTGTCTGCTTATGCAAATCCCCTGAGCTTATCCTGAAATCCAGCATCACCCTGAAGCACTGGCAGGTTTCAAACGTGGTCCTGAGCAATGCTAAAGTTGTGAACCCCTGAAAGTTGTGAACCAGTGTCACTACAGTCTTTGGCTGGCTGTTTGAGAAGAATATAATTCAACAAACAGTACTTGAATGCATTCATGTCAAGTGAAATCATTCCTGTAAGAGTTTTAGTTGTCAGGTATTCATTAAAGCAGGTTTCACATCAAAATGATCGTCACTAATACAGTGAAAACATCTTTTAGAGCTTTCAGGATTTTTATGTTGCATTGTATAAATGCTGGATCTCCACTGGTATGGAAGTGTCCTCCTGGACCTGCACAGTAGGTATGAAACGGTGTACCTGTGTTCCCCTTCAGAAGAAAATGAATATAATATGTCAGTGTGGTAGGAACAAGGACATTCCTGAGAGTGCTTTATGTAAATAAGGTGCAATGGATTGTAGCTACAACTTCAGCATAGCATTCCCATCACTTCTGCAAGCTGTTTTCCACCTTGTAAACACTAAAAATTAGAGTTTCTATTTTATTATTTCTGTAAGGTGAAAATTGTCATTCTAGCATCATTAAAAAAACAAAACAAAACCAAAAAGGGTTCCTGAGTTAAAAGGTATTTCTGGCTTAAGAAATTGAAAGTAAGTAGCAATCCGGTCACTTCAGACTTTGGATGCTTTGGAGAATTTCACTCATCTGAGAGACTTCTAAATCAGCATTTAGTACAAACCAGTCCCTTTTTGCTTGTCTCAGGCTGGAGAAACCCAGATGTCACTGCTAAGGCTGAAATGGCAGGGGGTCCCAAATTCAGGTTAATGGGAGCTGCAGCAGGCCCAGCTCTCCCTGAAAGTCAGTCAGGTGCCTAAGTACAGATTTAGGCAGCTCACTTCAGACTAGCTATTTTTGAAGCTCCTGGCCCTGGTGTGTGAATTGATGGCATTTCAGTTGCAAAGAGCAGATGGTACTCGCTAGTGATCCAGGACAGCTTTTTTGCATTAGTGTCAAAAATAGATCAAGTGCCAGCTGTAGCTCTTTTGGGTCAGTGGAGGTGAATTCACAGAGCGATGTGCACAATATTCCAGCAGAATAGGGGAAAATCAGGCTTTCCTTTTAGGAGCATAAAGTGCTTTTAAATGTCTTAAACTGCTGTTTCTCATGTGTTTTTGCACAGCTCAGTCCCAAGTGCATCTCACTCAGCAGTGAACTAAACTGCCTGGTGCTATAAAGTATTATTCTGTGTAGCTGTAGCTTTCAGGATGGTGCAATTCAGGCTTTGCATCCAGCTCTGGGAGGCAGCTTTGGCTGTGCTGCTGGTGGGGCACTTCCCTAGGGACACGGTCCCGTCCCAACCCTGGGCTGGAGAGCTCACTGCATTCCATGGTGCTGCAGGGAAGAAGGAGCTGCCGTGGCCTCGTGTTTCAGAGGTGCTGCTGGGAAGGCTGCCAGGCTGATCTGCCTAGAGCAGGCAGCGTAAAGAGGAGTTTGGGAGTCTTTTATGTTCATTAGAAAAGTGGAGGTGATTCTGATTCTCAGCCTGCTGCTCGGTTTTTATATTGCTGAAGCTTTGCTGCATTTGAGTGAGAAACTACAGAAAGGTGGTGCAGCACCATCAAGAATGATCTGTTCTTGTTAGTTTAATTGGGCCATGGCCTCTTTTTTTTTTTTTTTTTTTTTTTTTTTTTTTTTTTTTTTTTTTTTTTTTAAAGAAAGCTATGATGCACGAGGAGGAGAGTTTGCATCAAGGCAAAAACTGAGTTGTGTGCAGGAAAGCTGGTCCACTGGCACACCCTGCTGGGTTGTAGCGAGAGTGCAAAGGAAATGCATGGCTACACTTTTCATAGAGACAGCATTCCTGTCTTTTTATAATCTAGATAAACTCTTTTTTGCCATGGTGTCTCTCTTGGTTTTCACTTCTGAAAACACGAGCAGTGATGTGCGAGCTGCTAAGGAGGGACCTGCAGAAGTTACGGAGGTTGCCTGCCCAGGAGTAAAACCACATCAGATTTCCAGTACTTTTGGAAACCTCTACCAGATCCATGTGCCTACCAAAACGGCTTCATTGTGTAGCTGAAACTGCTAATATCTAATGTAGGGTATATAAGACACCTCTCCATGTCCTAAGAGAGGTAAACAACACTATGAGCTTGACCATTTTGGGATTTTTCCACACAAAGAAAATTACCAGAATAGCAACACAGTGAAAAAAAGACCTGTTCTTTGATTCTGCTCTGGAATCTCTCCCAGATGCTCATGTGATGATTGCCTCCATATGACTTTCCACACACACACACACACACACACACAAAAAAAAAAAAAAAAAAAAAAAAAAAAAAAAAAAAAAAAAAAAAAAAAAAATCAAATAAATAATGCTCCCTTTATCCCTGAACAAAATATCTGCAGTGATTCGGAAATAGTTATTCCAGATGATCTCTGCAGGCAGACCTGCTGCAGTTAACTGTGACTGAACTACCTGGGAGCAGTAAAGGTCTTCATGTTGTATCTGGCCTTCACAGGGCATGTCTGATATTTTGAAGAGTCATAGGTGATGGTTGGCCACCCCATTTGAATCCTCTCGAGTGGAGCCAATTTAGAAAAATTGCTGTGCAGCTGAAGGCCAGGCTTTTTTAGAGGTGTCAGCCCCGAAACAAACCTTGTTCATTAGTTCTGGAGTGGCTGAATAGCTGCATTTTTCAAGACACAAGTTACAATGTTCATATATTTGGGAGTCATGAGACTGATGGGGACAGAGCTGCCTGGGGAGGGGGGACTGACAAGACCCCTCACTTCTGGTGTATGACCCTCAAGGGGACACAGCTGACAGAGCATTAGCAGTCAGGGCTCTCCTCTTCCTCCCCATCCATGCCTTGGATAACCCTGACAAACTGTGCCAGCACAGCCCTGCCTTTGATGAGTGCCCTCCAGAGCCCATCCCCTGGCTGTGGCAGCCTGATGGGGTTATGCTCCAGATCACTGGATTCAGGTATGTTGGTGAGACTGGAAAAAAAAATTGCCTGGTGATAAAAGTAATGTCCTGGAGATACAGAAATACAGTGTTTGGACTATTTTCCTGTGAAATTGCTGCAGGAAAGGGGATGGAGGCAGAAGAGAGAGCCAGCAGGGTGAGCAGGCTGCATTCACAGCTACTCAGGAAGCTCCCTGAAGGAAAGGAGCCTTCCCTGGAGGTAACCCACCTTTCCTTTTGCCATTTCTCCTTTCTGTATCTGGTATACATAATGCTTTCATGGACTCCAAGTCTTCCTAACTAGTTGGAGAAGGAGGTGATATTACAAATTAGAGTGACTAATTCTCTCCAAGGAGAGAATTTGGAGGTAAAAACATCATTAATATGATGATCCAACATTCATTCACCATTTTGCTCAGTACCCAGTGCTTGTGCTCCTGTCAGGTTTGCAAATCCTCTTCCAGCCCCTTGCTCAAAAGAGATAAGCACAGGCCCTCGCTCTGGAAAGGGAACTCTAGGATGCTCTGCATGGAGAGCTGTGGAGCTTGTATCACTTTCACATCCATAACCGTTTTTATCCTGTCAGGAGGACTTTACCCTGGTGGAAATGACATGAGCCCTGCTGGTGCCCTCAGCCCGAGGTGCAGTATCAGCTTGTTCCTGTAGGTTGTGCCTCTGCACAGCTTTTCCCATCAGAGCTTTCCCAATTGCTCTCCGAGACCCGGCCCGGAAAATGACGCAGTTTCTGTCTTACTGCTCGCGGATTATGTTACTTGGGGAAATTATTAATCACTTGCATTTGCTAGATTACCTTTGCATCTGTATAAACCTATCATGAGCTTATAATAAATCAGAGCGAGATAGCTGCTGCACCGTCAAATAACCTACAAATGTAGCAACAGCCTTGGTAATAATAATCATCCGTGCAGATATTTGCTTGTGTATATTTTATGATGCTTTCATATGATGCCAGCAGTGCACTAAGCACTTCAAAGCCTCGGGAGACAGATCTTTGCCCCACGGCACTCTTGGAGCAAAAGTGTTTTAGGGGAAGGGCAATGAGGAAAGGCCTTGTCTGGCTGGGATGTTGGAGCAGCGATGTCATTGAGTGATTAAATAATGTCAGTGGCATGAGGAAAATGCTGGGGTTGGTGTGTTTTCAATGGTCAAGGGTTTTTTTTCTGTTGAATTCTTTGCTGTTCATGATGAAATAGCTCTGTTGCTGACCACACCTGACAACGTGCCGCTCCTCAAACTTTGTGAAATGCAGTGAAAATCCCGTGCTGATTTTGCTGTTACAGTATGAAGGGGCTGTGCCTTGTGCTGCTAAATGGAGAAGTAGCTTGGATATGGCAGGCGCAGGAGGAAACAGGCAGCTTGGCTCAGAACAAGTTGAATTTAGTTAGGTTTTATTTTGTTTTGCTTAATGACTTTGTAGAAGAAACAAAAATATCCCTTGTTTCTGCATATCCAGTTTGCATTGTTTTTACAGCATGTTCCTTTCTCAGCTCTCCTACTCCTCTCACACATAAAAAAAGATGTTATTTTGGATTAAGCCATCGCTGTGGTATGCATGGTGGTACTACTCAAGGAAGTAAACAAAACAAAGTGCACCACAACTCTTCCTCTTGCACTGCAAACCTACCGGTCTAAAACATTTCTGTTGTTCTCTGGTGACTTTTATGATCTTCATTCTGATTGCTGCAATAGATTTGCAAGATAAGCCATGAAAGCAGTGGTAGACACTACGTGCCCTGCCTGACAGACAAACCTCCTGTGACACAGTAGCCCTGGTTATCTACAGCGAACCACACACTGGTGTACAAATACCTTGGATTATGATGGGATTAATTTTGGGTGGAGCAGTAAATCCCCATTGACTGCACATGCCTCAGCACCCATTCAGCAGGGCTCACGTGCAGGGTGGCAGGCCCTCGCTCCCCACGGGGAGAGGAGAAAAAAAGGGATCATGGGGTCCCAGAGGGAGAGTGCTACGTGCTGTTTTTGCAAAGTGCTCATCCTTCAAAAAGGAAGGAACACTTGGTAAGGCAATGTTCCACCAGGCAGGTAACAAATAAACTGGGCAGCAGCTGCAAGGTGACAAATTTCAGCTTCTCCCTTAAGCTGACGTGACTTTTTCCAGTGACACTATTCCAACAGAATGCTCTTGGGGTTTGAGAAACCACCACATAACTACTGGCATTTCAGTTTTGAAAGTGAGTCATCTCCAAGCTGAGGAGCACACAATGCTGCCTTTCAATAGCTTTAGAGAGCAGGGTGACTTGCAGTTATAGATCCAGTTATCAATCTACAAGTAGGGCCATGGCAGGCATATGGGAAAATGAATGGGGACACTGCTAATCCCTTAGTAAGAAATAATAAATTCTGCTTTTAACTGTACCGGAGTAATTGCTCCTGCTCAGGAAGAGGAGGCTGACAGCTAAAGATACTCTTAGCCACTGCCTTGATAATCCAGAGCAGACAGGGCAGCCAAGGATAGCATCTTCTCTGTCACCTTATTTCAACACTTCATTGAATCTGTGCCTGAATCGGCATCTGAGCAATAGGTTTTCTTTTAAGGCAAATCTGTAATCCACTTACACAGCAGAGGTGTTAATTGCTAAGACTTTATGTGTTAGGATGGTTGACACAGAATATCTTTATCCAGGGCACCACAATCGTGTAGAACTAGGTTCAAACTTGCATCTCTGCAGCTCCTTTGAAAATTTAGGACTTGAGATCTGGTCTGATCTGAGCATTATCAGTTCAACCACAAACAGGGTCAGGCCTAAACCTGGCTTCCAGCTTGAGTATAGTATAAGTATATATACCACAGTCTGAATATATTGTGTCTCTTCCTTTTGCTTCTCAGGGTTGCTGCTGCAGTAACTGAACTGCTTGTTATCTCCAAATTACTTTACACTCCCTGGATTTGAGACAATAGCGCTTTATTTCTGGCTAAGAGCTCAAAAGGGAGTTAGCTGGGCTGGCATGTTTGTTATTACGGATTCTCTGGTGCCCTTTGTGAGAGGGCTCTTGGGAGGGATGAGTCAGGACCCAGCCCAGTCTCCTTGTAACTCAAGTCGTTGTTCGATGGGCTTTTCCCTGTTTTCTGTAGTGCTTACACGGCGGTGCTGCCCAGGGATCAGAGATGAGTGGCAGAGCTCTGCCGAGCTAAGCGCTGGATGAACACGTGGTGAAGAGACAAGTGCTGAAGAGTTTGCAGGCTATTGTTGGTGGGCAAAGCTCATGGTACAAACATCACACATTCTCTGAGCTGATTGTTTTTTGGGGGGTGGGGTGGTTTTTTTTAAAGGCCAAGTCAGCTGGCATTTAGCAAAGGCAAAAAGAGCAATTCTGATTTCTTTTTTTTCTGGCTTGACTCCGTTGCAATGTCTTATCAGAGCGCGGGACTATTTCTTTACACTGAAGACTAAAGACCAAGGGAATAGCTAAGCCCAGCTGAGCCCAAAGCTTTCCCTTATAAGGGAACTGCCCGAAAGCGCCGATCTCCGGCAAGCCTCTCCTCGGGAGAGAAATCCAGAAAGCAAGGCGGTGGTGATGTGTCAGACCGGAGCTTGCAGGGATGGCCAGAAAACAACACTCCTTTAAATGACTTAGCAAAACTTCAGCGTGAAGGAGGCCTCCAGCTTCCTTCCGAGGAGCAGTGTGTGCAGTCACACCGAAGAAACAGCAACAGGTTTGCCTGAACAGGAGCCTCCTTTGTGAGAGTCAGTGCAGTCTCTGCTGCAGGCTGGTGCTTCAGCTGACTTCTCAGCTGGAAGCTATAAACACTTTCTGACTACAGGCACTTTCAGCTGGACGGAGAGAGTTAGGAAATGCTCCCGGTTGTCACCCCCGGCGGCGGTCTGAGCCGTCCTCTCTGACTGCTGGGGCAGATAATTCATGCTGTGGTCTGTAAGAGCCTCACCTCACCATGCCCAGGCAGCTCAAGAGTTCTGAGAGAGGGAATCAGGCCAATAGATTCTCCTCTCCTGCCTCAGGTCCTTTCCTGAGTTCACACGCTGTTTGTAAAGATGCTTTGCAAAGACGCTGGCTCAGCAACGAAGGTCGTGCATTTTTTAATTAAAAGGCTTAGCGGTTATGAAATGTTCCTGAAACCGGAATGCAAGTAGACATTGAACCGCTTTTGTTTGAAGCATAATCAATTTAAATAGATCTGCTCGTGTCTGCCACGCAGCCATGTGACTCCCCTGGGTTTGGCATCTCATCTGCGAGACAGCGCTCGCAGACGGCCCGGAACGGGGCGGGATGGAGCACAGCCCTGCTGGCAGGGACGCTACAAGCTCTGCTTTGTACGGGAGAGAGCCTCCAAAGCACAGCTCCGTGGCGATGCTCCAGCCCCCCCGGCTCTGCTTGTGCTGCCTCTGGTGCTGCCATCGCGGGCTCTAAGCTCTAATGTCAGACACAAATGGAATTCGCAAGCAGGGAGATGTGGGGAACTTCCCTTCCCTTCCTCGTTTTAGAAAGCAGGGGCCAAAACTGGGAAATCCCCACCAGCCTGCCGTGCGTGTCATCCGACAGGAGAGCTTCACCTGGTCCCACCCCAGCACAGGGCAGTGACCTCCAACACTTTGGGAATTCAGTTTGGCCAGCCCCCTGCTTTGGAGGTACATGGATTCTCCCTGAAGGAGAGGGATTCTTCAGAGGAGGCTGTTTAGTGCCGACTGTCAGGCATGCTGTGAGTCTGGTTATGCCTTCTGTGGGAGCAGGTTCTGCTCTAGAATATACCTTGAGGGCAAGTGTTCATGTAACACACAAAACCTGCTTGTGACAGTGCTCAGGTGTGCCATCCCCTGCTGTTACTGGGTACCGGTGATGCTATTGTCACACAGCTGTAAAGCTGGGATGGTTTTAGGTGTAAATGATGATAAGCTGGTGTTAATGGAAAAAAAAAAAGCTTCAGATCGCTTCACTAAAGAATTAACAGTAAAAACTGATTTAAATATATATATATATGCACACTGCTGTGCATGGAAAAAACGTTTGTGCAGAAACATTTGATACCTAAGAGCTCAATTAGGTCTGATGAAGGAGTCTGAAGTCACACCTCAAGTGCAGCCTTCAGAAGTGTGAGGTTGTTTCCCCACATTAATTACATACACACATAAGTGGCTCTGTAGAGGTCTGAAACATCATCTACTGAGTGCAGGTGCAGGAACATGGCACCTTGTCAAAAACCTCTTGACGGATTTTAGCAAAACCTGAGGCCTAAGGATAATTAGGAGCAATAAATATTTTTTCATAACATTTTTTTTATTAGCACTGTAACAATCTGAATTTAAATTAATCCCTCCCATGTCCCCATCAGCATTTAGTGCAGGGTCCTTTCTCCCAGAGGGATCACTTCACTGTAAGTTAGTATTTTACCTCCTGTGTGGGAGCAAGGCACACCAGAACCTGTCAGATCTAGAAACACAAGGAGGTACCTGTCTCTCAAGGAAGTTAAACCTGTACACTTTCATCTCAGGCTGGAGTTAATAATTGATATCCCTCAGGTGTAAGCTACCTGCTTCTGAGGAAATAAAAAACAAACATACATTCCTGCCCCAAAGAAACATCCCTGTGCCTGAATTCGAACTGCTAATGAGTAACTTTAGTGTCTAGTTCAGGAAACAGGTAAAAGCTCTTCTATTTAAAACCCTTCTTGGTTAAAACTCTCGTATTTGCCTTTGAAATTACTGCAGCATCTAGAGGAGTATCCCTGAGCATCTTTTTTCTGACCTATGCTTTGCCTAACCACTTTTCCCTACCTGGTATCTATCCTTAAATGCACAATGCAGTTTTTAGAAGAGGACAGTCACACAGATGTGTTGTTTCAGGTGTACAGTATGGTTTGTATTTGACTCATAGGTTCATCTGGGGCTCTGCTGTTGGTGGGTCTGGAGCAGCACTCTGTTCAGCAGATGACAGTTGACTTGTATGATATATTTTCTTTCACTGCAGAAGGAGAATCTCAGCTTCTCTCAAGGTGCTGGTCACCAGAACCAAATGCTGTGGAAAAAACACCACCTCACCCTAAAATAAAAATCCTGCAAGGCTATTGCTCTGCTCTTTGTGAAATACAGAATGTTTGAGCACCCATCTCTAACTTGTCCTCCAACACTGTAAGATATACATGGTCTGTGTCATTGTTTTCTCATTACAGCTACCTGCCTATTAACATAATCCTTTCATTGTCATTATATTGACAAATTACATGCTGGGTGCTGTTGCACGCTCCAGGAAGACAGTTTTCCTTCCAGACATGGCATTTGCTCCTCCAGGATGACTGGCAGGGCTTGCCTGGAAGGGATGGAGTCACACCTGGCAAGCCAGGGGTGTCCTGTCTCACCACACTTCTGTGCTTTTATTTATAGGTTCTCTGTCCTTTTCCTGAAACACCATGTCTTCCCTCTGATGTATGTAGGTTTTTTTTTCAATTTTTAAGTTTAGTGAATATTCAGGGAACTCAGACCTAACTTTAGTCTGTAACTGTAATTTTCACATTTTCTTGATGGGTGGGGTTTTGAGCACCTGTTTGATGGGGTGACATTGCCATATCCTAGTGCTGTCAGGGTCAAGTCTCTGTTTAGGGAATAAACTCAGAGGGTGTAGCAGTGCAGACCCTGAATGTAACCTGTGTTACCTGAGGGGCCTTACTCCTCAGAGCTGATGTCTGTTGTTTCAGCCTGGCTAAGATCTGAACACATTCCATGATTTAAGCAGAGACTTCAAAGAATATAGGTCAGTTAGTTGACCTGGGTTGCAAACCTTTATTTTTGATTAGGCAGATGTACTTTGGCTGTGCCAATACGTCATCTAGAGAGCTTGTAAGTGGCGTTTGTGGTATGAATCTTGTCTGGTGCTGCCACTCAAGGAGGTGATGATGACTAACAAGATGGTCAAGTTGCCATCTGTCTTTTGGTGGCTTTACTGTCTCGTGTTCTGTAGGGCAACATTGACTCTGGGCAGCAAGCAAGGAGGAGGAACTTCCCTCAGTGCTGCCAAATCACATGAGTTATGCTGGATACAGGCAGTATCAGGGAGTGACTCACAGGATGATATGTCAGCTGTGTGACCTTCTGAGCTGGGGCCTGGAGCCAGCTGGAGACCTCTGATCAGCTCCCTCAAGGTAACCCATGCTTTCTTTTTTACTGTCATGCAGTCTCTTCAGTGCCATGGCTGCTGTTGTCTGCATATCCCAAATCAGCTGATGAAGCACTTGACTGCTGGTAGTCCTCTAGCAGAGCTTGTGTATTGAAATGAATGAGGAGGGGTAGGGGCAGGATCCACCAGGATGAACACAAAGGATCTCTTCCACCTGCCTTGTGTAAGACCTCCTGGGATGATTTAGTATATTAAAAAATGCAAGTGGTTAAACACACTACCCCATATTATTGCAAATGCCTTCCAGGCAGAAGACACTGCATTTGTGTAAGTATTTAAATAATACTCTGGCTATGGTATTACAGCCTCTTTTATCCCGAACCTTTGTCAGGGCAGGAAAAACTTGCTCTGTGCATTTGTGGCACTATCAAGTTGCTGAAAGCCCTTGCTTCATTTATCTTCAACTCCTTGGAAGTGCCGAGGGCTGGCAGCCAGGCTGCGAGGTGGGAGTGATCATGGCAGTCCCTTCCAGCAGCAGCTGGGGAGGATGTTTTTGTGAGCTGGGCACGCAGCACAGGTGCACAGGCCTTGGCTGTGCACACCTGAGAACAGAGAGGGAAAGCCTTGCAAGCATCATTTTTAATCTCTAGGGTCTAGAGACGAATATCTGAATATCTGCGTGGGTTCACAGCGAGTGTGTCAGCCCTGCACACGGGAAGGCTGCCCAGAAGCGTGGAGATGTGCCAGCAACTCTTATTTCAAGTGCTGGGATAGGTCACGGCTGTGCTGTGACTGAGTGACTGAGCAGCGCCTCCTCCCTTGCATATCCTCCCTGTGTCTGATCCACACCGCCCTGGGCATCCAGGAAATCCTTTCCACTGAGTCAGAGGAGGGCTCCTGTTGTGTAACGCGGGGCTCGCAATCCATCATGGCTTCAACACAGGATTAGGACAACATCCACACTTTCCCTAAACTAATCTTCAAGTATGCTGGTGGGGCTGGGACAGGCAGCCTCCACGGGGATGTCCCTGACAGTGTAAAGGGAATTAAAGAGACACCAAAGCTCCGCTTTGCAGGGATGAGCAACAGCCACAGAACTTGCCAGGGAGAGCCAGCAGGCTCCAGGTCGCAGCTGCTTCCCATCACTTCCATTTCCTGGATAATAGTGTTCATTCCTTTCCAGATTTTACTTGCCTGGGAACTCAGTAACATCTGTTCCTCCAGGTTTCCCCAAAGATGAAATTCCTCGTGGCAGAAAACGCTTTAAAAAGTTGTTTTGTCTTTTTGTTTGTTTCTGGTTTTGTTCTCAGAGCAGTGACTTCAAGTGAAGTTCATCTCTAAAGGACAATAATAAAAATGGTAAGTTGCCCTGCCTCTGCATTTGGCTTCTTGTTAAACAGTTTCTGTTCTGACTTGCTCATGACACCAGCTCCAAATGCTCCTCTTCCCACTCTTCAGGGAACTCCAAATGCCCCTCTTCCCACTGTTCAGGGCAGCAGACAGAGTGCCAGTGGCTGTGTCCTTGCCAGCAGCCCTGCTCCCATGTGCTGCCTCGTGCCACACAAATACTGGACAGTTTGGCAGTGCCACTACAACACACTGTGCTATAGCCAGTTCTCCTGAGGATTCACAAAATGCAAAGGTATGTTCAATCTGCTGCACTAATAGGAGTTAAAAAAACAAACAAAAAGACTCAGAACAATGATAATAAACAGATAATTGTCTTAGTAAAAAACACCTCTGTAAATATGTGCTTGCATGTGTAAGCCTGCAATCAGCATTCTAGATTATTTTTAGTGGGATGTGGCATAGTTCATCTCTATAGGATAACTTATGGAACTTAGAATATCTTTTTAAGCTTTTTTTTTTTTCATACCCCCAAACTAATTAGCTTTATTAAGAATGCTTACCTCATGATTACCTGTAGCATCATTCCTCATGGCTTTTCTCTTCTTGTAATCTTATTATTATAGGGTTAAAAAAGTATGTAATTCTTTAGGAAGGAGAAGTGAAGCAGTTAAGAATCATTTTATTCTCATGCAGCCCAACTCTAAAGCATTTCAGGCACTGAGCTGTCAGTGCCTTCAGTGGACAGCCTCGTGACACCTGTGAGGAAGGCATTCCTATAAATGACCTCTCTCTTGGGCCATGGCATGGCCTTTGCACACAGGCAGGTGTGACCCAGTGGACTGACTGTTCCCAGGAGATCCTTTTCTGCTCCAGAGAGAGTGCCCTGACATCCTTCTGCCCACTCTGCTTCGAGGTAATGTGTAACAGACTGCCAGACCTTTGGGGAATAATCTTCTCCATCCACTTGCAGCTCTGCTCTGAAAGCCTCAGAGTGCTGAAGGTTAAGCAGTTCAGGTTCTGGCTGGAAGACACTGCTGACTTTCTGTGTGAACTCTGAAATAGGCACTCAAAGGTTACACCTGTAACTTCATGGCACAGCTGCCTCTTACTCATGCCCTTGAACTGAGAGGACCAGGAGGTAACAGAGGTGTGGAGAAACCAGCTCTGTCCTGCTGTGGGCAGGCTGAAGCCAGTCTGCTCTGCTGCTGCTCTCTTTGGAGCACAGCATTCCCAGTATGGAGTTTCAGCAGTACTCAACTTCAAAACTGCTCCGTGACTGTCTGGGTGACAGCCACCTGGTGACTATACTGCTTCTGCATTCATCTCATGCATATGACATTCTTCCAGCTTTGAAGATGGAGGTCTCAATGTGCCAATAAATGTGGCCTAGACACGAGAAGTATGCAAGAGACAGACATGAGCCGGCAGAAAAGCACAGCTGTAATCCTATTAAAGGTGCTCATTCTTTTTCTCCTCCTTGTAATGTTTATTTGGCAGCTTTGGAGCCAATTCTGTGCAATCTATTTGGGGATACAAAAAAAAAAAAAGGCTACCAACCTTTTTTCAGAGCTCCTATGTGGGAAGAGCACTGTTCCTCATGGTTTTTCTTTTTCCATACAAGCAGTTATCCTGAGCCAGACTGAATGCCATTCAGAGGGAGTGTGCCAGGCATCCAGAGCCTAGCCAATCCTCAGGAAGTGATCAGCACCATTCCATCACACAGATCTTTCTGCTTGTCCTGAAGAACAGGGTCATTGGACTGAGCTGGTGGATGTTTCAGCTCATTACCTTCGTAAGTTAATGGTTCTTGTTACTCAAATTAGTACGAGATGTAAATTAACCTTTTCCCTCTTATCTGTTAAATAAAGGGTATAATCTCTATATTCAGGATGTTTCTAGAAGATTATTACTCACTAGCATGTGGTTTGATTGATTAGTTCCAGTTCTAGCAATCATTAACAACTACTGGTAGTTTAAGAATTACTTCTTATTTCAAAGGGTGGAATTTATTTGGCTTTACACCAAGGCAGGTTCAGTTGCCTTTCTCTTCAATCATACTTCTGTGTAAAAAGGCAATACATTCTATTGCTTGTGTTTTTTCAACCCTGAATTTCACCTTTACCGTTAAGAAAACATGTTGACATATCAAACAGTGTAACTAACAGGAAAAGCAGAACAAAATGAGTCACTATTTAGGCTATTTTTTTTTCCTTTTAGATTATGCTTTCCCTGTTGGAATGTATCAATCAAAAGACAGAAATACAACTTAAAAGGTAGATAATCGGAAGAAAAACTTGCAGAAATACGCAAGGTGAGAGAAACTGGATAGAAGAATTGCATGAAAATACAGATAATGAAAGTGCAAGAAATGAAACAAATGTAACTTCTTGATTAAATATGACTAATAGGGCACGTGCCTTCCTGTCCTGAGAGTTTGTAACTACTGCAGTCATGATACAGTAAGCCAGAGCTGGGAAGGAAATAGAAAGGTGGCTGGATGATGTTTTCCTAACCATAAATACATGGATAATTCCGTGTATCTCTTCTACATGCCTTTTGGCCAAAATTACTCAATATAGTTCACTTTTTATTTGTTGTCTTAAAGTATTTTTAGCAGAAAATATCCTCCCTACCACAGTTGGGTTGCTGAACCGTGCCACTGTTCTCTGACTTTGTTTTAGCAGAGCTGATCCTCAAGTATCCAATGAGACTTTAGTCAAACAGAGCACATGCAGCAAACAGCATAGAAGACAAAACAAAACAAAAACAAAACAAAAATTCCTACTGAATGGACCACAGTATGGCCTATTAGATTTGTTCTCAAATGAGACCCATGGTGTCTTGGGTGATTAGTGTACGGTATTACAAGGTTGTCTTCTGTGCAAGTATATGGCAGAATAAGAGATGTTCTAGTAATTCTGGAATTTATATTTCCTAAAATCAATATAATCATATTATTCAGATAGGCAACTGGTTTGGCTTTATGCCTTATTATAGGGGTATCTAATTGCCCAAAGCTCCGTTTGTTCATCAAGGAATCAGTCGAAACTTTATCTGAATATTCCAAATATCCAAGCGAGTGGTCATCGTTTAAAACCCGCCTGTGACAGGAAGGCTGTGAAGTCTGTTATCTGACAACATCCCTTTCCTGTGGTGCAAGGCCAAGTGTACAGAGAGAAACAAAACTATCAGCCTTTCTTGGCTGCTGCTCTTCCTTTGAGCCCTCCTACAGCATGTTAATTCAAAGCACCTCAAGACATGTTTCACAGCCTTATTATGTGAAACTCCTCTTTCTCAAAGCAGAGAATGATGACCTGTCAATTTGTAACCCAGCTTGTTTCACTTCTGTTTTACAGCACGACCCAGCTCAATAGCTGTCTCAGGACAACTGTGAGGGAGTGATAAGCCATGGTATGTGCGTGGGAATGAGTAACGTTGCCACCAGAGTTCGTGTAATGTTAGAAGCACACTGATTTACACATCACAACCCAGTCAGTTAAAAACCCAAATAATTTGGTCTAATACTGCTATGAAGTGTATGCTGAGGGCTAAAAATACTATTTAAAAGGTAGAGTTTCTTGTCTTGTGTGTTTTCCCATCAGCTCCTGACTTCAGTGACAGTTATTTCACTCCCTGTCTGAAAAGATGGAGCATTATGCAGCAGTTAAAGATGATGTGAAGAAGTTCTGTGACAGCAGTTAACCTTACTGAAGCACAAATATTTGGCTTCCACAGGTGTTTCAAATGCACCAAAAATACAATAATTTTTTTGGAATATTTTTCTTCTTGGAATTTAGGATGAAGATACACGTGTTTAATCAGTAGACTAGTTATTAGCAAAAACAGGTACTTAATCCAGGCTATTTTACAACCTTGATTGCTCTGCTTTTTAGATCTTGGAATTGCGTTTTGCAGATCTTCAGTCCCCTGGCCTACTGTTGTGGAACTGTTCAAAAGTCCTTGGATAAACATTAAACACCCTTGGAGTGTGGTGGTACACCATGTGCTACTGGAAGTGCTGTTAGTCTTTCTCCCTTTCACCTCCCTAAGAAAGTTACATGTTTATAAAGAGAGAATTAGATGTGGGGGAAGGAGGGAAATCTCTCAAGGTTACATCCTTCAAGAACTAAAAAACTTTTCTGTGTTCCCATTAGTCTTGATGGGACCTTTTGTTTTTAAGTAAACAGGAGACTTAAACATTCTTGCAACTTGGAAGGAGGCTGGCAACTCACAGCAGCTGCAAAGGAAGGCTGAGGACTCAGTCACCTGAAGTGTACATTCCTCTTCCCTCAGTGCAGCAACAGAAATGAGAGAGTGCCAAAAATATCAGGACAGAAAAAAGCATGTGGTTTTGCTGATTAGTTTGCCATTTCAGAGGCAGTGGGGTTTTTTTGATGCTGGCATTATACCGGGTACCCAATCAGAGTGGTTTCTATGTACTCCAGAGGAGCCTTTAGGGAAGTGGAAGACTTTTCAACTGTTTGAACTACCACTTATGATGAGACAGTTTCCATTACAGTCTGACTGCTTGTTTTGCTTACTTCATTTTACCTTGTTTTGTTTTGTTTCTCTGCAGGATAGGAAGCTCTCCTCTTAAGACTGGATGTTTTGTCGAGCTTAAGCTTCTACATGGCCACAGGTATTTGTGAAAAGGTAAAACCAGGGCTTTTGCTTCATGGCACAATTTAATAGGATGCACTTTTATGCTTTGGCCTGAAAACCTGCACCTTTCCAAGGGTCTTTTCAATGTGCTGAAATTCAGAGCTGAAAGCAGCCAGCTTAGGACCAGGAGAGGATGCAGTACACACTGGCTACTCTGTCACTTCAGAGCTGAGGTGGCCCATGCAGATCATGGAATGGGTTTGGGTTGAAGGGACCTTAAAGATCATCTCATTCCAAACCCCTTCCATGGAGAGGGCCATCTTTCATTGCCCCAGGTTGTTCCAAGCACCATCCAACTTGGCCTTGAACACCTTCAGTGATGTGGCAGCCACAGCTTCTCTGGGCAACCTGTGCCAGGGCCTCATCAGCCTCCCAAATGAAGAATTTCGTCCTAGTATTTAATCTAAGCCTGCTCTATGTCAGTTTGAAGCCATTCCCCTTGTCCTGGCACTGCATTCCCTTGGCAAAAGTCCCTCCCCATTTTTCCTTAGGGCCCTTTAGGGGCCTAATAACTAAGGTGTTAATGGTCAGCCAGTGACTGTGGAGCTCTGTACATGGCAAGTCAGCTTGTGGTCAGCCCAAGTGCTCTGATCTCTGCCAAATGCCAGCACCAATTTCCCATGTCTGTTCTCAAGAGCATGGGCTCCCCTGAGCTCCCTCATGCATGCTTACCTCAGGCACATGATGGGGCAGTTGGATGATGATGTTACTTGTTTCTTTTTGCTTGCACAAGGTTGCCAGGGCTAATATTTGAGGACTGGGAATACAAACAGAAGATCCAAATTTGCTCCTGCTCCCTGGCCTCCTGTAACATCAAGACTTCAGTTTAAGAGATGTCATCAGAATCAAGCATTGAATGTGATTGTGGGTGGAATGCATGGGGTATGTAACAGTATTTAGATTGGTATACAGATTTAGGTATACTGTAGTACAAGTAACATGCAGTGTGCTGGGTGCAGCAAGGAATACTTCGCTGTTAGCTTCTGAAGGTGTATGTTCTGACGTGTGAAGAATTTTACATCTGAAAAATGCTATGACTGATAATGAGCATGAGGAACCATGGTGCCGTCTCACCAACCAAGATGAAAGGAAGCAGGTTAACAAATACATTACTAGGAAAAAAGTGTGCCAGCCTTTGCAGGTCATCCTCAATAACTCTACTTCTGTGCTTTGCTTGCTCTTGTTAAGTATGCTAGAACACATCATATGTTGTCTGTTTACCACACTAGGAATGTCCCAGGCCCTTGTAGTCTTTTTTCATGTCAGTCTTGGAAAATCCTCCCAATATTCTTCCCTTTGAATTAATTCCTCACTGCCTCTGCCTGGAATGTGAGTGATATGAACTGAGCTATTGACTCATCAATGTGCTATGCAGGGAGGGCATTTTTTTATTTTATTTTTATTGCTTGTCACTCGAGGTCACTCCCTCAACCATTACTTTCCGGTTAAATAAATCCTCTGAATGTTTTCCTCCTTGTTGGATTTCTGAGCTATGATGCCTAAACATTTGAACATTCATTTTCTAAGATTAAATAGTAACTCTTTACTGCTTATGCTTCTATGCTCAGAGGAAGCTGTTCTGTATCCTCTGTACAACCCAACAGGGAATGTTTCTTGTGACTGAGCACCTTTCCCTCGAATCAATATAAAAATATTACCCAAAGGTACAGCAAGTTAGCCTCACAAAAGAAAAGAGTATTCTTAGGAACTGCTGCTGGAATAGGTAGAGATACTTGAATAGATAATAATAGTCTCTGGTCCTTAGCTCTCTTTTGAAAAGCATTACCCCACAACAAATGAAATGGAGCCAAAATAACCATTTAAAATAGCAAAGTAAACAGTTCATGTCGTAGTCAAGATAATCCTTAATTTCTGCTGCTTATCTGAGATCTGCCCTGCTGATCTGATGGGAGGATTTAACCTTCCTGAAAGCTGTTATCAGTGTATGTGCTTGAACTGGGAAGACCTCTTTCCACCTGCTTTTCAGAGCCCTTTCTCCTAGGAGATTAATGCTGCTATGCCCCTTTTAGAAAGGAAAACCTCTGATATGTGGATTATTTTTAGAGAGCTATACTAGGAATATTTTGCTACAATACAGCTTAAGGGAAATACTTAAAAAATAATGCCTATTTAAAAGATCCTCCTTTTTTCTTTTTCTGAAACCCTTGTTGTCTTAAAATCAAATAATTTTTGTCTTACAAAAGAACACGTATAATTGTGGAAATTAAAAAGAGAATATTTGGCTTATAGTTACTGCTGGTTGTGTAACCAACTCAAAATAAAAGCTATGGGGAATTTTAATTTCAAATTTCTTTGCTCTGTGTGGAAACCATTTTGTAATTTTCTGTTTCTCTTGGGATCCTGTGTGAAACACAGAATGGCAGAGCAGATGGCGTGTCTTCTCTTTCCAAAGAGACAAGCAATATCACTCTGTTCAAAGGAGAAGTCTAAAGGGGGTTTCACTGGGATGTGGGAAAGCCCAGTCTAACATCTGGATCAAAAATCAGTATCAGTTTAACAGGTTTAATGTATAATGCTTTTCCCAAGCAAATTGTTGTGGTTTTGATGCCTTTTTTTTTTTTTAAACTACATTTCTTATGGCTTATTTTAAATTAAAAAAAAAAATAAATCTGTCTTTAGATTAAGACTCTCTGGTATACCTGTGCCAGTGGTAGGAGGGGAGAGAATCAGTGGGTGAAATGTCTCAGGCTTAGTCATAGTAGGAGCAAGGAGTGATGGCCTGAATTATGCAGCAAAAGTTCTCAGAATAGCGAGTGAGTCACTATTGGCCTTGAACTTTCTGGATCTGAAACTATATTTATCATTTTGCATTGTTCCCAAGCTGTGTATTTGTAGTCCCACACACAGAGCAACTTGGATTTTCTGCCCTCATGAGCTAAAACACAGACAGGAGAATTTCCAGGGAGAGACCTGGAGGATCAATTTCTTTAGGTGAATTTCAAGAAAAGCTTCGATGAAGTATACATGCAGTGGGGGACAATTAATGTGAAGGCAATATTAAAAGGTTAAATAAAGGAATAAGGCAATAGGGTACAAAGTGGAGGAAAAAAAAAAAAAAGGAAGTGAGTAAAATTAAAGAGTTCCTGTAGGGTCAAGTATCATGGGCTACTGTTTTGAGAGGCAAATATTTTTGTGAATGTAGTAGCTTTTTCTTCCCACCACTTTATCTGCAATGTTGTGAACAGAAAGCAGAGCATTAAAAGGAAAGATCCAGATCATTACATATTTCATTCTTCCACTTACTCTCCCCCTACAGTGTAAGAGATGAAGTTTTTCATCCTCAGCTTAGACAAATTTTTGCACCAGGTTGTGGCTAAACAGCTGGCTTAAACAGGAGTGCAGCTGCCACACCAACAAACCACCTTGGCACTAAAATTCAGAACACTGTGTGTTCGATTAGTGACCAAATGCACATTCTGGAAGAGACAGCACTCCTGTCTCTGCTCTTAGAGCAGCAGCCTCTGTAGAAAGAATGGAAAAGGTGCTTGAGAGACTTCTATCTTTAGAGGATTTTACATAACATAATTTTAAAAATGAGAAATATTGTTATTGGGTGACAGGATAAAAGAGGCAGTATTGGCTTGCCAAAAAGGACTTAGCAAATGGAAATCCCAAATTAGTTCCAGGAAATATAATAGGTAACGTAATAACTACGTGAGAACTGCAGGTACTTTGCATTTTTGTATGTGAAGTTACTGCAGCACAGGATTACACATCCCACACTGGTATTTCAAGTTTCCTTGATCAGTGGGAAGAAAAACCATTGCATTTTTTTTGCCTTTTCTTTTGGTGGAGGCTCATTTTATATGCTTAGATTATCAGCTATCTTTACATCTTCTTCCCAAACCCCTCATGGCTGTTGTGACAATTTATTAGCATAGGGAACTCCTGTGGGTATTTGTGCTGCCGGGTAAGTAGAAGCACAAGGCAAGACTATTCTCCATGTCTATTTGTAGTTATCTCAGAGTGAAAAAAGGGTAACAGAACCCTCTCTGTTTTATGGGGGTCTTTAAGAGCAATTTACTATGCCTAGACAGACGAAACTTTCAGTCTGGGGGGTAGTGAAAAACAAAATATCGGTACCTTCAGAGTAAAGCACTTCCAATAAAGTGTGCAGCAGGATCATTTCAACTCAGAAATGCAGCTTTTCCGCCCCTACCTCTGCCAAACATAATAAACATACCAGATGAAATAAACCTCAATGCATGGGGAAATTGTTTACAAGGAAATTTAGCAGTAATAAAGTCACAGCTCCACAAGTATTTACATTTTTGCTCTGAAAATTAAGATTCCTAAACTGAGAAGACTAGGGCTAATTAAAAAACTGGTTTCCATGTTGGCATTACTGAGGAAGTAGGATGACAAGAAATCTCCTCTTCTACTGTTACCCATAATGGATACAATTTGCTAATATAGATTTGTACTCATCTAGGACAAATTTAGCAGTTGGTGATGTGAGCAAAGTTTCACCAAGTAAGTGCAAAATCTGTGACTTCCAAAATGCCATATCCTGACAGCTGTGACAGAAGCTTAAGTGTATATAAAGAGCGACATTTACACCTTGTACTGAAGCCCTGCAGTTATTTTCTGCTACACTTTTGCTTTTAGGACTTCACATCCATGGGTCCGTGGTTCCCAAACTGGGACCTGTAGGTGAGCAGCAGCAAAATTTCCACACTCTGATTAAATGTTTGATGATGTGAACATGAAGAATGGCCGCACCCAGTTCACCTGGGCATCCAGGTGGTTGAATTTTGTGGGCTTGTGTTTATTTATTTTTTCTTTAAACCCAAAAACTTCAGACATTTGACCAAGACTTACAGCCTCCACGATAAGTTTTGGCAATCAGCTATGCAGTTACCCTTTTATTGAAAGTATGTGCAAACCCCTTAGTAGCTCTGCTCCTTGCCAGAAGCGTTTGACCCAAATGTGGGAACAACCATTCCTGCTGAGGGTATTCCTACAAGCTCCTGTCCCCTGAGCCCTTTCCTAGGGTGCCTGCTGGGTGACGGACACAGGCCCTGTGCCTCCTTCTCTCGTTGTGGTGACCGCTGACAGGACTGAGGGAACGGCCTGAAGTTGTCAGCAGAGGTTTAGGTTGGATGTTAGGAGAATGTTTTACACCCAGGGGATGGTGGGGAAACAGAACAGGCTCCTCAGGGAAGGGGTCACAGCCTGACTGGAGTTCAAGCAGTGTTCGGGCAAGGCTCGCATGCACAGGTGAGGTTCTTCGGGCGTCCTGTGCAGGACCAGGAGTTGGATTCGATGATCCGCGTGGGTCCCTTCCAACTCAGCATATTCTGTGATCCAGCCGGCACGGCAGAGGCGGTGCAATTCGTAATCAAAAACATACAGTTTTTAAAAAATGGCCATTTCCATGGCAACCTGAACCCGACACCGCCGCAGCCCAGCCTGTTCCCANATCTTTAGAGGATTTTACATAACATAATTTTAAAAATGAGAAATATTGTTATTGGGTGACAGGATAAAAGAGGCAGTATTGGCTTGCCAAAAAGGACTTAGCAAATGGAAATCCCAAATTAGTTCCAGGAAATATAATAGGTAACGTAATAACTACGTGAGAACTGCAGGTACTTTGCATTTTTGTATGTGAAGTTACTGCAGCACAGGATTACACATCCCACACTGGTATTTCAAGTTTCCTTGATCAGTGGGAAGAAAAACCATTGCATTTTTTTTGCCTTTTCTTTTGGTGGAGGCTCATTTTATATGCTTAGATTATCAGCTATCTTTACATCTTCTTCCCAAACCCCTCATGGCTGTTGTGACAATTTATTAGCATAGGGAACTCCTGTGGGTATTTGTGCTGCCGGGTAAGTAGAAGCACAAGGCAAGACTATTCTCCATGTCTATTTGTAGTTATCTCAGAGTGAAAAAAGGGTAACAGAACCCTCTCTGTTTTATGGGGGTCTTTAAGAGCAATTTACTATGCCTAGACAGACGAAACTTTCAGTCTGGGGGGTAGTGAAAAACAAAATATCGGTACCTTCAGAGTAAAGCACTTCCAATAAAGTGTGCAGCAGGATCATTTCAACTCAGAAATGCAGCTTTTCCGCCCCTACCTCTGCCAAACATAATAAACATACCAGATGAAATAAACCTCAATGCATGGGGAAATAGTTTACAAGGAAATTTAGCAGTAATAAACTCACAGCTCCACAAGTATTTACATTTTTGCTCTGAAAATTAAGATTCCTAAACTGAGAAGACTAGGGCTAATTAAAAAACTGGTTTCCATGTTGGCATTACTGAGGAAGTAGGATGACAAGAAATCTCCTCTTCTACTGTTACCCATAATGGATACAATTTGCTAATATAGATTTGTACTCATCTAGGACAAATTTAGCAGTTGGTGATGTGAGCAAAGTTTCACCAAGTAAGTGCAAAATCTGTGACTTCCAAAATGCCATATCCTGACAGCTGTGACAGAAGCTTAAGTGTATATAAAGAGCGACATTTACACCTTGTACTGAAGCCCTGCAGTTATTTTCTGCTACACTTTTGCTTTTAGGACTTCACATCCATGGGTCCGTGGTTCCCAAACTGGGACCTGTAGGTGAGCAGCAGCAAAATTTCCACACTCTGATTAAATGTTTGATGATGTGAACATGAAGAATGGCCGCACCCAGTTCACCTGGGCATCCAGGTGGTTGAATTTTGTGGGCTTGTGTTTATTTATTTTTTCTTTAAACCCAAAAACTTCAGACATTTGACCAAGACTTACAGCCTCCACGATAAGTTTTGGCAATCAGCTATGCAGTTACCCTTTTATTGAAAGTATGTGCAAACCCCTTAGTAGCTCTGCTCCTTGCCAGAAGCGTTTGACCCAAATGTGGGAACAACCATTCCTGCTGAGGGTATTCCTACAAGCTCCTGTCCCCTGAGCCCTTTCCTAGGGTGCCTGCTGGGTGACGGACACAGGCCCTGTGCCTCCTTCTCTCGTTGTGGTGACCGCTGACAGGACTGAGGGAACGGCCTGAAGTTGTCAGCAGAGGTTTAGGTTGGATGTTAGGAGAATGTTTTACACCCAGGGGATGGTGGGGAAACAGAACAGGCTCCTCAGGGAAGGGGTCACAGCCTGACTGGAGTTCAAGCAGTGTTCGGGCAAGGCTCGCATGCACAGGTGAGGTTCTTCGGGCGTCCTGTGCAGGACCAGGAGTTGGATTCGATGATCCGCGTGGGTCCCTTCCAACTCAGCATATTCTGTGATCCAGCCGGCACGGCAGAGGCGGTGCAATTCGTAATCAAAAACATACAGTTTTTAAAAAATGGCCATTTCCATGGCAACCTGAACCCGACACCGCCGCAGCCCAGCCTGCTCCCAACTCCTTTACACGTCGCAGAGCGAGGGAGGGAAGGAGGGCGGGAGGAAAGGAACGAGGGAGGGAGGCGGCGCCCCGGGGCCCCCCTCAGCGCTCGGGGTCCGCCCGCTTGGGGCGCTGCTGCGCCCGCC
>WEIU01010537.1:145857-170626 GCA_013389925.1 Aegithalos caudatus | reverse complement strand
CCCGCGCCGGAGGAAGCGCAGTGCCAGGGGCACCGGACACGGCCGTGGCTGCTTGTCCCCGTGCTGGGAGAGGGTCCCACCGCTCGCCCGGCCGCGGGAGCCGTGAGCACAGGCAGGGGGATCTCCGAGCCCCGGCGTGCACAGCAGCACTGCGCGGGGAACGTACCTCGGCACAGACCGTTTTTGTGGCACGAGCCCTCTGGAGAGCAGCTCCTTGCCCCAGTTCCCTCCTTCCCCGGGAGCTGTCGTGGCAGGGCTCATCCTTCCTCCCAGCAGCTCCTCTGCGGAGTTGGGGGCTGCTGCGGCCGTTCTCTGTGTTGCTCTGTCCTGCCCTTCCCTGGGTGGCATAGGAGAGCAAGGCAGCCCATGCCCCCATCCCTCTGTCCCCTGTTCTTCTGCCCCCCCATCCCTCTGTCCCCTGCCTCTTGTCCTTCTGCTCTCCATCCCTCTGTTCCCTGTCCTTTTCCTGTCCATGGAGGAGCTGTCCATGCTCACAGCACCTGGACCAATCTGCCTCTCCTATGCACAGTAACTGAAGACTCAAATGAGAGCTGATCTGCACGATATGTTGTAGCAGGGAAAGGAATAATGTTTTTGAACTAAAATTGGGTGGGTTTAGACTAGATATAAGGAAGAGGTGTTTTACTGAGGGGGTAGTGAGGCAACAGGGTGCCCAGAGCAGCTGTGATTGCCCCATCCCTGGAAGTGTCCAAGGCAAGGTTGGACAGAGCTTGGAGCACCCTGGGATAGTGGAAAGTGTCCCTGCCCATGGCAGGGGTGGGACTGGGTGAGCTTTGGTCCCCTCCAATCCAAACCTGTGATTCTGTGCTACTGCTCCTGCCAGTGGTGTGGGGTGTGAGATGTCATCTCAGTGCTCAGTGTTGTCCTGCATGCTGGTGGCTGTTCTCCCACTCTCAGGTCCCACTGCACTGTGCTGCACCCCAAGCCCTGTGCTAGTGCTCCACAGACTCAGTGCAGGGCCAGCTCTTCTGGAGGGCCTGCAGCACAGCATGGGCCACTTGCCTGAGGGTCCCAGGCAATTCCCAGGACTGCATCCCTGCTCTGTGTCCCCCACAGTTGACAGAAGTGGATTCTCAGTGTCATGAGGGAGGGGGCATTTGCTGGGTGGGCAGTGCTTTCCACATGGCACAGTGTGCTGAGCTGAGCAGCACAACCACCTCTCCATGGAGGAGCTGAGCTGAGTGAGGCTGTTCTGCACCACACCTGAACCCCATCTCTGACAGACTCCAAGCTCTCTGCTGTGTTTCCAGTTCTGCATGGCAGGGTAGGTGAGGAATTTTCCTGTGCTCACAACTGATTTTGGGCACACAGCCATGTCATAGGCTGCCACCCCAGCTCCTGGGGACAGGTTCTCTGCTCTGGATGTCCCTGGAGAGTACATGGAAGAGCAATGGGGTGGGGCCATACAGTCATATAAACATGCTCCAGGACATTCTGTATCTGTCACTTATGCAGGAGCTCTGCAGCCCACCTGTGGGGTCCCAGGGTCCCCCCTAAGGCTGACTGGTTTGGAGAAGCACCCAGGAGGTCCCAGGTGTGCCTGTGAAAGGTTCCCTTGGTGAAGTGGGACTCTGGAAGTCCTTGGGTGGGTCAGAGGGGTTCAGTTTTCCTGCTGGGGAAGGAGAGAGTGAGAAATGTCCATCTAGCAGAGGCAGTGTGTTCCATGTGCTGCCCCCACCCCTCTGCCATCCTGTCCCCATCCCACGGGGGCCCTGCAAGTCCCCAGCTCTGGTGTTGGCTGCGGGGCAGTAAGAGCAGGTATGTGGGTGGTGGTCCCTCAGGAGTTTCCAGGCTCATGGCAGGCCACAGGAGGGGGATTGCAGAAATTCACAACCCCTCTCACTGAGCCTGGAGTAGGGCAGGGTGCCAGAGGTGTGGGATTTGGCCCAGGGAGCATCCTGGTGAGCAGGTGGGCAGCAAAGGAAAGATGGAGGCACCACATGTAGCCACTGACGAGAAAGTTCAGGTCCCCTGTGACATATGGCTGGGAGCTGAAGGTGCTTCACACCTGCTCTAAGCACGGTCCTGTAGCAGGATCAGTAATCTATATTTAGAAAACTGGAATCTGATTTTATTAGATTTATCTCTCTTAATTGTCAAGGGTGAGCTATTTCCCCATGGATAAATAGCAGAAACACCCTACTGGTGTGTGCCAGTGCAGGAGAAACCAGAATTGGGAGAGCTCCAATGCTGCCACCTCTCTCAGTGGTGTGAGGGGGACACCAGCTGCACCTCGATCCCTGCCTGGGGCAGCTCCTGGCCTGTGCCCCTCTGTGCCTCTCTCCACCCCACTGTTGATGTTTGTCAAGACAGACCATGCCCCAAAAAACAGTCTGACCAAACCAGGATGAGCCAAGGGAGCAGAGGACAGGCTGAGGTGGGAGAAAGGCTTGGTAGGTCCCTGCCATCCCACTGCTGGAGCTGCTACCCTTGTGCAATGCTGTGATTCCTTTCTTAACTCCAGGTGCTACAGAACATGGAAAGGGAAAGTCAGGACTTGATGGGAGACACTGGAGTGTGACAGAGAGGATGGCAAGCTGCCTGGGGCAGAGGTCCTGGGCATTGCTGTCTATGCCCTGGGGGTGGGTGGACACTGGAGAGGCAGGAGTGGATTTAGGAGAGGGTTAACAGTGCAGCAAGGGCTCCTGCGCCTCGTTGCCTTCCCCGGAGTCTGCATTTTTATGCTGATTGGAAGCCTGCGCTGTGTGTGCTGCTGAAATTGAATGTCAGGCTTTTGATTTTGTTGCTGGTCTCTAATGAAATTTGACATTTAATGGTGAGTGCAGCGGCAGCGTGTGTGTGTGTGATCGGAGCTTGATTAGCGCACTCTAATTGACAGTAATTAGGCAGCTCCCTGATTGTTTCTAATTCTGCTATTAATTGTAAGGAACAGTATGATTGAGGATAAATTTGGTGCGTTGCTGCTGGGGATGCAGCTTCTTCAGCTCCGTATCGGAAGCCTATTGAGCCCATCATGCTCAGGTTCCTGAGTGTGGCAACCCCAGTCACCTCGTCTGGCAGTGCAGTGCTGGGAGGGCAGCGCTTCTGCAGAGGCTCTGCAGATCCTGGGGCCTGGATCTGCCCCACAGAGGCCAAGATCACCTTCTGGGCCTGTCCCTTCCCAAAACGCTTGTCCAGCCCTGTGAAGACACTGCCCTGTGAGGGAACTGCTTCCCCAGGAACGTGCGTTTGGGGGTGGGACATCGGGCTGCTCCAGAGGCGCTGCTGCTGTGTCTGGCACTGTCCCTGTGTGATCACTGCCTGGATCCCAGTGCACAGCGGCTCCAGCCTGACTGCCCGAGCAGCTGCCAGCCCTGAGCTGGGCAGGTCCTGCCCTGTCACATGAAGTCGTGTGGGTCGAGCCAGCCAAGTACCAGGGCTGGCTCCAGAACACTTGGGTGTCTCTGGGAAGAGGAGACTGTCACTGTACATGACTTACTTGCCTTATTTTTGTCCCCAGCTAATGGTACTGCCGACTCACTCAGCTCCAGCCCAAACATTTCCAGTGCCGCCAGCCCAAAGCTGGAGCCGCCTCCATCACCACATGCCAACAGGAAAAAGCATCGCAGGAAAAAGAGCACAGGGACAACTCGGCTTGATGGCCCCAGCACGGCAGCAGAAGGTAGGAAGGGTGTGTCTGGGGAAAGCTCTGCTGGCTCAGAGTCCCAAGGGTCCTGTGGTGCTCTCTGGGTGCCTGGGGCTTTGAGTGCTTTTCCTGTGGGGCTCAGTGGTGACTTGGGGCTCAGAGCATTCCTTGTCCAAGCAGCTTGGGCTGAGGCAGGGAAGAGAAACCAGCCTCTCTGATCTGCCTTTCCCTCCATTTCCCACATGCCATGCAGAACCACCACCATGCCTGTGTGTGCATAGACAGTAGCTAGTAATTAAAATTGCTAACTGTAGTAGCAGACCTGACCATATGGTTAAGGTGTGGTCTCAGACACTTCCCACCACAAGGACCTATTTCCATTGACTCGTAAATTGGCCAAGCTTTCATAATTTAAAAGACCTTGTGCTGGGCACCTGCCTCAGGCAAAGGGTCTTTTGGAAAAGCTTGTCTACTTCAGGGGACCAGTTGAGGGCATGTGCATTGTTCTGCCAATGCTCAGAGTACTGATGGATTTTGTGTGGAGAAGTTCTGGTGTCTGTGGTTGCTGAAGGGGGACCCAAAGCTTGACAGGGAGGCTGCAAGGCATGGGGAAGAATTCTGCTGAGAAAAGACACCAAATTGGTCCAGCTAGAGATGAGCCTGGTGGCCATGTTCTCCAAAGCCTGCATATGTGGTTAGCCACTGGGAAAAGTGAGATTTGACCTTATTCTTGGTCATCCTGTCCCATAGCACTCTACTGTGCTACTACTCTACAATAAGCTCCTATAGTGAACCAAAGTAAAAATGTAATTCAGAGGGGAGGAGGGTTCAGTACAAGTGTTTGATGCTAACAGTTGCTGCAAAACAAGGAAACATTAGTCTGTACCTGAAGGTGCTGCAGCTGTCCTGGTACCTTCCTCTCAATCATGTCTGCATGCAGTCCAGCAGCCCAGGTGTCCCATAGCAGAACAGATCAAGTTCTTGTTCTTGTAATCATTGCTTTGATGATGTGCAGAGTTGGGCAGTGCTGTCATTCCATTTTTGCACTTGTCTGCATCTGAAATGCACCAAGTCAAAGACAGGCTTCCCCTCTGCAGTGGTTGATTGAGGAACCTCGAGCATCATTTGAGTCTGTCAACCTGGTGTCCCGCAGATAGCAATAAGCATTGCTCTTTGTTTTTAGCTCTGTGTGTATGTTGCCTCCTCAGACCCACTGTTGCACTTCCCAAATTGGTTTGCAGTTCTCAGCCCAGTGCTTGGCAAAAGGAGAGGCTCATTCTTTGTATGAATAGTGGGATAGTGAAGGAGGGAATGATTTTGCACCCCCACACGTTAGACTGAGAAGCATGTGCTGAAGTAGCGTGTCCTATCCTGTAAATAAAATGCTAAGAACTAGTTGTAAAGGAGGTCCCAAAGCTGACCTTGGTGTGATGATTGCATTTATGATGTGGACATGAGGGCTCTCAGCTGACCACAACAAAGACCAAGAAGCACAGGACTGATGTGTCAGTGCTTTCAGAGGACATTTGGTCCTGCTGCTGCTCAGTGCAGCTGATGGAGTGTGAGAGGTGCGGATGCTGGGACCTCACATTACACAGAACATAATGCAATTTCCTAGTGGAAAAGGTAATTGAATGTGGGAACACTTCTATGAAGCAGTAACATGGACTAACCACTGCTTGAAGTCTTAAAATTTGATTAGTTCCTTTTCAACAACACATGTGTGCTTGGCAGAATTCCCAGTTCTCTGCTCCCAGATGCACAGGCTGGAGGGCTGTCACCCTTCTCCTTGTGTGCCCAGTTCAGGAGTCTTTGAGCAATCCCAGTTTTTCCATCATTTCATAAAGATGTTTATTCAGACACATGCTCATTCTTTCTGTCCTTCCTGGTTTGGCAGCATCCCTGGAAGGTGAAGTGATGGGGGTGGAGATGTGGCAAGCATGAGGGCATCACAGTGTTTTTGTTTTTTCCTGCACTGGTCCTTGGCCATGGTGGTGAGCTGGGCAGAGGTCTGTCTTACCTGAAGCATTACCCAGGCCCTGTCTCATGTTGATATGATTAATTTAATTTAGCAATGTAACTTTTCCCTACAATGTTCATTCCTTGGCATTTATCAACACAGAACTTCATTTACCAGCAAAGTGTCAGTCACCAAACTTCATCTGTCACTGCGCAGACCTTGCACACTGTGGATCCTCCTGCTGCCAGAGCCTCTGGCACCAGTACCAGGAGCAGGAGGAATCCCCCCTCTGTGCTCTGCAGTGCTGCTGGTGCCAAAGTGTGCGGCAGCAGTGGCTGAGCTGCTCCTCTGTTGCAGTGGGAAGGAGCAGAGCAAGCACCGTGTGAGGGGTGAGGAGGGCACGGCATGGCAGAGGGGGCATCCGTGACCCGCAGGCACACAGGCAGCCCATCCTCCGTGTCTCCAGCCTGGTGTCCTTCTCCAGTGGGTGAGCGGGTGCCACGCCCGCTGGCTCTGTGCTGTGGTCGGGCAGGGCTGATGGAACCAGCTGTTCCCAGACCTGTGCTGGGTCACAGTGGTGCTGTGGGCTGCTGCGTGGTGGGTTTCTGGCTTTTGGTCAGGTATTGATGAACTGAACTTGCATTTATTTTTTTTTTTAAGAATCTAATATATTAGAAATTTCATCCAATTGCAGAATTAGAGTTCCAGAGGCTGGGTCAGTTCTGCCATGCTCCTAGCTTGCCCTCCATCAACAGGACCTGCTGCTGTGGGCAGTGTCCGTACCAGCAGAACCGTCTTCGAGTCCATGGGAGCAGCCACTGTTGCTGCACTTAGAGCCAGTTCCAGCAGCAATGAGCTGTGCCCCATTTTGGTGTGAGGGGGATATCGTGGTCAAGAGAGGACCGTGTGCATCCCTGTGTTCAGTATGAATTATGAGCTGGGTTGCACATCCTTTTCATCTCCTGCCTGCCACATACCTGCTGCATGGCTCCTGCCCATGGTACCTTTGTGAGTGACTTGGTTGTTCTCTCTCCTGCTCTGAGCTCTGGAACTGCTCCTAGAACTGAGGCAGCTCTGGACACTGCAACAGCTCATCATCAGGACTAGCAGGCCAGGGCAGAGGCAGAGGAGTGAGTGACTCTGGGACTGATGTTCAGGTGGCCACCCATGATGGGTTACTGTCCTGCATGACTGGCAGGAGACTGGCAACAAGTACAAGGAGGTGCTGAGCCTCCGCTTGAGGTCCCATCCCAATGTCTGAATGGTCCAGCTGAACCCTGGGCTGAGCACTGTCCCACACTATGGACATGGCCGATGGTTTGTGTTGTGGGCTGGTGTCCATAAGTAGGACTGATACCCCCTTGAGTCTTTTTTAGCTGCTTTTGAACAGTTACGGCAGTTCTTTTCAAAGCAGGGTAATTTGAGTTTCTTGCGTCCGCATAGCCAACGTGGTGAAAGTGTGAAATTGCTGCGCCAGGAGCGGGGCTGCCAGACACTGTGGGAGAGCTGCCATCCCTTGTGGCCAAGCTGCTGTCCCCTCATGGTGCTCATCCCTCTGTGGAAGGTTCACTGTCCTGGCAGGAGCATAGGGACAGTCCAGTGAGGAGCCTTGCTTTCCATTAGCTCACATCAGTGTGCTGGTGTGAGGAATACTGTGGAGGGACACCCCCCAAAACTTCCCACCCACCAGGGGCTGCATGGGGCCAGGCAGGGTGTCAGCCTCAGCCTCTGTCACAGCATCCCTGTGGGCAGGAGCAGCCCTGGGGGGATGTGAGGGAGCAGGTTTGGGCTGTGCTCAGGCTGCCTGCACCTGTCTGCACCCGCCCCACGCCCGTGAGCTAGGCACGAGCAGCTCAGGTTAGCATCCTGGGAAAGTTGGTGAGGTCTGGGGATAAATTGCCATCAGTTTATCTCATTTAGGAGGTAATCAGAGCCAGGGACGTGCAGAGCAATTGAATCTTAGTTGTTCTGAAGTATCATAAATCAAACGAGCTGTTGCTTTTTTACATGGGCTCATGTTAAAGAGAGCTCCGTGTCAGGCTGCCAGGGAGCATCCACAAACTATGGCAGGCGTGGGATTGGGCTGCCGGAGATGTCACCAAACTGGGGAGTGCAGCTCAGGCTGTCAGGGAGCACCCACAGGCTGGTAAATGTGTGTCAGGCTGTCAGGGGACGAAGATGCTCATCCCCATGGTGTAGGTGCAGTGTCATCCTGCAAGGACCATCAGGAAAGTCTGCTCTCAGCAGAACCCAGCAAAGCTCTGTGGCCAGGAGTGCATTGTCCTGCCATGGAGCAGCCCACAGCCCCCCTGCAGCCAAACTCCTCTTTTGCCTGGACCCTCAGCCACTGTTCAGGCTCCCAGGAGGGCCAAAGAGCCAGCAGACACGGCTGAGGGCAACGGTACCTTTGCGACGCTCCCTGCTCCAGTCTCCCCATGGCTGCCAGAGCTCCGGGGATAATGAACTTCTCATGTGCTTAAAGAGTGATGCAGGGTGCATGGCGAGAAGCTGACAGCCCCTTAATGTGCTTCTCAGTGGCGGCCAAACGACGCGGTTTTGTCTTTGTTTTTTAGTTTTAAAACCCACAGGAAATTGATGGCCAGTAAAGAGTTGTGTTGGGGCGATGTGCGTGATTAATGCCAACTGTCAGGGGCTGTCGAGGCCGATCGTGGCAAGCCAGGAGTGTGAGGCTGAGCCGTGCTCACCAGATTGCTGGGGATTCCAGCTGCTATCGCTCAGCTCCTGCCTGCCCCACACAGCTTGTGTCACCCGTGCGCTTCCTTCCACCAAGCCTCTTAATTCAGTGCTAACAAGTCACTCCAGCTCATTATGGACCCTGGAGCTCCCTGTTCCATCCTGGCAGGAGGGCGGCAGCCTGTGCTGGGCTTCTCTGTGGTTCAGCTGGTCCCCTGTCTCTGTCAGCTCCCACCCCCTCAGTCTGTGGTTCCTTGGGGGACCTTACACAGCTCCGTGTTACCCCTCTGAGAGACCCTCAGGTGCGCACCCCTGACCCTGCCACTGTCCATGCCATCCTTCCTGTGACCTCCCCGCCAGATGCCTGCACACACCCCCCGGCCCTTCTGCCACCTCCCAGGCCTGCCCCCGTTGTGCACATGCTGCACCCCACATTGCATCCTCCCTGCCAAGTACACAGAAATGACACTCTTTGACCCTTACATGACCCCCCTGCACACCCCTGTGTACCTGTGGTGTCCCTTGGGTGCACCTGCTCCTCCTGACACACTGCGTCCTTCCCCACACGTGCCACACGCGTTTGGGACCCCACCGTATGCCCCTGTTGTACCGCTCAGTGTGCCCATTCACGCTCGAGCCCCCTGCTTGGCCCGGCCCCGGCCCCCACGCCAGCCCTGCTGGGGACATGCCAGCTCAGCCTGGGGCTCTCTAGGCCCTGGGGGCGCTGGCACAGCAGGCGCTGGGGGGTCTCCGTAGCGCTGTTCCTGCCGCGCTCTCCTGGCGATCGTCCCTGCGGAGGGGCCCGTCCCCGTCGCACTAATACAGGTTGGGAATATTGGGTTTAATGATCTGCAAAATGAGGAGGTAGCGAACTGACATTTACGAATGGTGCTGCATCCTTCTCTTCCCAGACGCCTGCTAATTTGTTGATATCCCAAACACCTCATAATGATATGGTACAGTTGCAGCTTGTAAACAAGCATCCCGAGGCCAGGGGCTGCCGGCTGCCCTGTTCCAGGATGCTCCTCACAGGCTTGGCAGCCATAGAACAGAGCTGTGGGCCAGGGTCTCCCTGCATATCTGACAGGACCTGCCCTGGTTCCTGCCTTGTGCCCCACATGCTGGAGGTGTCTCCCCACCTCCTCCCTGTGTGACTACCCACTCTCCAGGGCCTCTGGAGGCACTTCTACTACTCCAGGAAAAAGCAGAAGGGATGGGAGTGGGAGAAGGACAGCTTGGAGGGAGAAGCTGGATGTGACTGGGAGGTGGTGAAGAGCAGAGGTGATAGAGGAGACTTCTGCTTCAAGAATGGGGCTCCATGCCAGCTCTGCTTCCTGTTATGCTGATGTCAAGTGGAATCCTGGTCCTCTCTGCTGGACCTGCTGGGATGCAGGGAAGATGTCCTACACTATCCTACACCCATCTGCTCAGGAAGGAGCCAGCCAGGAAGCTGTCTGGCATGGAAGGCTCTCTGCCTGATGTGCTGGCATGGAGATGCTCCTGCTATCCCCTGTGCTGAACTCCTCCTTCCCACGGGGGAAGAAAGGGCTGCCCTGGGCCTTTGGGCTGACATGGGCGATCTCTGTCCAGTGCCCTGTATAGAGAGCGAATTGCTGTGCTGTATCCAAGTGCTGGGAGCACGGCCATGCCGCACTTGGTAGGGACTGAAGGGACATTGCTCTGTCCTCTGACCTCACAGAGCTGCTTTCTATCCTAGTGCTTCTGGAGCAGCCCCCCATATTGCTGCTTGTGCCCTGAGAATGCTGCCCCAACCTGTGTGGGGGCACCCTGGGTAGAGGTAAGGCATGGGGCCAGCCCATCGCACTGCAGCTCCCTGAGGGAACATGCTGCCTGGGTGACCGGCTGCACCCCACAGAGAAGCAGGGTGTCCATGGAAAAGGAGGTGGGAAGTACTGCTCCCATGTCAGGGTCCCCACAGGATGGTGTCTGGGCTGGGCACCAATGCAGAGTGTAGCCAGAGCCCTTTGCAAGCTCTGCCCCAGTCCTGTGTTGAAGCTGAGGTGGTTTTAGCTTCCTGGTGTACCCCTTCTGCTCAGAGCTGTACTTCCCCTCACTCAGAGCATAGAGAGGGGACTTGGCACGAGGTGGGAGGGCAGCACTCTGTGTCAGTGCTGCTCCCCTTCCTTTTCCTCTCTGGCATCCCACAGGTGTCAGTGGGACACACTGTTCCAGTGGGCACCTTGCCTCCAGGGCTGCCTTGAGCAGCAGATGCAAGCTTGCATCTTGGTGGGCACTTCCTTACCCTCCTGCTGTCCCTTTGTTCTGGCTCCCGGCCGGACACACAGGATGTCTCCGTTCCCTCATTCTTGGCAGCCCCGTGGTGCTCTTCTGCTGTCCGGAGGATGCTTCCCCCCCCAAGGCTGGCATGCTGGCAGAGGGAGGGTGGCTGCACTGGGGCTCATCTCCCTGCAGTCCCTGACCATTGTCTTGGCTGCCAGTGGAGTCTGGGTGCTGTGTGGCCCTGCTGTCCTGGCCATGCCCCCCCAATCCTGCTCCTGTTCACAGACCTCGTTCCTGGGCGGTGTTGGAAGGGGGGTCATGGGGTTAACACCCATTAGCAGAGCCAGCTCACACCAACTCTGCTCAGCAACTCTTCACGGAGCTCAGTCTTTAAAACATCATCAAAAAATCATCAAGAGAGAGAGAGGCAGTGCATTCATTTCCACTGCCCACTAATTCTAATGGAGCTGGTGTAATGGGCTCCCACCAGCGCAGCGGGGCAGCCGCAGGGCTGGGGGGCCAGGCTCTGCCATCTGGCCCCTGGATAGCTGCTCACTCAGAGGCAGCTGGGAAAGGCTCTCTGCACCTGTAGGAGTGGCTTCCTCTGAGGTTTGGGCCCTGTCAAGTTGGAGCTGACAAGCTCTGGGGCTTCTCTAGCATCTGAGAAGGAGCCTGTGCCCATGTGTGGAGCAGGGGAGAGAGTTCTACCAGCTCTGCTTCAGCAGAGGTAGTCTAAACCCTTCTGCTTATGTCATCTGCTTGGTGCTACCCTTTCACCCAGCCAGAAATGGCCCTGCCACATTGGAAACCTGTACCTCTCCCCAGAAGAAGCTCAGAATGCCCACTACTTTCCATAAAACCACAGCTCGAGTCTGATCCAACTTGTATGGGTGTCCTGAGGAGCTCAGGAACTGGTCTTAGACCATCCCAGAAAGTGGGTCTGCACAGTGTTCAAAGCTGCTGCAAGTCCTTCATTCCCTTCCCAGCTCTGCTGATCCTCACCTCTGAATCCGGGGTGTGATCCCGCAGTGCCAAGCTCTTCTGTTGTAGGCATGCTATGCTGAGGCCTCCAAAGATACCCAGCCCCATAGTGCTATCCTGCACTATGAGGTGGGGAATTTGCCTTAGCGCAGCAGAAAAGCTGTGGTCCCTTCCTGGGCTCCAAGAGCAGGAGGGCCTTTGTTTGGCATGAAGCTGGAATCCAGGAGGCACAAAGAAGGAAGGGAACTGAGGTGCTGCATCTTGCAGAGCTGGTACCAGGGTGTTGGTTGGATTGGGACTGCTCCCACGGCTGGGACTGTGCAGCCCCAGATCTCTGGGATGTCTCTCAGCTGTGACAGTAGGGAAAGTCCATCCGAGTCGGGTTGAAACCCCAGAAATTTCTCTCCCAGAAGGAGGGAACCTCCTGCCCTACTGTGAATGTCCTGAGCAGAGTGTTGGGAGCCCCATGTAGCCCCCTGCCCCAGCATGGTGCCTCAAGGAGCAGCAGTGACTTCTATGCCAGAGCCCTGGGCAGGCAGAGCAGGCATTTGCTTTCCTGGGAAGTGTACAGGTGCAGGAAGGCTGGGACTGGGATTCCTGCTGCCTGCTTGGTGGGGAGGTGCTGGGCAAACAGGGAACAGGAACAAGGAAGATGGAGTCATGTGAGCCCACAGCAGGAATCCTTGCTGTGTCCTGTTGACCATGATGTCCTCTTCCTGCTGTGTAGAACTGGCTGGGCAGCAGGGAGGACTTTAGGTGCATCCAGTGCTTCCCCAGTCCAGGCAGCTGGCTTGGACTCTGCAACACAGCAGCAGCAGCCACAGGTGGCTCAGACCAAGGCAGGATGAGATTTGCGGAGAACAGGGCCTGTTCTGATGTGTCAGGGTCCCCCAGGAGCGCTGTCTGCAGATGCTCCCTCCAGCACCTGGGCAGCCTCTGCCCCAGGGACCTGCTGCTCATTCCTTCTGGGCTGGTAGTGCTTGGCCCCAGGCAGCCACCAGTCCTGTGGCCGTGGGGGGATGGTCCTGGCTCCCCTGCAGTCTGGAGGCTCCCTGCCCGTGCTGAGGACTGGCAGCACTCACAGAGACTGCTGCCAGCAAGCAAAGGAGGCAATGCCTGTTAGCCTGGCTTTTGGCTGCTTATTTCCTCTCCCAGTACTCACAAGCTAACAGCTGTATATTTTCCAGAATCTGGTTCTTGAGCTGGGTCTTGGAGTCCATGTGGTCTCTCCTGCGGCTGAGAGCTGGAGAAAAGTGCTGGACAAGTGGGATGTGCCAGTTATGCCTGTGCATCACAGAGAGGGGTCCAGCAGCGTGGTTAACTACCTGCTCCCTGTAGTCTGTCATTCTTCTGAGGGCTCAGTCTCTCATTCCAGCAGGAGAATTGTTGCAGACATCTTTACTCAGAGGAGGAGTCCCAGCCTAATTTAGGATGAAATGAGTAAAAGAGCCTTGCCTTCCTATCTGGGAGGGACAAGCTAGGACAAGCCCTCATGGTGGAGTCATTCCATCCTTCCCAGGCTCTCATGGTGGGGAGACCCAGCCTTGTGCTCCCGCACCAGTTCATGAGCACTGGTGATCTCCAGGCCTGGTGCTTGTCACTGCAGTGCTGACCAGGAGCCTGGGAGAAAGGGCTGCACACTCCCATCATGCCCAACAGACCTGGTTTTCCTAAGGAGACTTCCCAAGGCTGCACCATGTTCTGGGGGTGTTCGTGGACACAGCCTGGCTTAGATGGGCCCAGGTGGCCCCACAGTAGCTGAGGGTGGCCGTGCCCTTTGTGGGACCTGGCCAGGGGCCTCTGGAGCTGTGGGCTGTGGCAGATCCTCAGTGCCTGCCTTTCTGCTGCTTCCCTCCGCAGTGAGGGGCTTCTGTGCTGCAGACAAGTCAGAGAGGATGAGACCCCCTCAAACCCCTCCAGACTCCCCTGCTCACCTCCCCACGTCTTGCCTGGTGTGCACAGACCTTGCCAGGCTTGAGGCCAGTGCAGCTCTGCCTTGATGTGGACTGGAGGCCCCTCGGCCTCCGTGCTGTCTCTGGAGCTGAGCAGTTGACTCCCTGCTTTTAATAGAGAGCTGGGAAGGCACATTATGGAGATGAGGGTGTTATTTGCATAACGCTAATTAGGTAATTACAAATCATTTTGCTATGAGCTGAAGCGTGTGCTGTGACATAACGTTTATTAGTCATTCCATTCAGGCCCCGCTTAGTTAAGTCATTTACTGCACTAACTACTGAAGTTGGCAATAAAAGGTAAATGCTGGTGCTGGGTGTGAGGCTGACATGACACCCCATGAACTGTGCCCGTGGGGGGCTGTGTGAGGCAGAGCCAGGCTGGCAGGTGTTAGCAGGGCAGAACACCTTCTAAGCCTTGGTGAGGAGCTGCCTCTGATCCCACCACACAGGCCCCTTTTGCATCAGCTCACTCCGTGTGCAGGGCCCGTCGCTCCAAAGCCACTCGAGGGCGGGCACTGAGTGCTGGTGCCAGGGCTGTCTGCAGGCACTGGCTCAGTGGAGGAGCTGACTTCACTGCTCCAGAGGTTGGCAGCTTTCTCTGAGAGTGGGACACAGGGCAGAGAAAGTGGATGCAAACCAGTGGAGCTGTGTGGGGCAGAGGGAGGGAGGGCTGGCACCGAGCTCTGATTCTTCTCTGCAGGCATTTGCCTGTCTTGGTCTCCTGGGCTCTGCTGCTGCCTCGACCCTGCCCTGTGAGGATGGCGGTGGCCTGCCAGGATCTGTCCCGTGGCAGACCCCCTCCTTCCCAGCCCTGTGTTATGGTACACCTTTCTCTTCCAGAACCAGATGAGCCATTTGAGTTCATTATCGTGTCACTGACGGGACAGACATGGCTCTTTGAAGCCTCAACATCGGAGGAGCGGGAGCTGTGGGTGCAGGCCATTGAAAGCCAGATCCTGGCCAGCCTGCAGGGCTGTGAGAGCAGCAAAAACAAGGTAAGAGGCCTTGGCCAACTTCTGTTCTGTCTTCTCTGACATCTGCCTTGCCACATTCCTCCATGTCTCACACTTGCCTGTCTGTCTGCAGACAATGAATCCTGCATTGATCTCTCTTCTCCCAGTGAGAGTTCAGTCCTGTCCCTGGGACTGTGCAGTTCCTCCAGGTTTCTTGTCACCTCTTCCCCACCTGGCTCTGGCACCACAGAGTACTCTGCATCCCATGTGGCTGGATCCTACATGGTTAATTCCCTCCCTGCACATCTCTGCCCTTTCTTCCCACTTTGGCCCACTGTCCCACTGTCCCCTGCTCCTCTGGCGCACACCTGGCCACTCTGGACCCTGTTGCCAGACCCCCCATGCTGGCCAGCCTCATGGAGTGTGGTGTGGCATGCCAGGAGGGGTGCAGGATGCGTGGTAGGGTGGCTGGCCTGCAGTGAAGAGGGCCTTGTGGGGTTCTTTCCAGGCTCGGCTGGGCAGCCAGGGCGACGCACAGGCCATGCAGGCCGTCCGCACCGCACGTGGGAACAGCTTCTGCGTGGACTGCGACGCACCGAGTAAGAGATGCCACTCTGGGCTGGGGGATCACCCAGGAGGGGAGGGGGCTCCAGTCACCCCAGGCACCCCTCTCTCAGCCCAGAAAGACCTGCTCTGTGTGTCTGTCCTGTCCTCTCCTGCAGTGGACCTGCTTCCGGGGCTGGGGTACAGACCATACTGCCACACTGGCCTGTGACCCCTCATTGGCCAGCGTGAGGTCCTGGCCCTCTCTGTGCCCACCTCTCCCAGGGACACTGAACTGGGAAGGGTTCTGGTGGGCAGATGTCTGCAAATAGGTGTCTGAACCACAGGAGACAGGCTGGTGAGTCTTGGCAGGTTATTAACTCTCCCCCACTGATCCTGCTGTCCTCAGATCCGGACTGGGCCAGTCTGAACCTGGGTGCTCTCATGTGCATCGAGTGCTCCGGGATCCATCGCAACCTGGGCACCCACCTGTCCCGTGTGCGCTCCCTGGACCTGGATGACTGGCCTAGCGAGCTTCTCATGGTCATGACGGCCATCGGCAACGCGCTTGCAAACGCTGTCTGGGAGGGAATGGTGGAAGGGTACCCCAAGCCCACGCCTGAGAGCAGTCGGTAAGGGAGGTGGCAAACCCCAGAGATGCTTCTTGGGAACCCCATACCAGGAGGGCTGGGGGACACTGCAGGGGTTGAGAGCAGACATTGACGCAGGCAGGATTCCTCAAGATGCTCCAGTGTTGGGGGTCCTGCCTGCCTGCGAGGCACTGGCCTCCCTTTCCTGCCATCCTGGTGGGACAGTGGGGCTCCATGGCAGCCACAGCCGTGCAGTGACTCTGAGAGCTGAGTCTGGTTGCAAAGCCGAAGGGGTTAACAGAGATGGCTTGGCAGCGTCGTCGTGCAGGTCTCCAGGGTCTGTCCCTTTCAGGCCCTTGTCTGTCCCTATCGGAGCCACTCTCCTGTCACTCATCCCAACAAGAGCCCATTCTGTGGCTTATCAGCGGCTGAGCGCAGGTCAGGGGGCGGCGGGAGTGAGCATGCTCGGCGCGGGGCATTGATGGCCGCCCGCCAGATGCAGATGGATAGAATGGCAGCAGATAGCGGCGGGACGGCACACATCGATCCGCCGCCCCGCCGCCCCGGCGGGACGGATGCGGACACAGCCTTTGTTTGCACCAGGCGAGACGGCGGCAGCGATAAGGTGCCTCCCGTGGCACTGGGCTGGCGTGTGCAGCACTAACCTTTTCCTGCCACTGGCCGTGGCCCACACACAGGCATGGGATAGGGACAGTCCCTGAGCTGCCACATCACACAGACACACAGCACTGGGGTGCAAGGGGCTCCAGTGGGGAGGTGCATGGAGACTGGTGTGGGGTGTGGGTGCAAGATGCTGCTGTGCTGTACAGGCATGGATGTAAGCACACGGCGTCCATAGGGAGCTGTAAGGAGGTGCAGTGAGTCAAGCAGGCGTCAGGCAGGTGTCCGGTGTGGGATGATAGAGCTTCAGTGGCAGCTGTGAGTGCAGGGGCACGGCAGGGGCTATGCAGAACATACCTGGGTGTGACAGATGTTCACTACTCACACAAGTATGTTCACATGGCAGTGCTGATACTCGTGTCCTTTTGTGCATGGGGCCCAGGCAAATAGCCTCAACTGTGACAGTGACAATGTCCTGTCTGGCAGGGAGGAGAAGGAGCGCTGGATCCGGGCGAAGTATGAGCAGAAGCTCTTTCTGGCCCCACTGCCTCAGTCTGACATCCCGCTGGGGCAGCAGCTGCTGCGGGCCGTGGTGGAGGATGACCTGCGCCTCGTGGTGACACTCCTGGCCCACGGCACCAAGGAGGAAGTGAATGAGACCTACGGAGATGGAGACGGGCGCACGGCGCTGCATCTCTCTTGCGCAATGGCCAATGTAGTCTTCACACAGCTGCTCATCTGGGTAAGACAGAACCTGCAGCCTCCACTGCAGTGCTTCTGGTGCTGTCCCGGTGCTTCCCCACCTCCCTGCTACATTTTTCCACCTGCTTGTGGGTTCCCCCACATGCCCACTGGCACTGATCTGCCCACCCTCTTGGCTCCTTCTCCCTGACCACCCTCCCAGCTCCCTCTTCTTGCCTTCCCTAGAGCCCCACTGCACCCTGCCACTCCTGTGCCCCTGGGCACACGATTCCCAGGTACCACTGACTGTCTGCTTCTCTGCTGCGCAGTACGGAGTGGATGTGAAGAGCCGGGATGCTCGGGGCCTGACCCCGCTGGCCTATGCCCGGCGAGCCGGCAGCCAGGAGTGCATCGACATCTTGCTGCAGCACGGCTGCCCCAGTGACAGCGCCGCCACGCTGACCCCCAGCCTGCCCCGCCGCAACGCCAATGCCAACAACAACGCCTGCGCCGCGGCACCGGTGGAGCTCAGCGCCAGCCCCAGCACAGTCTAGCCCTGCACGGGCCCTCCGGTCGCCATGCAGCTGCCCTCCAGCCCTGCTGGGGACCAGGGCCTCAGGAGTGGCTCTGCGAGCAGCACAGATGGGCCCCCACGGTGCTTGCCCCCACCAGAATCCCTGTTCCGGCCAAGAGGAGGCTGGGAGCCAGCTGGGAGCCGGCATCCTGCTCCTCTGCGCTGGTTCCAACCACCTCTCGCTGTGCAGACCCAATGCTGGCAGCTTGTGGAGGGGCTCCCGTGTAATCACTGGGGTGGCTCCGGTGCACCCCATTCTTGTGACCGGTACATGGATGGGGAGGCAGCTTCTCCTGCCTCCCCCAACACCCACCTGTAGATAAAGCAGGAGCTGGGGGCCGTTCAGGTGTGTAGCCCCCCTGCACAGTGGTACCAGGGAGGCTGATGGCTGCACCTGCTCCCTCAGGCAGGTCAGTTCAGGCGCTTCCCTCCTGCTCTCTCTCCGTGTTGGCCTCACCACACCCCCAAGTGCAGTGGTGAGGTGGGGGGCAGCAGGAGGTGCATATTTCTCCATTGCACCCCCATGCTCCTCTGCTTCTGGCCGGTGCAGGAGGGATGCATGCACAGAATACTGCTCCCCATGTGCTGATGCAAGGGTGGCATCTCCCCAGCACAGCCCCTGGACAAAGGTCTCCCCAGCCTCCCTGGTGACCTGGAGGGGGAAGAGAATGGTCACCATGGTATCCCCAGCTCTGTCTGTCTGTCTGTCTGTAGCGTCACTGTCCTTCCAGGTTAAAGCTCCAAGCTCCAAGCCATACATGGTGTCTCCATCAGAGCCTCCCGCTGGCTCCCGCTGCTGCCCAGGTGGGGCTGGTCTCCAGCTGAGCAAGAGGAGAGGACCATCTCTCTTTGCATTGGGGACAAGCCTCTAGCTGAATGCTGGAACCTCAAGGCTTTGGACACTGCTATGGAATGTCTCTGTCACTTGTGTATAAAATGTACATTGGAAATATTTATATGGACACTCTGTATATACAGTTTCTTTTCCATGAGTTGCCCTGTGTGTGTTATCTGCAGCCAAGGAGATAAAGGCCAATAAAGCAACCCACCTCCTGCCAGGCCAGCGTCTCAGTGTGCTGCCTTTGGGGCCTTCAATGCAGCCCTGGTTTGCAGCTGGGACTGGAACTCTCCAGCCCACACTGACAAATGTTCAGCCTCTCTGCTCCAGCCTGGGCTCTGTGCCAAAGAGCAGTCCTGTACCAAACCGGGCCCCTGGGACACGGCAGAGTGCTGAGGTGTGGAGGGGAGATGGGCCAGCCCTGCGCACTGAGGGACAATGCCAGGACATGGCCCCAGAGGAATGCACAGCTCTGGTGGGATGGGAGATGGACACAGCAGAGGCATGTGCTGGAGAAGGAGACATGCAGGGCAGGAGTGCTGGGCCAGCTCGTCCCTGTGCACAGGACAGCAAGTGTGAAGCTGGGATGGGGGAAAGCAGAGATGGGCAGGGAGTGATGAGCTGCCACAGCGAGTAAGGAGTCTGCTACGGCTGCAGAAGACTGGGGATCATCGAGTCCCAAGGCAAAGGCAGACCTCTGAGCAGTGAAGGGAGCCCTGTGTCTGCTCTGCCAGCCCTGACTTCACATGCTTCTTGTAGCTGTGGGCAGAGCAGGGCCCCAGTGCTGGCAGTTCTGGGCTGGCTGCAGCCCAAGCCACACCACAAACAGCAGTTCAGGGCTCCAGTGTCTCTGTGTTGTGCTGCGGTCCAGGCTCTGCTGCACTGGGACTGGGCACAGGCCTTGGGCCCCAAGCCTGCGTGGCAGTGCTGCAAGGAAGGGAGGTGCCAGGACATCCCCAGCTGCTGCCACAGGCACCCTCAGATGTCCTTGTCAGACCCCTGCTGCCCCCTCCTTGTGCCCCTCCCATGGCAGAGGGCTGCCTTGCTTGGGCCTGCAGACGGTGGCCCCAGCCCCTTCACTGACCCCTCCACTTCTTTATGTGTTCTGGCTGTGTGCCTATCTCATCCTCATCCTAGTCCTGGTCCCAGTTCCAGTCTGGGTCCTGTACCCATGTCACCCCTCATTCCCATCCCCTCATGGTGCCCATGGGTGCCCCCCACACCAGCCCCGGCTTCAGCCCAGTGCTGGGTTTGGTTAATTTCCTGGCGACTGCATTAACGGGAATGGAAGCCGAGGGACGGCAGCTCCTCTGGGGCCCATTAATCATCCCCCTCAGACAAGCTGCCTTGATTACAAGTGGCAAGAAATTCATTAGGGCTGCGGCTCTGACAACTTTTATCTGCGCGGCTGGATCTGACTCATTAGGCAGCCAAATTAAAGCCATGATGGGCCCTGATGAAATTCACTGCTTGTTTATCTTGTGCGATCTGATACATCTGCCCATACATCATCTCCCGCGCGGGATCCCGCCCTACCCAGCCCAGGCACCTCCCTTCCCATCCCAGCCCTGCCCCGGGCCCCCCGGCGCCCAGCCTGGACCCAGCTCTGACCCCAGGAGACCCCTCCCCTGCCCCCACAGCCTGCCTGAGGCATCGGGGCTGGAGTTGGGATGCGAGCGATGACCATGCCACCAGAAGCCATGCAGGGACAGCTCTGGAATCAAAACTAGGCAATATCTCGAATTGGAAGGGACCCGTAAAGATCATCAATGTCCAAGGTCTGGGGCCACACAGCCCTGAGCAGCCCCTCATGGCCCATTCAGTGCCATGGGAGTGCAGCCCCCTCAGGGCAGCCAGAGCCCTGGCCAGGTTCTGCTGGCAGTGGCACTGCTGTGGGGACAGGCCCCATTCCCTGCTGCTGCCCACAAATCGCAAACAGCTGCTGGGGATCCCGGTGGTGCCCTTTTGCTGGCACCTGGGGGCAGGGAATCTCACCGGATCCCTGCAGGCTCTGACACCATCTGACACCATCCCAAGCAGCAGCCCTCATGCCCCGTCCTGCCTTGCCCCAGCCCAGCATTACTGCAGTGTTGGAGCACACCTGGGTGCCAAGATGACCAACATGACCTCAGGTTGCCCCAGGCCAGGAGTTCCATGTCTGTGTTCAGGGGAAGAGGTGTGTGTCCATGCTCGGGGCAGGAGCTGTGTCCATGCTCGGGGCAGGAGCTGTGTGTCTGTGTTTAGGGGCACTGTGTCTGTTTTTTGGTGCAGGAGTGGAGTGTCTATGTTCAGGCTGATGCCAGGGAGGGCACAGGCCAACCCTCGGCCCTGCTGCACACCAGAGGACCATGCCAGGGCAGCAGCAGTGGGGCTGTCCCTGTGTTATGTGGCCCTGAGCAGCAGCAGTGAGCACTGCAGATCCATGGCAGCACCATGAGGACCCTGCCCCAGGCAGCACTCACCCAATCGAGCTGAGGCTGGAGGCAGGGTGTGGGAGCCACAGGACAGGAGCCATAGGATGCAGCCTCGTGCTATGAGTAAATCCACAGGATACAGCCTCAGGCTGGAAACCAGCTATACCACAGGTTTGCAGCACTTCCCAGAGAGCCTGGGCACAGCCAGAAAAAGCCCCACAGAGTACAAACTTAGAATCAAAGCCCCACAAGCCTTCTTGCAGCCCCAGCTGAGCAGGCACAGCCTCCTGGGGATCTGTAGGTGGGCACAGTAGGGCACAATCCTCCACAGGCAGCACCACCCACCCTGGGGCTGCTGGGTTCACATGCTGAGCACATGCAGGAGGGCTGCTTTTAGGAGAGATGGCCAGAGCAGAGATCCTGCCACAGGGCTGCACCTTTGTGTGTCCAGTCAGCCTTGCTTCTGGGGAAAAAGGCACAGGTGTGAGAGTGTCCCAGCTCCCTTGGCCTGTGTTCACAAAGGTACAGCACCAACACACTCCGCTACAACACCCGCACCCTGTGCCCATTCACGGTGGGTGCAGGCGCCCACAGCACAGGGAGTCACAGTGCCCTGAGGGGAGTTCCAGCCTGGCTGATGGGGACACTGGACAAGCTGGCACAGGCTGCAAAGGAGTTGGGGAGTGGTCAGAGGGCTCACAACCATTCCCGGGTGCCAGCCATTGAGACATTGTTTCTGTCTTGTCCATTGTCTCCTGCACCTGAGCTAGTCCTGGAGCCGCTGGTAATGAATAGCACCAGTGCCATATTGTGGGCCATCACAAGCCCCTTGTCAGGGAACGCTGAGGACCAGCTTTGTTGTGCTGAGTGAATAAATGCTCTGTGGGATGCAATCCCTGCTCCTTTCTCAGTTTTTTAAGAACCACCATACAGGTAAACAAATGGACAGGTTTGAGTAGGGAGAATTCCCTTGCAAATGCTGAAATTGTCTTACAGCAAAATAAGTCTTGTTCATATGAATGTGTGTATATATATATGTGTGTATAAACATATTTATATAAACAAACACGTCATGTATATACACTCTATGTATTTATCTCTGTGTGTGCACCTGTATCTACCTTTTACTCTGTGTGTGCAAGCACACGTGTGTGTGTGTGTGTGTGTGTGTGTGTGTGTGTTTGTGTGTGTGTACCCGTGCACATACATGTGTACCAGTGTGTATGGGGGGATTCCTTCCCCAGCAGTTCCAGGACACAGAGTAACAGCCAGAAACTGGTAGATGGGAAATACCAAAGAGATGCAAGTGAAAAAACATACTAGGAAGGTGGTTGGACACTGGTACAGGGGCCTGAAGAGGAGGGATTTCCCAGCCTTGGAGATACTGGAAGTCAGATGGGCAAGTTCTTCAGCATCTTGAATGGGACAAGCTTTGGGCAGGTGTTGGAGCAGAGACCTCCCAAGGCCCCATCCAGCTTCATGGATCAATTGCCCTGGGTGTGTCTTTACTGCCCAGTTTTATATTGTGGCCCTCCTTCTCCCAGCCAACCCCAGTCTGACCCAGCACCCAGAGCTCCAGCTCGTGGGGCCCCCACATCTCTCCCATCTGAGGAGGGGCCACAGCTGCTTCAGGCAGTGGGGAGAGTGCTGTGCAGTGTGCTCACTGTGCAGGGTGGGCAGTGCCTTCACAGTCCAATACAGGCAGTGCTGTGCAGTGTGCTCACTGTGCAGGGTGGGCAGTGCCTTCACAGTCCAATATGGGCAGTGCTGTGCACTGTGCTCACTGTGCAGGGTGGGCAGTGCCCTCACAGTCCAATATGGGCAGTGCTGTGCACTGTGCTCGCTGTGAAGTGCTTTGCTCTCTGCTGTGCAGGAGGCACCAGAGCCGTCACAATGCTCTGGGTTCACAGGGAGCTCTGCCCTGCTCTGCTCTGCTCAGTGCCAGGAACATTCTGCTGCTCTGCAGCTCTCTCCAGCAGCGTTAGTGACAGCATGAGTCTGTCACCTCCAGCAGTACTACACAGAGCTGCACCTCTGCAGCATTTGTGAGGATTTTAACATGACTTTGTAGTGTTGCAGTGTGTATGGGCTCTGGGATTGGTCTAATACAACAACAAAATTTTCCATGCAGCTGAAAACTGTAGGTGTTGGAACCACCTCAGCTGCAGTCCACAGAGGAGCATGCAGTGGAGTGGAAGTGCTCTGCACATGGATTTTGGGTAGGCAGTGGCCTCTACAGTGGGGGAGGTGGGACACAATAAACCAGTGTTGCCACTGGGGTAGGATATTTCAAGCCAGTGTCAGTTAGAAATGCCTGGTGGGAAAAAAGAAATTCTTGGACCCTAAAAATTTAACTCCTTTTATTGTCATTGCCCCAACCGTGGAGCTGTGGACACTTTCTGGAGCATTGTGGTTAAGTGCACTGCTATGCTGTGATGGGCTGCAGTGGCACAGACCCCTCATGTGGACACATTTGTAGTGGCAGAGCCCCGTGTGCAGCTGCAGAATGGCTTCACCGTGCCCCCCACCCTCCCACACAGAGGTGAGTACCAGTTCATGTGCCAGGGCCACTGCAGTCGCTGCAAACAGCTGTGTCCCCTCTGCAGCCATGGAGCAGAGCTAAGGTCAGGCCCTGTCTCAGACCAACCCCCACTGAGGACAGAGAAGTGGTGCAGGTGCAGGCAGCTCTACCCCAGCCTGTTAAAAAGGGAGCTGACAGTTTTCCTGAGAGCAGGGCACTGGGGGCTGCTACCAAAGGACATTTACCCCTCTGATTCAGAGGGAATGCTAGCAAGTGTTGTTACCTGAACAGGGCAAATCCATGCTGGGGATGCTGTGAGCAACACCAGGCCAGGCATTTCCTGAGGATACTTTCTTCTTTCCAGGTCAGTGGTGCAGGGACAGAGGCAGGTGTCCTGCAGTGGAAGCCAGCTGTGCTGGAAAACCAAATCCTGAAAGGATCCCACAGAACCCTTCTTGGGACCTGCAGCAAATATTTCTGTGAGAAGAAGTACCCACCAAGGACATCTAGAAGTGCAGCTTTGTCCAAGTGATTGCTCTGATCTGAGCTGTGTCTGTTGGCCACACAAGCCAACTGGAGCCAACAGCCAAGGGGCAGCAGGGACTGCCACGCCCTGGTGCTCCAAAGCTCTAGGGCACTGCAGGAGGACTCAGCTGTACAGGCTAAGCATAGACCCCACACTCCAGGTGAACAGAACGTACCTGCCAAAGAGGGAAGGGACATGGGGAGGGAGCAACTGCTCCCCAGGCAGCACAGAGATGGCCCAGCCCTTGCTATGGCGTCAGGGAGGGCGTTCAGGAAGGTGGAGTCAGCTCTGGCTGTCAGGGATACTTCCTGCTCTCCCAAGCTATGTCTCCCAGGGGAGGTGACAATGGCTGGCTGGACCGTTTGTGACCCAAACTCCCTATTAAACCGTGAGCAATTGGTGCCCCGGCAAAACCTTGGAGAGACCCTTCCCCCTCTCCAGAAACCTCTGGTGGCATTGCAATGGGTGTTGCTACCACAGCACAGGCACGGGAGCTCCCTTGCCCCATGGACTCACTGATGTTTGTCAAACCAGAACAGAGTTTCTCCAGGCTGGACACCCAGGGAGCCACACGGCCCTTGTGCTGTTGACTGGGTGTGCAGATGTGCATGCAGCTGTGCCCTGTGCCAAACTGGGTCTTCAAGGGGTTCAGTATCTGGGGCTGGGCTCAGTATCTGAGATGGCTGGCTGCGGAAGCAGCATCTCATGTGATAGCTCTCAAGGGTAGAGAATGGCTTGCCTGGATGTGCGAGCCCCTTTTGATGTTGCTCCTGTCGCAGAGAACCTGCTGTCCCGGGCCAGGGCAGGGGCCGCAGCCGTGTTGGGAGTCTGCAGCAGAACATATATTCCCCCACCCCGGGATGAGCTGCGGAGGCGGTCCCGAACCAGTCCTGGCCTCGACTCCGTCGGCGAGAGGGCCGAGCTGGGGATGCTCCCGGGCGCTTCCCGGCCCCACGCTCCTCTTCTCCCTCCCGCGTCCCGGCACCGGCCCAGCAGCGGGTGCAATGGAGCCCGCAGGGCCACCGCTGCTGCTAGCACAGCCCTCGGCTCTGCGGGCCCCGGCACCGGCC